>VDFB02271358.1:676105293-676310916 GCA_007258455.2 Sequoia sempervirens
TTAAGAGTTGACCTTGGATATGTAATCACAAGTTTCTCATTGTTTATGGTTCTTGGTTTTCTTCAACCTTTTATACACTTTTACCTTGACCATGAATGAGGGAATATTATCATCCATGTTGCCACTATTATTTTGTACTACTATATTAATCTGGGTACCTTGATTGTTAATTATACTTGTAACTTACACCTTCATAGGAAATAACTTGTATAATCTATGGAAGATGAATGTACACCCCTAGAAGGTTCTAAAAAGGAAGAAACACCTTAATTGTTGATTATGTAATAACAAGTGAACTATTCAGAAAATGAATTTGTCTTTTTTGCTATCACTATTATGTGCTAATATGTGTATTCTTGTTAACATTTTTATACACAATAACCTTGAGGATCATGATATCTAGAATAAGGACAATTATATTTCTTATGTTAAAAATCTAAATCTAAAATATAATGCACGACTAGTAAAGACTATAAATAAAAATTTATGGGTTTTGTTTGAACTTTTATAATCCTAGAAAGTGAGTTGTGGCAATCTAGTATCTATGGCTACCATTATCTTATTATTTTCCTTCATTAAAGACAATAATAGGGGGTACCTTGTTTATCCTCATTACATGTGCTTTCATGATCACATCTCACCTATGCCTTTATATGTTTATCACATGATGATACCTTTTACTACTCTTACATGTTTGATCATGATCATGTATTTTTCTCCATTCCTTTAACTTCTTGCATCCTTTGCATATAACCAATTGGAGAGTGACATATATGTCACTAATGTTCTTTTTATGAGTTATGTTTTGTAGTGACGAGCTCATAATCACTTCTATTTCAAACAAACCTTTATCACTCTTTTTGTGTTGCCAAAATCCTCTACTAAGTTAGAATCTTATCACTTTTATGTTATTTTTCTGCTTGCCTTTAATTCCTTGCATCCGTTGTATATAACCAATCAAAGGGTGAGATAAATGTCACTAATGTTCCTTTTGCGAGTTATGATTTGTAGTGACACGATCATAATCACTTCCATTTTAGATAGACCCTTATCACTCTTTTTGTGTTGCCAAAGTCCTTTGTTTTGTCAAAACCTTATCTCTTTTTCTGTTTACTTAGAATTTCCTAGTATTTTTTGCTTACTTAGAAACTCTTACCCTTCTTTTTACTCTTACTATTTTGAAGATAGTTTTCAAGTACATTATAATTAGTGTATTTTAAATGTGTAATAGCTACTACTCATTGCATAGTTTTTGTATTGCACAAGCTTCCAACAAATTATCCATGTCTATATTCGTTGAATGTTTAGAATATTTTACTTTCCATGTTGACAAGTTTTACTTTGACATGCATTCTCATAGTAGTTCACATGCACATCAAAAGTGAAAACAAAATATAATCATGGAAAATGTATATCCACACTTTTCCTCTTTGTTTTTGGATTCACTTTGTGTAGGATGTTCGTGATGAATTGACTAGCATGCATGTTGGCATATTTTCACATGGAAGTTGGAAAATGACTTTATCTTAGTTTCATTACATCTCCACATATCCTAGAAGTCTAAACCTAATTTGCAATCTATATGTTCATTATCGTAATTCAAAATCGTAGGTATAAATTTGACCTCAATATTAACACATACAAATTTAAACCATAAGTTTCAAATTATTATTTTTTAATTTCAATCCATATTTCCCTCCCTCAACAAATTATAAACCAACTCAAATTATCAGTTCCTACCATGAAACTATAATTGAGAGGACATGCTTTAACTAATGGTTAAAGTTTTGTTCTTCATCCAATCAAAATTTGAAATTTCCTTGCTTCAATTTCATTCGTCTCTCCTATATACAACTCACTAAAATTTTAATTGTTTACAATGAAAATTGAATTATATAAAAAAAAAATATAGTGCAAAAAAATCCTCATATAGCTATCATAAAATTAGTGAATGCTACTCACTCGAACTTACAAAGACTAGGGGAGAGGATGTAGTACTCGAGCATGTTCCAATAGTTGCTATAACATTTGTTGATTTAATACCCAACATTTTTTACAATATTGAACCAATAGTCGTGACTTTAAAGTTGTCAGTGTTGATGATGACTACCCATATCGAATGAAAAGTATTCCGTAGATTTAAAAAGCAACAAATTATGTGATGCCACATCAACACACCAATAAAAAACATGACTTAGTGCACATCTATAGGTCTCACTTTTTTTTTTTGGGTCTTTTTAGACACCTAAACAAAAAACATGCTGATGTGGCATCATATTTGATGATGTGATCTTAAAACCTTAACTATAAACATGGGACTTGCCAAATAAGCTGCTCCCACTTTTTTTTTCAACAAAATTAGAAGACTGGCCAAATAAACTGCTCCCAATTTTTTTCATGTAATTAGGGGACTTGCCAAGAAAGCAAGAGATTAAATTTTTTTTAATAAGAAAGCTTAGACTACACTCTAAACATAGTAGGATGTGACAAGAGAGTTGGGCACGTGTGAAGCTAAGAAAACCCTACTTTTGCCAAGGCAAGTACAACAAGCTTATCTTCACGCAAACTAGTGAGAAAAAACTTTTGTCTTAAGATTTGTATTATTTTATTTTATTAAGTCCTCTTACTGAATGAATGAATGAATGAAAGATTTTAATGACGTCCGCGAGACCAAACAGTCTATGGGACCGAGACAAAACAGGCCTAATTTGTCTTCATACTCTTTTCCAAGTCAGATCTCCTGCTGTTAAGTTTGACTAGAAGGCTAGCCGTCTGATTAATCTTATCTTCCTCAAATAGCTGGTGCATATTGTCCACTTTCAAACTATTTTCATGTTGAGTGCGGATATCCTCGTAAGCAATGCATTCCATGATGAAGTGCCATTCTGTTTCCACAACCCCTTTATTGCAGAAAATACAAGTTCTTTCTTCCCAAGTTTCCTTGGGTATCTTCCACCTACCGGTCTCACACCTAAGGTGATGTGATCCCGTCCTCAATTGTGCCACTAACAACCTCGCTTTCCCTTTAATATCTGCACCTAAATAAGTTTTTTCACCATGATCCTTTGTCGGGTTAAACTCTTTGATGTAGTATGCTTTTTTTCGCCCAATCTGGTTTGTCCACATGGCAGTTCTGAATTTTTCAGTCACATAGCTTTTTATTTCACTATTGGTGCTAGGACACTCATGCAAATTGATGTCCCACTTGTTCATCCACTTGTGGTTTTGTTTCATCCAAGTTTTCTTCCTACGTTCTAGCGTCTCCTTCATAGCTGTTTTGGGCCAACGGTGGTTATCCATGTTTTCAACCTTCTTTAAATAGCTTATCAACCGGATTAAAGCCGATGCTTCCAATGGAAAAGACCCTATTTCAGCTAAAAGAATTTCATAGGGGACAGTGGTTTTGACTTTGAGACTGCTTGTTATTAGATGTTTTTGAATTCTTTCTAGTTGTCTCCAACTGCATTTTGACATACTATTTCCCCATACCTCACACCCATAAAGTATAACCGGAGCAACAAGCAAACCAAAAAGGGTTTTCTTGGTTTTCCAATCCCAAAGCTCGGCTTTTCTACACCTATTTTGTAGAAGGTAAGAAGCTTTCCAACCTCCCTGTATCCTTTTCGTCCGACAAGTCTCCCAACTGAGCTTATAATGAAAGTCAATCCCAAGGTACTTGTATTCTTTGACTATTTCAAGCGGGCTGCCTTCAAAAAGAAAGGTATTCTGGTTATCTTTTCTATTCAATGAGAAAATCATGATTTTGGTCTTGGTGATATTCACTTGCATCCCAACCTCATGACAAAAGAGTTCTAGACCTTTCAGATGTTCTCTTAACCCATGTGCTGTTTTTGAAATTAGGATAAGATCATCAGCATATAAGAGTAGCTTCACCACATAACTGCCAATTGAATGGTCTTATTAAGCCAGGTTTGTTTTTTCCTCTATAACAAACAAATTATGTGCACGCTATCCTTTTTATATAAACTAATTTTAAGGAATTAACATAAGCATGTGTCATTGTCGAATATTCAGAAATCTGATATCATTTTTGTTCAGTGGACATGAGTGAGACACGTGTGGATCAGTAGCTTTCTGAATAAGCTGTCTACTTGCGTGTACTGTATTTCTATGCTTCTTATTAATTATATTGGGCCAATTTTTTGGTCACATTCAGTGCATTGGCTAGAAAGCTTAAGAGACATGAGTGGTACAAATCTCATTATTAGATGATCCTTTTCTTGATCTTTTGGTTCGCTATGATTAGATGGATTAAGATGGTAGGATGATAGGGGATCATAATTGGAAATACTTAATCAGCTCTTAAATTGTTTTTTTAGGTTATCTTTTTGCATGGAGCAGGTGTGCAATGGGGAAGGATAAGGGTTGGGTGTTTGAAAGAGTATAAGAATGAATGGAGGTTTTTAATAATGTTTGTGAGTGTGGAATTTAAAGATAGTAATAAAGTTGTTTTGTATATTTATATTGGTTTTCTTTTGAATCTTGAAAAAAAGTTTTGAATATTTTAGGAAGAGTTTTCTAGATAAAAGGTCTTATAAGACAAATTGATGTATCGTTTGTTGGTAACGTAGAAATGATTTTTTTGACTTGGGTGGTTTATGGGGCCCAAAAATAGTAACAAATTTGTTTCGTGTACAAATATCCTTGACAAATACTATCTATATCATGTCTATATAGTGTTTGATTTTTAATCTGAGATCTTTTGCTCCGAATCTTGATAAAAAGTTATATATTCATGAAAGAATCTTGCTAGTAAAAGGTCTTGTAAGACAACAATTTGATGTATAGTTTGTTCGTGACTTAGAAATGATATTTTGACTTCAAGAGTTTATGGGGCCCAAAAATAGTAACAAAGTTGTTATGTGTACACATATCCTTGACAAATGTTATCTACATCATGTCTAAATAATATTTCTTAGATCTTTTGTTCTATGTCTTGATAAAAAAGTTATATATTCATGAAGAATCTTGTCGGTAAAAGGTCTTATAAGACAATTTGATGTATGGTTTGTTGGTGACTTAAAATACACTTTGATTTGAGTAGTCTGTGGGACCCAAAAATAGTAACAAAGTTGCTATGGACACACACATTCTTAATAAATGTTATCTAAATTAAGTTTGAATAATGTCCACTTTCTTTTTAATCTCAAATCTTTTAAAATCTCAATTTAAAAAATCTTATATATTCATGAAAGAACCTAAATAAAATAAATAAATTTGTTAACGCCTTAAAAAACATCATTATCTTTTCAATAAGTGGCTACACACAAATTAAATCTTAGAAAAATTATTGTTACTTGTTTGTGAAGATCAAGATAAAAGTTAAAGATGTCTCAGTCATTAGTATTTAAAGAGAACTTTTACCTTTTACTAAGGTACTGAGGTATTGGTATCCTTGACATGTGAATGATAGGAGATCATAATTCATGAGTTATTTTGAGATATTCTTGCGCAAGGGTACGATTTGAATGTATATAGGTTTGTCCATTTTATAAAAAGTTAAGAGTAAATGCTCTTTATAGGTTAGGGAGTGACATTAAATTGGTGTAGGAGATTTTTTAATGCAAGTTCTGAGGTTGTGGTATCCTTGACATGTGAATGATAGGAGATCATAATTCATGAGTTATTTTGAGATATTCTTGCGCAAGGGTACGATTTGAATGTATATAGGTTTGTCCATTTTATAAAAAGTTAAGAGTAAATGCTCTTTATAGGTTAGGGAGTGACATTAAATTGGTGTAGGAGATTTTTTAATGCAAGTATTGTACAAAAGTATTGTCTTTTCTATTTATTTAATTGTAGGGGACATTAAATTGGTGTAGGAGATTTTTTAATGCAAGTATTGTACAAAGGTATTGTCTTTTCTATTTATTTAATTGTAATGGTAAAAAGTACATATCTTGTATCTTTTACCTTTGCTATATACTATTTTGTGTTTACGTGTTCTAAGTATTTTTTCCTTCAACATAATTTTAACTAGTTTGACCCTCCCATTGATTTCATATGCATATTGACCATCATAAGCAATATGTTATCCCTACATAGAGCATTGCCCAATATTAGATCATAATTTTCTCTTCTATGTACATAATTATAGGTGTGGTCTTGATCTAGGTTGGGTTAGCATATCATTTTGACTTGCTTTGTCAAAATTCAAAATTTATCACCAACCCAAGCTAACCTACCTCCAACTACTTATTTATCATTTCCCATGCTAAGTATTTAAAAAACACGTGTCTATGATTTTTTTTATAAAAGGGTATCACTATAAGGTCATTTTAACCATCCCTGAATTTAATTTTGTCAAACCCAATATCATAGAGGATCACTCATCAATCATTATCCATCTTTCCACATCAACTCTTGCATCAATAGATGGTGAAACCCTAGCTCTTGCACTAGGTCATTCCAACATCCATTGCATCGACATATAAAATCCTTAGCTTCATCATAGTCACATCAATTGTATTTGTTACTTATTTTCTTCCAACTTTATAAACAAATTTAAATCATCCAAGAGGGCTTGACTAAGGAAAAATGAAGGGAGCAAGTTGACTAATGTGCCCAACATAACAAGTTCCAATAGTGTTTCTCAACACTACCAAGTCTTTCACTACAAGTTATAGGCACATGCAAAACTTATTTGTAGTTACTGAAGATTTGTAAACAACAGGGTCAAATTTATAACAAAAAATTGAAACCACGACATTTGGGTCAAAATAGTATCTATGTGTGGATCAAGGTCACAAATAGAAGATTGACCCAACTTCATGCACACTTTTTGAATTCATAGAGCATGGTCATCTCAATTTTTTCATTTTAAATATAGCTTTAGAAATTGAGTACCAATTATATGTCATAGTTGTCTATCTCCTCCTCTCCAACACCAAGGTACACATTTGTATTTATTATTTTATTCCCATGTTAGATCCAATTTGATACATGCTTATGAACCCCTCATATATCTAGGCTAATTTGACAATCACATACTAAGATCTACGCTCTTGCATATCAAGAAATACGTTCTTGCGAAACCAATAACATACCAAGAACTACATTCTCGCAAAAAAATAACTACTCACAATTTACACAACCCCATTAACACTATCCTCACATCCAATCTAATCACTTTTACAAAATCACCAACAATAATCAAATACAATACATCTCTTATTAACTAATGACAATTTAAAAAAATAAAATTAAATATACTATTTGAAAGTCATGACATATTTGCAGGCATATTATCATGCTAATTGTGAAGATTCAACCCCAAAACCACTTTTCTACAAACCAACATCTGTACTAGAACACAGTTATGAAACTGATCATCTTTTAGTCATACATATTTTGAGTAAAATTGAAAAGAAAATGTACTTCCTCCATGATGGGGTACAGAAGAGGAGAAAGGGAGGTGCTTTAAAAAAGTAGAATAGAAGACAGCACGTACCTAATGGAAGAGGAGACAAATATGGATTTCCACATATTTTCTTCTGATCATCATAATTATGTGAGAGATTTTAGTGTGTCCACCAAGAATACATGATAATGAAACATGAAGTAACCTTAATTTCTGGGTCTAATAAAATGATTGCTAATGATATTGTAGGGTATAAATGCAATGAGTATTAGAGCTTTTTGTAGGGTATAAATCATCTCTCTTAGTTTAATTGTCCTTCCTTGACTCAAAAGACACAACCATTATTTATGGGCAAAAGCTCATCCAAGCTGTAAATAATGATGTTCAACTAATTAGTATTAATAAATGTTTTATCTACTTTTATTAAAAAATAATAGATTAGTAGAAAATGAGACTATTGAATTGGATAAGTATCATTTTTGTGTTGATTTTATGCTGTTTTACATAATTGAGTTTTGAAGAATGTTATATTTTAGTATGGTACATATGTTATGATGTGGACGTTTTATTTAAATATTTATATTTATTGTAGAAAATATGACAGTTGAATCTAATAATTCTTATTTCTGTGTTTACTTCTGTCTTATAAATAATTGGGTTTTGAAGAATATTATATTTCAGTATGGTACATATGTTATGATGTGGGCGTTTTATTTTTAAATATTTATATTTATTGTAGAAAATGTGACTATTGAATCCAATAATTCTTATTTTTGTGTTTACTTTAAGCTGTCTTATAAATTATTGAGTTTTGAAGAATATTATATTTCAGTATGGTACATATGTTATGATGTGGGTGTTGTATTTAAATATTATATATTATTTGATTTAATGATCAAACCATTAATTATTACTTTATATTTCATCTATATCAAACAATGAAGAATATTATATTTTAGTATGGTATATATGTTATGATGTGGACATTTTATTTAAATATTATATATTATTGGGTTTAATGATCAAACAATTAATCATAACTTTATATTTTATCTATATGAAATAGTGGTAAATAATTATTTTAGTTTTATTGATTAAAATTCATTTGTAATTATTGAATCAAATAATATTTAAAAATATCAAGTGAAAAGATAGACAATTAAATTAAAAAGTACTTGAAATTTTCTTATAATCTCCTTTATTGACTTTTTAAATTAATATGTTCTTTTAAAAGACAATTGATTGTAACTTTTTACCTAAATTCATTTGTAAGGTTATAAAGTTGATTTCTTAATGTAGATGATTACATAGCTTTTTAGAAAAGAATTGATGTTGACAGATTTATTTTAACTAATTTTAATTTATATTTAAAAATTCAAATCATATAGCAAAGAAGTATATAGAAAAATAAGTCATCATATTTTAAATAATATTTTATGTTTTATTATTATTTAAAATTTATTTATATTGAAAGGAAGTTATAAAGACACCATCTTTAGAGTCACTATTCTTCTTTATATATATATATATATATATATATATATATATATATATATATCCAAAAAAAATTAACATTTAGGATAAGATTTTGTATAGTCACCAATGCCAATAGACCAAAAGTAAATACACATTAAAGTCTTCTTCACAACTAAAAAAATAAGAAAAATAAAATAAAATTGTAGTTTACATTAGATTATGTATTTGTAGAGAAATGACATACACATTGAGTTAATTTAGTGATTGATTTGATAAATGTAAGGGAAATAATTTTTTATACAAATAATTTAGGTAAATTAATTAAATTATAATGAATATATTATCTAATATGATATTAAATGTTGAGATTGATTGAGTTATATATCAAATTTAAGTAAATAAAATAATAATTCTTAATTTTAGGTTCAATGTCAATTTTATTGTGATAGATGTTATCAATTGATTTGTCATTTTGTTAAAAATTTAGGGCATGTTAGATGATTATCTCAAGATTTAACAAATTGCTATTTGATGTTCTAGTTCACTTTTGTGCTTATAGATCTAAACTTTGCATACATATTCAAAATACACTAAACTTGATGTCAAATATATGTGGGTGATCCCACAATAGTGGTTTACAAATTTTGGCCAAACTGGACACTGAAATAATTTTTTTTAACTAAATCTTCACTTTCGGGCACCTATAGCAGCTTAGAAATTGTAAGGAATTTGAAGATGATGCAAACTAGAGTTTCGTGACATTTTGTCTGTAGATTCTAAATATATTTTTTCAATTTTTTTGGAATCAGATTGCACTTCTTTTTCCATCTCCCTCGAAACTAGTTTTTTTCACAAACAACATTTTTAAAAAGTGACGCTCACTACATAACGAATAACTTTTTTTCCATGAAGGATAAAATTATAATTCTTTCGAATTTAGATTTGTAACTTCAATATCTAGTGCTTCCACTTGGTTAGATAGTTTTTTAAATTTTTTTCTTTAATCAAGTTTCAAAGCCAAACCAATTACAATTTAGACATAACGATCGTATAATCGTTTTTATATGTATCAAAATTCAATTTTTATTTGTTGTATCAAGGACTTCAATATGGGTGCACTCATATTTTTAATTTTTTGATAATGCTATTTTTCCACATGTGCAAAACAAAGAGCTTGATTTTAGATGAAAACCTATGTTTAATAAAATGAAAAACAAATACATAATAAAACCAAAACATATTAAAATTATATTCGTTGGATAGCTCATTCGAGGACTACCATTCCAGTTGGGTCTATGAAGTATCCACCATTTTCATCTTCAAACCGAGCTTCGAAGTGCAAAACTTTTTTTTTTTTGTGAACAAGGTCAAAAATTAGGAAAAGGGGGGTTCGCTCGAACCAGGGTTCATTCAAACCCCCTTCCATAAAGGGGTTTCCATTTATTTTTTTGGTCGATTGGTCTGTACATGCATTAAATGGGTTCGCTCAAACCCTGGTTTGAGCGAACCCTCTTTTGGTTCGTTCGAACCAACTAGTTCGTTTGAACCCCAAAAATGATTTTTTTTGGAACAGGGTCATTTTTTACAAGTTTTCCTTCCTCATTTGAATTGTAAACCACTTTTGTGGGTTTACCCATGTTCATCATAGTGTGTGGAACCTACATTTGAAAGGCATGGTGTTGATAGGCATCGTTGATGAGTTTACTATGCAAGGAATGTTATCCTTTGGTTAAACCCTTGTTAATTCATAATTTAGTACAATGATAATAGATAATATGCAAGCTCATGCATTAATGCCTTGGCTATTGCTAAATGTCAATATTGGGAGATTTGATGCATTCATATGCTCTTTAATGATGATGTAATGGATGTATCTTGATCTTGAATGTGTTCAAATAAATTAGGAGTTTTCCTTTTCTAAAATATCCTAGCATGTTACTTGAAATATTTCTCACTTTAGTTGACTCATAACATCTAGTTGAAAAGAGGAGAAATTGACCCAATTTCATCATTTAAATTTAAAGGTTTAGAGGTAAAATCTATGCTTGCAAAAATGAACTAGGTTCATTTCTCACACCACATAAGTGAATAAGGGTAATAGAATGCCAAGATATCAAATTAAATTTGGATCCTTCAAGAATGTGGTGAATATGGAATCATGTTACGATCAAGCTATTTGTCAACTTCCACTCAAAAATATGTTATTTTACACACTAGTCATTGCAACAAGGGAAAATGAATTGAAGTTCAAGTCCTATACAAAGGGAAAGGCACATACAAGTGCATTTTTCACCATAGCATTTTGATCCCACTTTAACTTGCACGTGAAGTACTATGAAAATGTATGCCAAAGTAAAACAAGAAGTCAAAATGTGAATGCAAATATTTACACCCATACAAAATATATATAAGGATGATGATTTTGCACACTTCCTTGCACTAAACATTCCATGTCCAAACTTGCAAGCACACATTTTTTTCTTCTAATGATTAGTATTTATCAAGCATTTAAAATATGAACTAACTACAATTGATTAAAATGTCAATGATAAAAAAGTACAAAAATAATACAAATAAAAGATTCCCCCTAGAACATAGTTTTTCTTGGAGCAAAAGTAATCATCACAATAATAAGATAATCACTATGGTCATATTCACCAAATGAAAATTAGTAATATTATATTTTCCCTCCAATTGTTTGCATACAAGGGATGTGAGGAACCAAAGGAGGAGAAAAAAATAATCATGTAAAATTTCATAAACATGTAAGAATGCAAACACATTGAATCATATGATGCAATAAAATTTAAATAACATAGTAAGATGTGATCATGAAAGCATGTGGTAAAGTGGAAGAAAGGTGACTCCAATATTACCTACAATAAGGGCTAACAACAACTGCTAATAAATAGGGTTTCGAGTCCTTTCAAAACCTGTTTGTAATGGGTTTATGGTACCATCAAAACCTATTGTTCCCATAATAATAAAAAAAACTGCTAATAGGTAATGTCATTGAAGTAAAGGTAAAAGTAAAATATATCCTAAAAAGCACATGCAAGGAGAGGAATAGGTGCTCTGAATGTTGCTAAGGCAATGAGGGCAATAAATAAAGGTAAGTGCATGATTAAGCTGTGATAAGAATTAGTATCTTAATCTGCAAGCACATATTCATATTTAATAAGCATGTAAACATAAGATATATATGATGTCTTACTATATAAACACGATAATCATAAATGAGCATGTCAATTTTCATAAACACATAACATGTAAGCATGATAACATGATCTGCAATAATTATAAGCATGCGAATTATAGTATAAGCATATTAGTATAACATCATCAAAGTAAAACAAGATATTTAACACAAAGGGAGATGCCCCAAAGTGGGGAGACACAACATAGAAGAAACATGTGAAACAAGACAAAATACATAACTTAGAAGGGGAAATGAGAATAGGAAAATCAAAACAAAATGGAATTATCAAAAGGCCAAAGAGAAAAAGAAACATAAGAGAATGAAAGATATAAGGAAGGAGGCTCACAACATATACGATATAATAAAAAAAGAAAAATTAAAAACACAATCAATACAAGCTATATTTTTGTCAACATGATCAAAGAGGTTGCAAATCACTTTATGCTTTGTATTATTCGAAAACCATGTAGAATGTAATATAAAATAAACACATGAAAATGACAAAGAAGTAATAATGGACCAGTCTTTCAAAGTCACTTCTATCAACATATGCAACATGCACCACAAAGGTGTCCTTGTATCATCCACATGCTACCCAAGAAAATGAAAAAACTTTATAAAAATAGAACCAATCTAAAGAAAGTCAAAAACACAAATGCATCATGTAGTAAGAAATATTGATAATATAAATTAATCAAAGAAGCCTTTCCCATCAAGTGGTTCTATCACACTGTGCTTATATGACATATCATTGTAATTCATTTTCTCCATGGGTTTGTCTATTGGATTACCATATCTTTATTCATCATTTTCATCATGGAAATCGTTTGGGATAACCATATGTATATATTCATCATATGGTTTGTTATAAAAATTAAAATCCATAAATTCATCATCATTAGTATTAACAAAATTCTAATCATGCAATCTCATTTGATTAGCCTCAACTTCTATCATTCCTTGGACAATAAGACCTTGAATTTTATGTTTCAATATAATGAATCTATTTGTAGATTGACCATGTATGTGATGATAAATAAAAAATATATTTAACCCTGTGTGGTTCAAGTTTAGACATAACAATTATTTTAACAAGAAGTAAATTGATATGTTTGTGTGTCAATAGTTGTTTCAATATAACATGTGGAGGCTCCTCTAATTTAGTGAATTCTTGAAATCTTTTTGTTTGGCATGCTCCTAATGATCCTCACTATGAGTAATAATAGATTCTTCCCCATTTCCCATTTTTGATAAATTCTAGTGAAGGTAACTTATAGGGGTGAGAAGAAATGCTCAAAAACATGATACAAACAAGGTTAGAAAAAACACATTTTCATACACTAATACATAAAATTGAAAATGAAAGATGTAATTTGAAATAAAATTATCCTTTGATGAGTGGAAGTAATCCATGAATAAACAAACTTTGAAGCTCAACATTCACTAATGTAAAAATCATGTTAGTAACCTGTTGATGCCAAAAAATGACAAGGTAACAACCTTATGGGAAACTCAGTTAATGGGGGGACCAATTGCACTAAACTGAGTGACCTTTGAGTTTTTAAAGAAGCCGACTTCTTCTGTATTTGGGTTTTTGGAATGGGAAAATGAAGTAAATATAAAACATAAAGATCTAACTAAGGTGATGCGCCAAGATGTAGATGCAGGCACGGTAAATCTATCTTTTGGATGCGATTTAAGGGCCCATTCAACAATCTACTAAGTCCCAAAATAACAAAAATCAAAGATGAAAACCTGAATAATTTATTCAATAACATAAAATAACTCCTATACACATTTACTAAAAAGAAGAGTCAAAGACATGGTCTAAATCAACAAACTTATATTGAAATCATAGAAGTTCTACAAATAAACAACTCAGTCCAGTAATGACATAGTATAATGTTTTGTCAAATAGCTTAAGAAAATAGAAAGGCCAAATAATGGCACAGTTTGTGAGTCTTATACAATAATCTAAAACAGTACAAAAAGGCTTGGTGTCTTTTCCAATTTTTCTGTATCTTCCGAACTCATTTTCGGAAGGAAGAAGTAGTATAAATAGAAAACAATCCCATCACCTGGTGAGTAGTAATAGAAAAGATTCCTTTATCAAGAGCAATGATTTCCTTAGGCTATTGCAATAGAAAAGATTCGAGCCATGGAATGTGGTCACCTTCGAACTGGATGCATCCCCTCCAAATGATGGTGATGGTCCCAGCAAAACCTTGTGCAGACATGTGTCGCTTACCCATGGAGGCAATTAGGACATGTGGCAACATGGCGGGGCTCATTAGTCATTCCTTCCTTCTTGCGATGAAAATTCGTGCGGGGAAGACACGTGGAGAAGTCTTCATTGTTAGTGCTAACTATGGGGTCCGCCAAAAAGTGAACACAGATATATGCTACGTGGCATGCAGATGGGGCCTAGTTGAAAAGCGAAGGGAAGCAATCTTCAAGTGCCCATAGTGTTGACACATGGAAGCATGGCGAGGGCCAGAAGAAGAGCGAAGGAAGAAATCCCTGTGAGCAGCGCCTAGCGGACACGTGGTGACAACGGATGAAGTTCATCAAAAGGGGGCCAGAGGATATTCAAAGATATAAGGTGTGGGCTGAACTTAGCAAAATAAGAATAACTCGAAGGGAGCTCGAGGAAATTTATATCCACAACTTTTGGCGACTACCAGGGGCGTTTCGTCTACAGAACAAGGGACCAAAAATTTTTTGGTTCGCAAATAAGAGTCCCATCCATTGGGTGATGCAATTAGAGCTTGGAGAGAGCGGTCTACAGAGGTAGCCAGTCAGCCTCAGATGGCGTCGATATGTCACGCAGATTCTCTTACGCTCCGTGTAGATCAATCACTTCTTTGTATGGAAACATCACATATATACTGGCCCCAGACTCAAGTTGGAAGAGCAGTTGTGTTATCTGATGAGTGATGCCCTCAATATCCTCTACAATAGGGGGTTGGCTGAAGTGCTGAAAAGCGGATGTGTCATGTTGCTTCTCTTCAATCTTTTCTGCAATCTGCTTTGCTATGGCCACCAAGTCATCAGAAAGAAACGGGGAGGGTAAGCCCATCTGAGTTAGCTGGGAGAACTTCACCCGCATGTTGTTCATAGTTCGGCCTAGTGTGGTAGCACACTCACTAGCATGGAGGATGAATGCATGGTAGTGGATGAAATCCTTTGCTATCTTGGCAGCTGATTTGCGGTCTTCAATCCCCATGTGCACTAAGTCCTCATTCGACATTGTGTATAACTTATCCAACAATTTTTCTGCCTCAGGAACCTTCTCCACAATGAATTGTGGGAACCGCTCAATAGTTCCACGAACTTCCCTGCCTAAACTTGTTGCTTCCTCCATGAACTGAAGCGTCAGCTGAAGAGTCAGGTAGAAGGCCTTGAGCTTTTCCCAGTATGAGAGATATAGCCATTGGGCTACTTGAAGGAGGTCCGAATGGGCAATAGAGGGTTGGGGAAGATTCTTCAAAAAGCTAATTTCAACATCCCTCGACCTGACGTCCTGCGTCAGCTCTACAATCCTCTTGTCCATAGTGGAAAGTTTCTCTTGTAGGCTTCTCAAATCAGCAATCCATTTTTCTTCAGCCTGGCTTCTAGTTGTAGATTCTATATCCAGGTTGAGCCTTACCTCTTGGATTTCCTTCTCAAATTGAACCTTTTGGTAGTCAAGGTCCGCGTCCTTTTACTGCATTTTTTGCTCTAATTGAGCGCTCTGATGAGCTGAAACTCCTCATTCCTTCGTTGCATCTCCTCTTTCGCCCGAGCCAACTGATCTTGTAATTCTTGGTTTTTCTGCTATAGCTCGACGACCAAGTTGGAATCTTGGGCTTGGAACTTTGTGAGTTCCTCCTGGAGTCTAGCTTGATCTGCCTCTACTTGCTATGATAAGCGCACAAATTTTGCATCCCTTGTCTTGTCCTTCGCTAGTAGGACCTCTATTCTCTCCTTGACAATTTTTAGCTCTTCTTCCTTCTTCTTTAGTTGGCGACTAGACCTGAGGAAGTCGACAGTCACCACTCGTTGTATCTCCTCCATGAGCTCAACCTTATCTTGCGGTCGGGCTACTCTTAGATCGAGCCCCATAGCATAGATGTTGTAATCCTTAGGATGCATCTCTCCTTGTGGTTTAATGATGGTTGGATGCATGGTTGTGAAATGTAGTAATTGTTGAGCCTCATTGAAAAGTGTCTGCACCTTTGGCTTTGCTAGCCTTTTAGCATCCTTGGCCTTTTACTTCTAGATCCTGATAGCCGGTGCCTATTTTGTTTTATTTCCCTCCAAAAAAAATGCTACTGGTGACCTAATGAGCTCTGCTGCGAAGGGTGCACCGGGAGGAAGAGCAAAAGGGAATGAGAGGGTAGTGGTTCTAGGAGATTTCTTCCTTGGAAGAGAGACCATTAGTGGGGAGAATGGGGGAATATGCCAAAGCCCAGTTTGTGAACCAATGGGAGGACTCATTAGGTGTAGTGGCAGTAGCGAAGTCATGATAGATTCCATTTGCTGGGCGAGCTGAGTAGGGGCTGATACAGTAGTAGCAAGAGGGGTATCAAGGGTGATTGCAAAAGAAAAAGGTGAAGTGATAGTAGATGCAGACTGGGCTCCGAAAAAAGGTGGAAAGGTTTGTAGAGGAGTAAAGGAAAATGGTCCCACCTGGGAGAAACCTCTTGCAGCTATTGCAACAGTAGTAGAGAAGGAAGGGCTGACACTTGAAGTGATGGGTGACACAAAGACAATAGGAGGAACTAAAGATTGTGAAGCAAGAAAAGAGGGAGTGAGAGATAACTGCGGTGCAGATGATTGCGATCCCTAGCTTGTTGCGGGCTCCTGGCTTGTTGTGGGCTCCTACAAAATTTCTCTAGAAGCTGCATCAATGCGCTATTTTTTGGTTGGTGGGGAATCTTCCACCTCTATGGCCTCCAATTGTTGTCGTTGGGAAACTCTGGGTTTTTTCACGGCCCATGTGTGTGTCTGCGAGGATCCCAAATGTGATATATTCACCCACTGCTTCGGAGTAGTTGTGCTAGGCTGCTCCATTGCTTGTTTAGTCTTCTACGTTGGGGCCACCTTTACTTAATTTTCTTTCTCCTTCCCCTTCCCTGTATACTTTTCAGCTTCATCCAGGTCCACATCCTCATCATCGCTCATGTCGGTATCCTCATGCTCGTTGTTCCACAACTTATCAAATCTGTCATCTGTCTCCAAGCCCTGATAAGGGGTATCAGGATGTTGGATCTCTTGTTGGTAAATCCAGAAATCCCTAATCCTTTCCTCGCTCCCAGTTAAAATTCCTTACCAAATCATTGTGAAGGGTGGCCCCGATTTGGCGCTTATCATTATACTTCGCCAAAGGGAAGTAGAACTTAAGCCATGGTGGCCTGCTATCCTTTGTGGGAATGTGAACCAGGTCAATTAATAGATCATCCTGATCCATTAGTGGATTCCACTACTTTTCCCAGTAAGGCCAGGGGCTATGAATTACCTTGATGTTTGTGCCTCCCAAGTCATTATCAGGATTGTACTGCCATTTGTCACAAATCAACACTAACCACAGATGAGCCAGTTTTGCTTCAAGCAACTTATGAGTTTGCTTCTTGGCCATTACCACCATTTTGAAGTTCAGTGGGCAGAGGAAAAATCCTTTCTTCTTGGGCTTCCCTCTGCAAAAGGTATAGTTAATAATTGAGACTTGTTGAAACATCTCAAGGGCCAACACCCAATCTGTGATGCATGTTGGAAGTCAGAACGGTTCCTCAGTAAATCCATGCATCTGAATGAATGTGAAATCCTCTTCGAAAAACCAATCACATTTCAGAGTGAAACTCTGCATATACCCTATCTTCTCAATAGAAAGCTGATAAAGATTGCCATCCTCGCTCAGGTCTTGCAGAATTAGAGTCAAGAAATAATCCAAGAATGCATAATAATCATAAGTTGCAGAGAGGAGAGGAGTCCATACAAAAATGATCCTTCTTATTCCCTTTTCATCATACATAGCCAACCTCACATGTTTTTTGAAGAAGTCGGGGTTCTGATGCAAAAACATATGGGCAAGGAAAGAAGGAAATTTGAACCTTTGTTGTGTTCTGTATTCCCTTACTTGGTTTAGCATCTCCTCGATGATGACTTCTGTGAAGTCATACCAGAATAAGGAATGTTGCCTATGCAACTGAAACCCCAGACCCAATTGAAACTCCTGAACATATCTGTCAGTGTCTAGGCCACAAACAAAGGCCATCATTGAGAAGGAATCCTGCATGTCTGCGGGGAAAGCATTGTGTGCTGCCAGAATCTTTGGTGGCTTTTTATAATCTTCCCTAGACCTTTTGGTTTCTTTGTTATAAAAATCCAGAGCAAAATATCTGGTTATCCATATTTTCTTCCCCTTTGCTGGAGTGAATGACTCCATTTCATCCACTTTAGAGTTTTTTATAGGGATGCATAGCATGCTCCAGATAGCTTCTACGCTTATGTTGACTCTTAGCTCTCGGCCCTCGATGGTGTTGGTACTTGGGTTAAAATGCTTAATGCCCTCATCGACTAGTTATGGGCATTAATGCACAAAGGGGACCATATACTATGGAATCTCATTGAACCATTGCTTCTGCGCCAAATAATCTGGGTTATTATTCTTCTTCATTCTTTCATAGGTTGCCTCCCTAAGAGTGTTAGGGTTCTTTCCGAGGATGGGATCATGAATGTTATCCCATTCTTCCTTTATTTGGCTCTGGTCCCTGTGAGTTTTTTTCTTTTCCACGGCCCGTGTGTGAATCTACTCTGGCTTCTCTAGTATTCCAAGTGAAGCGTAAGAGGTATCGCCAAAAATATTGGTCATGGGTGCTGCACGCAAGGCGTCAAACAAGCTTTGTGTTGCCTCTCCTTGCACTTTTGTCTGGGGATTTTGGGCCATTTTCCTTTTGTTGTGGATTTCCGTTATGCTCAAACTTGCTGCAATTTATTGGTGTTTCTTAGCAATTCTACACTCGAAATCCTTGCTCTGGATAGCGTACTTAGGAAGCTTTTTACAATGTTAGTTTCTTGCATGCAATACTTAGCTATTTCTTTCTTGGGGTGATAGACAATGATTGCCTTTTAACATTAAATTTGGCATGTATTGCCAACCCTTTTGCTTGTGCAAAATGAATTACTTGCCATTTTGAAAAGACAAGAATTCATAATGACATTTAGTAATGATGTCCTACGGCGTGATTTTCTTGGGAAATTGAGTTGGTGATTGAAGGCATTTTAAAGCTTTCGCATACTTTGGCAATTAATATCTCAAAGAGAATGATTAAGCCAAATACACAGTGAGTACTTGAAAAGATTTGTATTCATCCTTGAAGTTTGAAACATGCTTGCAATGCGACACATCAGCATTTTGCCGTGCAGACCACCACTAAAGACTGCCTCTGGCTTATGCTAATTAATTAGCTCTTCTTAACTTCACACATAGTGAGTCGTACATGACAAATGCAACTGGGTGGGAAATTCGAGCAAGTTCTTGGTGGGATTTTTGAGTTAGTACTCGATTAGCATCATGCTTATGGCATGCAGATACCTTAGATATCTTGGCTATTTCTATAAATAGGCCCTTAGACAACAACAAAATCACACTTATCAATTATCAAGAATTGGTATTAGGCAGTTGGCTAGAATTGGCATTAGGCAGTTGGGTAGAGCTTAGCATCATGAATACTCTGATTAGGCTAGTTAGAAACAAGTCTCAAAAAACATTCCTAAGTGAAATATCTAATAGATGCCTGAAGAGAATGACCAAGAATAAGCATTCGTTGGCCATAATAGCAATGAAGTGGGTTCTGGGAAGGGACTGCATTGAGTACGAGGATAAGTATAGAGTCAACACTGATGTCTGCTCTCACTTTTTTGCCTCGATACTTGATATTCAGGTTCCTAAGTAGATGATTCTTTGTTTGATGTTGGAAATCTTTCCAAAGTGGTACCTTGGAGGCCTCGACGAGATTGTGGTGAATGCGGTATATGGCCTGGGAATTATGACGATGAACGACCTCCGTAAGCATATTGAAGAAGATGTTGTGGTGCCATGGGTTCCATTTTTGAGTAGGTTTCACATTCAAACACACGAAGAGCACCGCCAGAAGGTCACTCATGCCTATCATTTCCTATTGCGCTGCTATAATATGGTGCTTTTTTATGGCGTAGAGTGGTACATTGACTTCAGGGACTTGGTATATCCCCCACCACTGGCCATTGTTGTTGTTGACGCTCCTATTGCTCCTAATTCTCCTGTTGTCGTTCCTGCTAATGATGTTATTCTAGATGCTGCTTATGATGCTCCCATTCCTGCTACTTGAGACTCAAAACTTTTCATATGTTTTTTGTATATATGCCTAAAAAAAGGCCTTCAACGTATATATATATATGAAAAAAAACTGCATACTATATAGATATACTTTAAAAGTATGGCCTCTAAGCCATTTTGAAAATGTATTATCGAAGTATATAATTTTGTATATAATGAGTATACAGGTTATATCAAGTTCCTATCTCTTTTTCTTGTGATTCCACAATATGGGTTCTCTTTTCTTCATTTCTTTGAGTACCTTTTCAATTTTGCACATATGGGTTCATTTCAATTTTTTGCATATGAGTTCACTCTTAATTTTCCGCATATGGGTTCATTCTTAATTTTCTGCATATGGGTTGCTGATGAGTTGAGGAAAGACCGGCCAACAAAAACATGAAAGAAAAATAATTACAATACTTAAAGATTTATGCTGGCAAAATAATAATGAAGCTTAATTAAACAATTTGAGGTGGATTCCATTAACCAGAATCCCCAATACTTCCTCTTCCATATTTTATAATTCAAATGCTTTGTGTTACTTGTATTGAATTATTTTGAAAGGGCCTTCCCACAAACTACCAAATTTTTCATGTTGGCCAGGCTTTGCAGCCCTTTTGTTGAATTTTAATACTAGGTCTCCTCATTTTAGACCCTGGTCCGAAGCTTTCTTGTCAAACCATTTTTTAACCACTTGCTGGCGATTAGACATGGTTGTTAGGGCCTTTTTCCTTTTTTCTTGTGCTTTCAACAACTTGGCCAACCAAACCTCCATGGCTCCATTTTCTTCAACTTCCAGGGATTTAAGCAGTTGTAGCATAGGAATCTCCATGGAGATGGGCAATAGCGCTTCTTTCCTGTACACTAGCTTGTACGACGAAGTCTTGAGAACTTATTTAGGAGTTATACGGTCTACCTAGAGCATTGCACGAAGGTTCTTGTGCCATTCCTTCTGATGTTCCGACCCGATTCTCTTAATGAGTCAAACTAAATTTTTGTTAGTTGATTCGGCCAGGCCGTTCCCCTACGGGTAGTAATCTAATGACGTTTTTAAGAATATGCCATGCACGAGTGCGAATTGACATACCTTAGAACCCAGGAAAGTCTTAGCGTTGTCAGAGATGATGGTCTTTGGCGAGCCAAATATTGTTACTAGCCCCTCAAGAAAGTCCACAAGCTCCACCTCAATTGCATTCTTTAGGGGCATGGCCTTGGTCCATTTGGTGAAGTAGTCTGTGGCCGTGAAGATCAATTTGTGTCCAACACTGAGGCAGGATTGATCATCCCGATAAAATACAGGCCCCATTGTGTGAAGGGCACATCAACCACTATCAAATTGAGAGGCATTGCAAAAAAAATTCTTCTTCCTGTGAAGAATTGGCATTCTTTGCAGGCTTTCACCAAGGAGTATGAGTCATTGAATAACATAGGCCAAAAGTATCTGGCACACATGATTTTGATGGTGGTGGTCTTCATAGAGAAATTTACGCCTACAGGACTACTGTGGAAAGTGTCAAGAATTCTCTTTGCTTGCTCTATGGTGACACACCACAATAGAACGCCATTGAAGTTCCTTTTGAAGAGGATCCCCTCAATAAGTGCGTATCCATTGTTCTGCAATCTATAGAATCTTCCCTTCTGAGGAGGAAGGCCCGATGGATATTTTCTAGTGTGCATGAATCTCACTTTGTTTGCTAGCCAGAATCCTTCAGACTCAAACTCATTTGTTAGAACAAGTTCAGGTTGCTCTGCTTCAACTGCCATTTCCTCGTCATGCGCCAAATATTCACATAGTCCGCTTCCTCAGACGGTATTTGTAGGCTTGACCTCAAAGTCATATTCAAGGATCTTAGTGTAATGCCCCGTCTAAATAACCTAAGAATGTTGCAATAGTGTAATAAAGTGTAATAATTTTTTTTTTTTATTATTAATATTAAGTTAATTAGTTGCATACATTCATTAGGTTAAGCGATGTTACACTACTTTGAGTTTTCCATAAGTGCCTTAAGTATTTCGCATTGCACAAGTTAACTCATAACATAAAACATTTAAAAATAAACATTGCATTTCATTTGATTACCATTCATAATAACATAAAGTACAACATGTTTTTCCATACATTGCATTTGATAATTATACAATACTCATCCATCTGATGAGGTAGTTCAAATAATAGTTACATTTTACAAATGATCACCTCACAACATTGAGGGATGTTTTAACAATACAAATTTACATTATACAATGATGAAAGTACAGAAAAGGTCCAATTGCGAGTTCTCCATCTATGAAGCTCTCGATGCCATGATCATACTGGGGACCCAACGGAGTAAGGTGCACGTTCCACCCAACCATGTGGTACCCGTAGGTCCACCCCCCGTGCTAGGAGATAGTAATAAGGTTACCTAGACTTAATCTACTAACCCTAGACACTAGTACACAACACACTATTGGTTACATTGCTTCCAGATTTAGACAATTGAATGTTTTACAAATACAAGGTTGAGTGTTATTCTAGGTGGAGTGTCATCACAACGATGCAAAGGTTACCCTGGTGTTTCTTCCTAGGTTTCGGCCCCCAATCCTTGGGTTACCCTGGTAACCTCTTACGAAACCCGGCCCCTATTGCATACCGTTGCGGAATCGAATGTCTTTTAAAGGAACAAGACACCGATTTTCCATTCCAGGCCTTCTCATCTTATACTCTTGACTGAAAAAGCTCAAGAGTCATAAGAGAGGCAAAATATCTTATTAAAATTTTTATTCTAACTAATGTTTCATTTAATTATCACTAACTTACCAACTATTTGTAAGTTACCCTGACACCACTTTGTGTGTCGGCCCTTACAAATAGTCACTCCCCTAAACATAACAAGGGTAGACTAGATTCACTATCTAGGGTAGACAAGTGCACAATACAACATATAATACCAAATATATCACAAAGTACATTACAATCCGTTCAGAAATCAGGTGCACTACCCTAAGCTTGTTCAATCATACGAATTCAAAATCAATTTCACCCCCTTAAAAGACTAGAACTGGAAGACTTAAAATCACATAAAGATAATTTCTTTTCCCCCCCCTTTTTCCTAAGTAATATAAGACATTTTAAAACAAATACAAGTCTATTTTAGGGATATGCTAAATCCAATCAAACAATTAGAGAAGAGGAAGTGATTATTGCAAATAATTCTTTAATAACTCAGCAATTCTCTACACATTAATAAATAACTCATCTAATTCATAACATACATACCTATGTAAGAACGATAAATTTTATTTCTCATTGTCTAAATATTATTTTCCACATTAATACTTTAATCATCTATTCAAAATAACAAAGAATATACTTAATATATATATATATATATATTTACATTTATACATATATATATATATATGTATATTAACATATATATATAACTAAAAACATTCAAATTTATTACATACAAATAAAATCAATTTAAACTTTATTCAAAAACTAAAATGGAAACTTCTTATTGAGTTCCCAACAAAACAAATTAATCAACACAAGGTTCGGCTCATAATACATAGGGCTCGACTCATAATACACAGCCGAAACCCTCGTATGAGGGCACAGCCGCGGAGGCGGCGACGACAGGCAGCGCCGAACGCTGCCCTCACGGCCGGCTCCCTGCGGGGGTCGGCTGTAGGGTTAGCCTTCGCCCCCTCCCCATTGCAATAAAAAACTTTTTAATAATTATTTTTTTAAAAAAATTGTGGAATATCATTTCGTAAAATAAATAAAATCCGAAATATTTCAATTCGAAGTGCGTGAATACTGTGCAAACATGACGAAATTCTGTACGCGGATTTCACAGTATTCAGGAATTAAATTTTAATAATAAAGAAAATCTTCATATATAATAATCATATATATACATATACAGATTTAAAAGCAGTTTTCACAGGGAATATATTTTCTTTTCTACAGAATAAATCATGAAATTTGTTCATTTAAAACAAATACTGCTCAAAATCTTTCAACTAAAATCACAGTAAATTCATATCTTAAATATATATATATCAAAATTCATTCTGCAATATCCTTAACAATCTTTTTTAACAGGAAACTTCTTTTAACAAAATTCCTGAGATATATATATATATATATACAGAAAATCATAAACAAATCTTATCTCTAAAACTTTTATGGAAAGAAATAACATAACAAGAAAAATACCTGAATTATGTTAATTGCCTGTAGAAGAATTTTCTTTTGCCTGTAGCGTACAGATCCCAAAAATCCTCTTCAAAAGAAAATCTTCAAATCCAAGAATGCTTAACCAACCACCAAGAATCCTCCAGGGGATCTTCCACAAATATACAACCAGAGAGATAACAAATTTCTAAGAAGAATCAATTTTTTTTACAGCAAGAGAGTTTTTGCAAAAGCTTTGATAATTTCCCCGTGAGGAAATTTAACATCCCCTGTGAAATTCCCCAGATCCAATATTACCTCCGTGAAATTTCTCAACAACCTCATTAAAGCACTGGCACACTTGTCGAGAAGTGGTTACCCAAAAATATCTTCTCCACTTCTCGGCAATTTGCCAATTCAAATATGCATGCAAATTTTAATTTTATTAATTTTAAATTTTGCAACCACTATACAAATCTCATGCATATTTTTTAAATTTAAATTTACCATTTTCCATAATTTATTTAATTTTCAAATATAACTATTTACTCACTTAATATTTTAATTTAACTAATTAATTTATTTAATCAAATAAGTTTGATCTTTTATAATCAAACCATTTAACCAAATAAGCTAATTAATTAATTAAATAATCAAGCAAGTAATTTCTTTAACATTTAAAATTAATTTAAATAACAATAATTTAAAACACAATATTCCAACATTAAAAATTAACCAAATTTACTTTTCAAACCATTAATCCAAACAGAAAATAACAATACAATCCTATGACGCAGAACTGAACAGACAAAGTACTAAGACCAGGGTTAAAGACTAGACTAGGGTAAACCAAACTACTATCTCCCGATCAACATTTCTATTGAGTCTTGACACGCTCAGACCTGATTACACAAGTGGAGTCAGTGTCATGTACCTGCAAATCCTGCAACCAAGCAAATAACATGCATACAAATGTATATATAAAGCATTAAACAGACACACCGTGTGGAGAAAATCACAGATATCGCAGGGCACTCGCAAGCGAGTGATGCGATTCCGTTCTCCACACCAATACACTTCACAGCAAACTGACGAAAAATAATAATTGTTAGTCCACCATAAACATGTGCATAGCAATAACAGCTGAAAATAACATCTACGCTAAATCATATCATATCTGAAAACAATAATCACCATACAAAGTATCATCATGTCATAGAATAATCCACTATCGCTCAAAACCAGCGATTAAAATATCCAACAAAACATCATAGGTCTAATAGTGTGAAAAAGTATCAACAGAAAGCATAAGCATAAACAGAGGGGTACTACATCCTCCCCCCCTAGGATCAGGATTGCTCCTAAAAGCCTGCGAACAGATAGGGATAAAGTTCCCTCATGCGTGTCGCATCCTCTCAGGTAGCCGAAGCCTCATAGCTAGGATCCCATTGGACCCTCACCTGATCAACGTCTCGACCCCTAAGACCGAGCGTCCGGTACTGAAGAATGGCCACGAGCTCCAAAGCCAGCTGCCCGTCTTCTACCTGTAACGCATTCCAATCAAGTACATGAGATATGTCAGGATGATATGGTCTAAGAACTGATACATGAAAAACATCATGAATACGAGACAAACTGGGTGGTAAGGCGAGTCGATATGCCATGGGACCAATTCTCTCTAAGATCTCAAATGGTCCTATGAAACGAGGCGCAAGCTTAGAGCCTTTTCCATAACAGATTGGACTCTTTCACAGTCGCACTCGAAGAAACAATCTATCACCAATAGCGAACTGTCGATCGATCCTATGCGCATCGGCATACTTCTTTTGCCTATCCTGAGCTGCTATCAAATGCTCTCTAATACGGTCAACCTATTGCTCCATGTCTCAAAGCATCTCAGGTCCTAGTAATACTCTATCCTCAAGTCGATCCCAACTTAGTGGAGTTCGACAAGGACGACCGTATAAAGCCTGAAATGGTGGCATACCTATGGAACTCTTATATCTGTTGTTGTAAGAAAATTCTACTAAGTACAAGTAATCCTCCCAATGTGATTATTGGTCCATTACGTACATCCTAAGCATATCCTCTAATATTTGATTAACTCTTTCAGTTTGTCCATCGGTTTGAGGATGATAGGCTGAACTAAAGTTCAACTATGTACCTAGGGCATGTTGTAATGAAGTCCATAAGGATGAAGTAAATACAGGATCTCTATCTGATATAATCCTACGAGGAATCTCATGTAATCTAACGATATCCTCCATGAATATCCTAGCTACAGATGAAGCATTATATGATGATCATACAGGTGAAAAGTGAGCTACCTTAGTCAATCGGTCAACAGTTACCATAATGGCATCATGTCGACGTGATGACGTAGGTAACCCTACAATAAAGTCAACGGATATAATATCCCATTTCCATTCAGGAATGAGATGTGGCTGCAATAATCTAGCAGGATGATGATGCTCAGCTTTAACTCACTGGCATTTAAGACATCTCGATACATAATCAACAATATCACGTTTCATACCAGGCTAGAAATACAACTGTCGAAGATCGGCATGCATTTTCTTGACACCTGGATGAGCTGAATACGAAGCTCAATGAGCTGAATACGAAGCTCAATGAGCTGAATACGAAGCTCAATGAGCTTCAGTCATAATTAAAGTACGGAGACTCAACATGAGGTACATAAATACGACCTAAATGTCGTAATATACCATCTGACTCTAAAATATAACCAACAAATCGACCTTCTAAGGGTCTACCCGATTCAATCTCTGACCTCACTTCCTAATATAATCTATCAGTAGGAAGTGCAACTACTAATTGACCTCTCAAATCTACTTCAAGAGTAGTAGTAGAGATCTCATGTCGACATCGGCTAAGAGCATCAGCCACTACGTTCTCTTTGCCTTGAACATATTTTACTTCAAAATTATACTCACACAAGAACTCCATCCATTGTCTTTGCCTTGCATTTAAGTTAGGTTGTGTAAAGATGTATTGCAAACTATGGTGATCAGAATGAAGTTCGAAATGATGACCTAATAAGAAATTCCTCCATCGAACTAATGCATGCACTACCACAGCTAGTTCTAGGTCATGAGTAGGATAGTTTAATTCGTGGTCCTTGAGTTTGCGAGACTCATAAGCAACCACATGCCCATCTTGCATCAAAACTGCTCCCAAACCCTCTAAGGATGCATCCACATACTACGAAATCCTTAGTAGGATCAGGAACAATCAAGTATAGGTGCATTAGTCAACTTTTCTTTAAGAGTTTGAAAAGCCAACTGACACTGTTCCAAAACAAACTTCTTCCCTTTCCTCTGAAGAGAAGTAATAGGATGACCTATTCTAGAAAATCCCTCTACAAACCGCCTATAATAGCCAGCTAGACCCATAAAACTATGAACTTCACCTACATTAGTAGGTGCGGGCCAATCTACTATGGCTTGGATCTTTGAAGGATCCACAACAATACCTTTTCCAGATATTACATGTCCAAGGTATTTTATTTCAGGTTGAAAGAAGTCACACTTCTTCAGGTTTGCATACAATTGATTTTCCCTTAAACATTGCAATACCTGTCTCAAGTGTTCTTCATGTTCCTTTATATTTTTCGAATAGACTAAAATATCATCGAGAAATACCAGGACAAAGCGATCAAGGTATGTACGAAATACACCATTCATTAAACTCATAAATACTGATGGTGCGTTCGTTAGCCCAAATGGTACTACTGTGAATTTGTAGTGCCCATAACAAGTTTGAAAAGCCATTTTATGGATATCTGCTTCAGCTATACGCAATTGATGGTAGCCAGATTTCAAATCCATTTTAGAGAACACATTAGCTCCCCTAATCTGATCAAAAAGATCATCGATTCTAGGCAAAGGATAACGATTCTTTATCGTAACCTTGTTCAATTGACTGATAGTCAATACGATAAGAGATCCATCCTTCTTCTTTATGAAGATAACAGTGCTCCCCAAGGGGAAACACTTGGATGAATGAATCCCTTTTCTAATAGTTCCTCTAACTGAATATGAAGTTCTTCTAACTCCTGAGTCGTCATTCTATAAGGAGCTCTAGATATAGGTTCAGCTCCAGGAACTAGATCAACTCTAAAGTCAATATCCCTCTTCGGTGGCATTCCAAGAATGTCATCGGGAAACACATCTACAAATTCCCTAAGAATAAGATGATCATCAAGAGATACCTCTCAACTCTCACCCTCTTCCAAATCATTAACTGTTGTTGCAAACAGTTGACATCCCTGACGAAGACATCTCTTTAATTGCATAGCAGATATCATCCGCAAAGAGATGGGTCTTTGAATACCTACTATTTCCACTTTTGCACCTAAATCATCAATGCAACTAACTATCTTAAGTTGACAGTCAATTACAGCATGATAAGATGCTAGCCAATCCATACCTAAAATTATATCATATGATCCTAAGGGTGTAACATATAAATCTACCAAGGTAGTTAATGTACCAATTTTATGTTCACAGTTATGTACTAAGTTTTCTACTGCTACTTTCACCCCTGAGGCAAATTCAACTTGCCACTTACCACCTTGCTTTACCACCACAAGACCACAACGGTCTACGATGGTCGGTGAAATAAAGGAGTCAGTGGCTCTAGAATCAAAAAGTATAGAAACACTAACACCATGTAACTTAAATGAAGTCTCGACCACCGTATTCTGGTGATCGGCTTGGTGGTCATTAACCGCTGCATATACTATATGTGCTCATCCTGCATCACCCACTGTAGGCTCTGAAGCTGTAGGTCAAGGCCCATAACCAATAGAACCTCTCATCGGGCACTGCCTAGCTATGTGTCCTTACTGCCCACATAAATAACATCCTGTACCTGTGCCTCTACCAAATCCTCTGCCACCCGAAGGTGCATTGGACTGCTAGTAACTACCCCTACTAACAGTAGACTGAGCACTTTGCACAGGCTGATCCTGCCTATTGCGCTTATTGCACCACCAGTTATGACCCTTTCATGTTTGAGGACTATTTTGTTGTTGTGGTTGAGGGTTATTATTCTTTTGAGGTGTTCTTGTTGTTGTTGCTACCCACCCTTTGTGGTGTCCGCTGGTTCTAGAAGAAGACTGTCTATCCTCCCCACCCACTGTGACTAAAACTGGCAGAAAACTCCCAATCTCCCTCTGACACCCCCCAAAGCCATAATAAGGTTCTCCTCAACTATGAGCCTTCTCCACCTGCAACTTCCATAGTCTTTGGCTCAAAGACTCGGACACCACCACTGATGCGGGCGTTTAAGCCCCTGATAAAATGTTGTACTAGCATAGGCTCATCATCACCAATACCAGCATACTGCTTGAGTTCATAGAACCTACGTTCATATTGCTCTATAGAAAGAGCCAACTGACGTAGATCATGGAACTCGTCAGCCCTACGCTGCCTCTAGTGTTCTGACAGGAACCGTGCTCTAAACCTCTTGAGAAACATCTCCCAAGACACAGAACCAATATCCATGTGGAGCTTCTGCTCCTCTAGGTGCCACCAAGTAGAGGCGAATCCTCTCAAGTGCATAATAGCGCATCTGGCAAAAGTATTACTACTCGTATGGGTGCATGGCGAAGCATCTACCCAAATCTAGTAGCAGGTCTCAGCCTCTTAGCCACCTCCTGTACCATCAAAGGTAGGAGGATGTGCTCTCAGTAAATCCCTCATGTGTCCTGCTATAATAGCATCCTGATGTACAGTGTCCTCTACTCTCCTAGGAGATCTATCTCTCTCTCTGAAAACCTCCTGCTCATCTACCTGTCTAGGTCCAAGACGAGCTAGGACCTCCTCTAATAATGGACGTATCTAAGAACCCTCTACTACTGACTATTTGGGATTCTGTCCCTCATTTCTCTAAACCATCTGTTCTACCTAATCACTGTGGTGAGGGCTAGGAGGGGGAGTAACTTGAGGGATTGGCCCTTGGCCTCCACCTCGACCTCTACCACAACCTCTTCCTCCTCGCCTAGGAATGTTCCTACACATAACAATTACGAGTCTTAGATACTATTCAACCAAGGCTAATAGTTGCGACACTACGTACTAGGTCAACCTAATGGGCTCGTGATTACCTAGAGCGTCCAGTGTTTGTAACCTTGGCTCTGATACCAATCTGTAATGCCCCATCTTAATAACCTAAGAATGTTGCAAATGTGTTATAAAGGTGTAATAATTTTTTTTTTAAACGTTTAATTATTAAGTTAATTAGTTGCATACATTCATTAGGTTAAGTGACGATACACTACTTTGAGTTTTCCATAAGTGACTAAAGTATTTCGCATTGCACATGTTAATAACATTAACATAAAGATAAACTTTGCATAACATTAAAATTTCATTTGATTACCATTCATTATATCATAAAGTACAAACATGTTTTTTTTATACATTGTATTTGATATTTATACAATACTCATCCATCTGATGAGGTAGTTCAAATAATAGTTACATGTTACAAATGATCACCTCACAACATTGAGGGATGTTTTAACAATACAAATTTACAATATACAATGTTGAAATAAGCATAAATTCCAAATGTGAGCTCTCCATCCATGAAGCTCTCGATGCCATGATCAATTTGGGGACCCAACGGAGTAAGGTGCTCATTCCACCCAACCATGTGGTACCCGTAGGTCCACCCCCCATGCTAGGAGATAGTAATAAGGTTACATAGACCTAATCTACTAACCCTAGACACTAGTACAAACAATCTATTGGTTACATTGCTTCCAGATTTTGATGATTGATTATACCACAAACATAGGGTTAACTGTTATTCTAGGTGGAGTGTCATCACAACGATGCAAAGGTTACCCTGGTGTTTCTTCCTAGGTTCCGGCCCCCAATCCCTGGGTTACCCTGGTAACCTCTTACGAAACCCGGCCCCTATTGCATATAGTTGTGGAATCGAATGTCTTTTAAAGGAACAAGACACCGATTTTCCATTCCAGGCCTTCTCAACTTATACTCATGACTGTAGTAGCTCAAGAGTTATAAGCGAGGCATGCACATCTTGTTAAAAGTTTTAAATCTAACTACTATGTCATTTAATTATCACTAACTTAGTTAACTATCTGTAAGTTACCCTGACACCACTTTGTGTGTCGGCCCTTACAAATAGCCACTCCCCTAAACATAACAAGGTATCTAAGTTTTCTGACTATGGTTTACAGGTGTACATCCATACAAAATATAATTTCAACACTATTCCTTATGAACTTCAAAATTTATGTTCACAACTATTTGGTATCTAAATACCATACAAAGAAATCATGTACACATCAATAACCAATACAGAATTCAGTTTAACATTCACTATCCTCACTTTTACAATTTGATCTGGAAGACTTGTTTAATTGAGACTTTCCCATTTTACCCGACAAAGAGCATGTTTTAAAACAATTCAATGAAATATATCACATCTACATTTGGATATTCTAAATCCTTTCAAACAATATAATATGCATGGAATTAACTCATCTTAATTAAAATACAACTCCTTTTTACAACATATTATATTATATTTTTTTCAAATATCCTATCTTTGGATTTCACAAACAATATAGTTGAATAATTTAAATATATTTTTTCAAATATATATATATAATTATATTATAAACATATATAATATATTTTAATATTATATATTATATATAATATATTTAAATATATCATATGTAATATATATATTAAATATATATTATATGTTAACAAATGAAATAAAAGTTTAATTTCAATTCCGCACAATTTAATAAATCGCAGTAGGGTTATATCCGGATTTTGTATCAAACACAGAAAAATCCAAACTTTTGAATAACTTTTAAATGAAGATTTAATGTTCTGGTAAGGCTGCGTACACCACCGCAGTGGAGGTTGCGGAGCCCGTGGGGCGGCGTTTCCTCCACGGCGCTATGGAGGGTGCTGCCTAATGACTGCCACTCCCCACAGTGCCGTGGTGGGCGCTGCCTCACAGCGGCCGTGCCCCCACTGTGGATGCGGCGGGGGTTTGGGGTTTTCCCCAGCCCCTTTCAATAATAAAATGAATTCCGTCAAATTTTTTTGTTGGAATTCGTATTTTTGTTTTAAAAAAATCATATAATCATTATCAACCCTACATTATGTATTCTCCACAAAATAAAATAAATAACGAAATTCAAAACTCAAAATCGCCCGTACGGCGAATTTTTTTTAAAAGAAATAAAATCTCCATGTAGTAATTTTCATATACAGGTTGCATAATATACAGTACATTTATAATAAAATAAAAATTATAATTTCTTATATGACAAATCTATTTGCTCAACTCTATTAAATTAAATAAGAAATATTTTTCTCAAAGGTTTAATCTTTGATCACAGAAGTTCTTCATTTGAGATTTAATATATTTTACAATAAACAGTTACTCAAACCAATTTTTCCCCAATTTTAAATAAATTATTTTCACAGAGAATTTCAAAAGGATTCTTTTTTAAATTCTTCCAGACAAATAACGGTTCTCAACAAAAGAATTTCTACAAGCTATTGCCAAAAAAATGAGATTCATGCAAACAGATTTTCTTTCCATAACAAAGAAACTAATATCACTAGAAAAATACCTGTAAATAGAAGGTTGTCTGTAAAAGAAACCCTTTATGCCTGTAGCATACAGATCCCAAAATCCTCTTCAAAAGAAAATCTTCAAATCCAAGAAAACATAACCAACCACCAAGAATCCTCCAAGGGATCTTCCACAAATATACAACCAGAGAGATAACAAATTTCTAAGAAGAATCAATTTTTACAGCAAGAAAGTTTTTGCAAAGGCTTTGATAATTTCCCCGTGAGGAAATTGAACATCCTCTGTGAAATTCCCCAGATCCAATATTACCTCCGTGAAATTTTTCAACAACCTCATTAAAGCACTGGCACACTTGTCTAGAAGTGGTTACCAAAAATATCTTCTCCACTTCTCAACAATTTGCCAATTCAAATATGCATGCAAATTTTAATTTTATTAATTTTAAATTTTGCAACCACTATACAAATCTCATGCATATTTTTTTAAATTTAAATTTACCATTTTCCATAATTTATTTAATTTTCAAATATAACTATTTACTCACTTAATATTTTAATTTAACTAATTAATTTATTTAATCAAATAAGTTTGATCTTTTATAATCAAACCATTTAGCCAAATAAGCTAATTAATTAATTAAATAATCAAGCAAGTAATTTCTTTAACATTTAAAATTAATTTAAATAACAATAATTTAAAACACGATATTCCAACATTAAAAATTAACCAAATTTACTTTTCAAACGATTAATCCAAACAGAAAATAACAATACAATCCTATGACTCAGAACTGAACAGACAAAGTACTAAGACCAGGGTTAAAGACTAGACTAGGGTAAACCAAACTACTATCTCCCGATCGACGTTTCTATTGAGTCTTGACACACTCAGACCTAATTACACAAGTGGAGTCAGTGTCATGTACCTACAAATCCTGCAACCAAGCAAATAACATGCATACAAATGTATATATAAAGCATTAAACAGACACACCGTACGGAGAAAATCATAGATATTGTAGTGCACTCGCAAGCGAGTGATGCGATTCCATTCTCCACACCAATACACTTCACAGCAAACTGATGAAAAAGAATAACTATTAGTCTACCATAAACATGTGCATAGCAATAACAGCTGAAAATAACATCTACGCTAAATCATATCATATCTAAAAACAATAATCACCATACAAAGTATCATCATGTCACAGAATAATCCACTATCACTCAAAACTAGCGATTAAAATATCCAACAAATCATCATAGGTCTAATAGTGTGAAAAAGTATCAACAAAAAGCATAAGCATAAACGGAGGGGTACTACAACATTAATCTCCCTATGATTGATCATGAAGACATCAAACTACAAATTTCTCTCTACATAGAAAGATACGCTAAGGTATGGCCTTTATATTGTGCTTGCCCCTATCATGACCATGAAGAAGATAATTGATTTAAACCCTAAGAATCCACAACATTATCTAATAAAATGAGAATGCTCTTCAACTCATGACAGTGAGGGATCATCTTGGGTTTGAATAGTTATTATTAGTTGAGCATTGTTTAGATTAATAGTGACATTTACATCAATATCTTCAAACAAAACCACACCATTTATGCTCATAGTCACTACAACATAGTCAAACCTCACAAGGATTTTATTTTCATTCCTTAGCAAAGAGGTTACATCTTCATTTAAACACATAGTTACAATAATCTCCATTCCTTAATTTTTTCCTCCTCATAAACCTTACAAATAAAGGGTTTAATGGAAATGGTACTCTAGATCTCAAAGAATAATGATTAAATGTTGTCCAAAGGCAACTTTAGCATGGGTTTTTGATCATGAAGACTCTTCTAACAATGCTTGTTGCTCCACTTTCTTAAACATAGAATAGAAAGCAACATCTAAACATGTACTAGCATTCTTAAGACACAAATAACATACCCTATCCCACATGTATAAAGGGAAAGAGCCTCCAAACAAATGAAAAACACCCTCAAAAGCATAATGGAGACAATAACTCCTCTTTCTTTCCATATTAACTCAGAAAAGAAAGAAAGCAATACCAAGAAGATGCACATATGAAGAAAAAAGGTAGAGGATGTAACCAACTAAGAAAATAAAGGCTACACATGCTTAGAAATGCTACCAAGAAACTGTTCCATAATATTTTATGGGTGAAACTTAGATGACTATTCCAAAACACTATAACTTGCCTCTATGATGCAGGAAACAAGAGAAATGGCATCCATTTTGGAACATAGAAGATGTAGATAAATTTTCCCTTCTCAAAAATTTAATCTTTCCTTCAAAATACCATGGATTTTTAGTCCTTTCTACCTAGAATAGGTAAAACTCCTTGTTTGCAAGGAAATCTATGTGATTTTTCCCTCCTTGATTAAAAAATCAAACTTTAGCTTTATCTCTTGCTTATTTTCACTTGGACTTTGATGAAAAAGGCTAAATAAAAGGATAAAATACCTTTGTAATGTTTGTTATAAAAGCATTGACCTTGTTTTATTTTTGTAAAGTATAGCATAAGGTCTAAACACCCCACAAAACATGAAATGGACTCAATGGAATAATCTTTAATGTAAAAACCATTCCATATACAAACCTAGGGTTTAAGACGAAATGATTTAAACCTAGGAAATGCTGAAAATGTTGCAAAAAGGAAGGCATTTTGACACCATAGGATAATAATTAGGATTTGCAAAAATATAAATTAGGCTCACACCTTATTTGGATTACATATTTAGTGGCATCATGGGGTGTTTTCCTGCTAAACATGAAGAACTAGTAGCCTATTTGTATCCATTGGGAAAAGGATTCAAAGGAGGATTGAAACAAATCAAGAAAGACCTATAACCCTAATGTTATGGGCACTAGTAGCTAACAAAACTCATAAAAAGAATAGCAGGCCTTTGCACCAACACTTGGGGAAAGGGGGAAAACTAAATTATGACATGTGCAAAGCACTTGGAGGAAAAGAAAAGAGTAGAACAATTGTACAACAACACCTTTTTGGAAAGTAAAACCTAAGCTAATATTGTACAAGATGGAACAACAACACCTAAATAATAGAATTTGAGGTGAATCCCATTGATTGGGATTGGTAATTCCTCTCCATCAAGCTTGGATAGTTGAAAGGAATTGTTCATTTTACATCCTGTGATCAAATAAGGACCATCCCGCATAACATCAAACTTGGAATGCTTGCCAATCTTTCTCTTCAACTCATCCTATTTGAAAACTATATCGCCCTCCTTAAATAATCTTGGGAATTCCTTCTTTTCAAAAGCTCTTTTCATTTGAGCATTGATGGATTTCAAAAAATTTCAATGCCTTTCTCCTTGTTTATTCTAACTCCATCAGCTCAGCAAGCCTAACCTTGATGGGTTCTTCATCCATTGATTTTAATCTCTTTGATTAAACCCAGTGTTGGTAACACAATAGAAATAGGAAGCCTTGCTTCCTTGCCATAAAAAAGAACATAAGGTGAATTATTTTTGGATCTTTTAGGTGTTATCCTATCAACCCATAGAGCTAGTTTCATCTTATCATGCCAAGTCCTTTGATTATCTTCAATTGTACTTAGATTAATGATTCTAATCAATTTTTTGTTAGAAGACTCAGCTTTCTCATTACCCTATGGGTAATAATTAGATGAAGCATTCAAATATATGTGATTTTTAAGAACCCAATCAATCACTTTTAGACCTAAAAAGTCCAAAGCATTATTTGAAACAATTAAATCAAGAACTCCAAATCTTACAGCTAAATTTTGATAAAAGTTTAGGAAAATAGTTTCATAGCTTCCTTCAATCCGATAGTTTTTGTCCATTTGGTGAAATAATCAGGTGCAGTCAATATCCACTTTTTTCCAGGACTAGAAGGTGGGTTAATAACTCCAATGAAGTCAATTCCCCACTTCATGAAGGGTTACTCAACTTGTACAAGATGTAATGGTAGAGATGCTTATCTTTGTTTACCTACAAACGATGCACACTTCCTACACCTTCTCACCCATGCAAATGAATTTTTATATAAGTTAGGAAAAAAATAACCAGCTCTCATAATCTTAAGAGTTGTTTTCCTAGGTGAAAAATGACCACCATATTTTCCATCATTAAACTCTTCAAGAATTTAATCAATCTGATCCAATTCAACACATGTTAACAAAACTCCATGAAATTCCTTTCTAAACAAGATACCATCAATAATAACATAAGGAATAACTTGTAGCTTTTAATACCTTCATTTTTCATTGTTTATACCTCTTGGAAACTCACTAGTCTTAAAGTAATGCACCATTTTTAAATCCAACTTGTAGGAGTGGTTGCTACTGTAGTTTGTTCATCATCATTGAGCACTAATACAATATATTTTCAACCTTCTAGCTACTTTCTAAGTTAACAACAAGCTTATCACATATTCCCTTACCTCTTATCAGCTTTTTCACCTTGATTTCTACATCATATTCCATCACTTTTGTAATCCAAATTGCTCTTTTATCATTTAGATCCTTGTTCAAAAAAAACTCTTTCACACTTGGATGAGCAACCAACAAGTGTATCTTGTTATTTGAAATCATATATCTAAATTTTTTGAGACTCCTAACCACAACTAAAACATGGTTTTCAACAAATGAATATCTTTTCTCATAATCCTCTAAGCCTTAGCCGAAGAATGTTATAGGCTGCTCTAAACCCTCCTCATTTTGTTGGACCAACATGGTTGAGATTGTATCAATGCTACCAAAGGAATACAATATGAAATCCTTTGGATAATATGGATTAATGAGTGTAGGAGCTACTACTATGGCTTCCTTAATTTCCTCAAAACTTCTTTTCCCTTAGTCCAATTGAAACTCATAATTTTTCTAAGCATGGAAGTTAGAGGCTTTAATAAAAAAGCAATATTAGGGATAAATCTCCTTACAAAGTTGATTATTCCTAAGAAAATTTGAAGAGCCTTCTTATGAGTTGGTAATGGCAAAGCGAAAATTGCACTTACACTTTTAGGATCTATGGTAATACCATGCTTTGAAACAATGTGACCAAGCAACTTACCTCATGAACAACAAAGATGCACTTTTTTGGATAAAATGAGACACCATACTCCTTGCATTTTTTAAAATCTAACTCAAATTCATGAAATGATAATTAGCATATTTAGAGAAAGCAATAATATCATCAAGATATACCCAAAAAAAACTTTCTCATAAGTCCTTTAAAGGCCATACCCATGGCTCTTTGGAATGTTTCCCTTGCATTGGGTAACCCAAAAGGAATTTTTCTATATGCCATGGTTCCCTACTTTGTAGTGAAGGCTATTTTGAACTAATCTTCTTCCTTAACCAAAATTTGATTATAACCATAAAATCCACCTAAAATTGAGAATATTTGAGAACTTGAAACAATTTGTAATATTTGTTCCATTGAGGGCAATGAGTAATGATCCTTAAGAGACACCCTATTAAGGTCCCTACAGTCAACACACAATCTAATTTCATCATTTTTCTTTCTCACAAGGACCAAATTGGACAACCAAGATGCATGTTTAATGGGAAAAATGATATTTCTTTGGATCATCTTGTTTAACTCAACCTTCATGAGGTGCTCTAATTTAGGAATCAAAGGTCTTTTCCTTTTTCTAACTAGTTTTGCATGATGTTGCAGCTTTATGGTGTGTTGAGCTAACTCAAGATTAAAACCTTTAAAATCACTATATTCCCAAGCAAACACATCTTCAAATTATTGGCAAAGAAAGGAAAAAGCATTTTTTTCTTCCTTAGTGCATATCTTGTGAAGTTTAAAAAGTTTACCTTTGAATATCTCAATGGGCTCATAATGATTCTCTTTGACCAACATGCTTGTTTTATCCTTCTTTACCTAATAATTTGAGTTAAATATTAAATTAAGAGTCACCAAACCCATTGGAAACCTATTTGACTTTAGTTGAAGAATCTAATCTCCATATTGTTGCTTCAACTTTTGCTGATTTGAAGCTAAGAACTCAACCTCCTCAATAAAAAAACATAAAATCTATTCATCACTGTCAAACACTTGCCAATGTATGTTATTATTAAGAATAGGTCTTCAAACTACCTTAACATGGTGTTGTACTTGAACATTTTTTTATCTCATCTGGAATATCAATCTCAACTCCCATTGTAGCCAACTTATCAGCCTATTTATTCAAATTTCTTGGAATAGCCAATAGATTAAAGGCGTGAAACTATTCAATTACGTCCCAAAATTTATGTTATACTTTTTCAACAAATCATTTTTGGTAACATTGATGTTTCTCACTTGATTTACCACAAGCTCGTTGTCACCAAACACCTGCAAGTACTTGATATTCTTCTTTCTTTCCCACTCTAACCCATGGATAAAAGCCTCATACTCTACTATGTTATTAGTACAAATGAAAGAAAAATTAAAAGTACAGTAGTAATTCTCACCTTTAGGAGAAACTAACATTGCACCTCCACTAGCACCAATTCTACTCCATGAACCATCAAAGTAAAGTTGTCAAAGTTGATTATATTGTTGCCTTAACTATCTTTTGTCACCTTTTATCAGATTTGGGATAACAACCTCTTGCTTAGGAAACATGTAAATACCCATCCCAATTTGTTCAATCTATTTATAAGGATTCTCCTCATAGTTTTTACCTTCCCATTCATCTAAAAAAAGATGAAAAATACCTTCAATAGGAGTGTTAGGCTTAGGAGTAGGTTATTCTTCATGGTCATGGAAGGGTAAATTTTTATTTATAGCATATGGGACATATGGTTCTACGTGGTCTTTGGCATATAGTTCCACTTTTATGGTAACTTTTGTGCCATATATTGTCCTAAAAAACAAATGACTCCAATAAGATGACAAGTATCCCCCCAATTTTGCAATGAAATCTTTGGATAAACATAAGGTGAAGTAAGCTAGAAGATCAATAACGTAGATATCTTGTTGGATAAAGAAGTTTGGGAAATCATGTAATGTAAGAATAAAACCCTTGACTAACCTAACTATATTCAATGATGACCCATCTAGCTAAATAATCCCTTTGGAAAAGAAGTTCATATGTCAAACCCAACTTATCAACTATGCAATTTGGTATAACATAGCTACTAGCTTCTAAATCTATCATGAAATTATGGACCAAGTAGTCACCAATTATCAAAGTGACATAAAATGGAGAAGGTTTGGTCACTTTAAGTTTTTTATCACTATTTTCTTGAGGGTTATTATCAAAGGAAACCTTAGACTATTCTTTAGGAGGTTCACTTGACACAGAAAGGTCAGATAAAGCATCTTGCAACAAATCCTTTTAACTAAGAAGAGATAAAGAATCCCACATTGAAACACTAATGTTAGATTTCTTCATATGCTCCAAAATATTAAAAGGAGTTGAGCTCACATTTGGCCATCCTTTTGAAACAATAGCTTCATTTTTTTTTTTTGCAATGGTTGTGACTAATTTTTAGGCTACTCTTTTCTCACCACATTCTAATTTCTTGGAAAAATTTGAATGTTTTTTGTAGGTGAAGGACCACTATTACCTTGTTGTCTTATAGAAGTTTTATTTTTCATATTATCAAGTTGTTTTCCTACATCTACAACCCTCTTTTTTGGCCTTTTGTTGGTTGCTATAGAAGTATAGGACTAAATTGGACCTTGTGGATAATTGACTCCAAAAAATTCTTCACCTTGCCAATTCATCAAGGCAACACCTTGATTTCTTTGCTCTGATTGAGGACCTTGTTGATTACTAGTTTCTTGCACTAAAATTTGTGAGGTAGTAACATTATTTTAAACCATGAGTGTCTAATTAAGCATGCCATTGGAGCAAGTTGATTGATTATGAGGTTTATTGCAAGGAAAGAACCAATCATAATCTTGTACCATGTTTTCACTAGAACTAACTCCCTAGAAAAGCTAGCTACATTTGGATTATAGGGTAGAAAATTTATTGCATTAAAATTCCTTTTTTGAGCTTGATTAGGTGGTTTATATGGATTATAGGGGGCTTGGTATGGTTTTAAATTTTTCTCATTCTACTTCTTTAGGTTAATTATTTCATTATATTGAGTCTTCAATACACCAAAGACCTCTTGAAGTTGATTGGATTTAGGTGGGATAACATTTGGTGTTGGTAAAGCTAGTTGGTTTGATGTTGTAGTAGGTGGGATAACCACTATAGGTGGTGTTTGAAATGAAGTAGGTGGCTATTTTTTAGGGAAAAAGGGAATTGGGGTTCTAGGAGAAATCTTACCATCTTGAATAAGACAATTTTCTACCCTTATAGCAATGTCAAATGCTGTTGGTAATGTGTATCCACCCATAGATTGAATCATTACTAAAATATTACTATTAAGAGCATTAAGATAATACAAAAATGCATAATCATTTGAAGGCCTTATTGAGGCTGGAATTTTGTTCCAAGTCTTTAGGAAATGAAAGTTTAAATTAGCCATGTGTTCATGTGGAGCTCTTTTAATAGTATTTAACTATTCAACCAAAGAAAGATGATCAAATTTATCTTCAAATTGTTTATTTAATGCATTACCTAGCTAATCCCATGTAGCAATGGAATTAACAACCAAGCCTCTAAACCATTGAACAACTTTACCTTTAAGGGATGTAGCCAACAACCTCACTATAATATTTTTAGTTGTGATATTATGAACTACACACAAAGTTGCAACATCTTTGATGTGTTCTATAGTTGTAGTTTGATCCTCTCTGATGAAATAAGGAAAACTCTTAAGAGTTGATACTAGAATATCATCATGTTTTGCAAGATTCAATGGGATTCCACCATTGAAAGGTATGAATGTATAAGTTCTATTTTGATGAGCCATGTTACTACTAGAAATGGAATTACCACTAGATCTTGACGAAATTGGACTTCTTTGAGGTGATTTTACAACTCTAAGACTAGGAGGAGTAGATTGTGTCCTTTTAGATGGGACAACAGTCCTTCCTCTTGATCTTCCCCTTTTTCTAGGTGGAGAAAGATGTAAATATTCAAATAGGGGTACACTTCTCCTAGTTTGAACTCTTCTCATATGTTGCAATCACTGGTCTACAAAACCAAGAGCATAGAGTCACTAGGTATGATAATTTTTGACCTCAAGAGGTTGAAATTACTACCGATCATACCAAACAACAATGAAAATAAGGATTTAAATAGACTAAAATATGTTCACAGTACCATTAGGCATGCCAAAAAACTTTTGTCACTTAGGATTGCACCCTAGTTGAGTATTCACTCAACTATCCTATGTAACATGGAAACATCCTCGAGTTGTTGGTGGATCAAAATGAGGATGAATCACCAAAGTGGGATGGTTTCTCTAGTAGATCAATTAAAACTACTAAAACTTCAAGGGAAAGGGATAAGAGAATGCTTTAAAGGAAAATCCTATGACTAAATGGGTGATGCACTAGAAATTTGTAAATTTGTTTTCTATTTTCAACTCACAATTAGCACTAAAATACCCTTTTTTTCATAACTTCAACTTGCACATGCAATACATTAGTAATTTATATGAAGGTTTGAGTTTAGTATTGCTTGAAGCAAAGAAAAATGTTTTATCACAACTATAATCCACTAAAATCACTTAACACAACATATAACCTGCACTACATGAAACCCTTAGTCCAACATTTGCAACAATGAGACATAAAATAGGATTCAAAAAATGAAATCATAATTGAAGATCATATCATTAGTTGTAAAGAGAAACAAAAGAGTCGAGCAGGAATAATGTTGTCTTTATTAATCTTGAAAGGAGTTTTGTTACATAAAATCTCTTGAAAAAGAGTTACAAGATAACTTGTTGCAGCTACAAATAAAAGTAGGAACTAAAAAATGAATAGCCTATGAGAATACCTTATAAAGGGAAGCCTTCAAACATAAACATTCCATGAAGAGAGGGTTGAAAAATGTTGATAATTTTTTGTATTACCTTGAACTTAGCCACAATAGTGAAGGAAAAAACTAAATCTCTAATTTGGGCACCCTACTTTTCTGCTGAAAACAACTAATTTGTTTCCAATTTGACTCCTGAAATCATTCCTTGTCAAATCAATGCTAAAATCCCCATAAATTAGGATCCTTGAGTAGTATTTACAATCTAAGAAAGGTTTACCTGGTAGAAAATCCAACCTTTTCATCAAACCTCTAAAATCTTCCCCTTAATTCAAGCAATTACCCCTTGTGTAAGAATTGGCTATGAAGGTAGCCACCCAAGATCTAGAGGCCTAATAGAAAGCACAAAAGAGAGAATATAATATGACAAGAATAAACTATATTCAATGTCAATAATATGAGATGATATGATGAGCATAGAGGACCCCTTGGTTATATAGCCAAGGTGAGAACATAGAAGGGCATAAGATTATGACAAGTGTCTTAATCTTATGATATGAGACAACTATGAAAATTTATCACTCCACCGAAAGTGGAAAGGAGATAATGTGATAATCACCACAAAAGGTGGAAAGATAATCACTTGATGTGTCCACAAAAGGTGCAAGTGATGAGGTAATGACATGTCAAGTCCACCAAAGGTGGAAAATCTCCAACAACCTCCTATGTGGTCCCTAAGTAGACTTAACTAAGGTGTAATTATGACCTAGGACAAGGTACAACACATTTAATTACACCAACACCTTGAAAATCTCCTCAAATTAACAACTTCACATCTGATTTCTGATTGAAATGAGGAAGAAAAACTCAAAACATTTTGAGGATAAAACAATTGGTATTAAGAGGTATCACACCTTGAAATTGAACTAGTTGAATAATATCCTACCATAATACAACTTTGCTCTTTTTTATCATTTCAATATTTGATTCCACACACCTAGGGAATAAACATGAACACAGTTGGAATTACAATCAATGAAAAAATAACAGTAATCACTTCTCTTCTAGCAACCATTTTTCATATTTAGATGCCTTGATCACTTTGACAAAACTTTACTCATGATGCTTGAAAACCAATCCCTGGCCCTGCAAAGAAAAACATACTTTGGTATCTCTTTTTCTTTATAGACTGCTCAAATAGCAAAGTTGTGATTTCACCATGATAGAAAATCAATCAACCATATGAACTACCCATGCTTGACTAAACATTGACTGCCCTTTGCAATTCATAGTCAAAACTACTATGTCACCATGGTTTCAACCTCAATGAAATATCGACTATGTAGGGTTTGAACTTCATTGCCTTGTTATTTTTTGCCACCTTAAAAAAATGCAAATTGTCCCTTGAAATTATCTAAGATTTCTAAGGTACATAACTAAGCCAAAAACTCCCAAAATGAAACTAATACACAACAAGGAGTCATTGTCTCAAAGCTTTTAATATTATAAACTATCATGTGAAATATCAAGTGAAACAAGGAACACAATGGATAGATCTAGCACTCTTCTCAAGGTCTAACAAAATAGATGAAAATCCAAGAACAAAACACAAGCACTAAGAATATATTGTGCATTTGAGACTTGACTATTACCAATGCAAAATTTGTAATTAAGATTTTCCTACTTCATGGAAACCTTTAGTTTTGTCCTCTATGACATTGATCCTTCACTTTATCTCTTGAGATGATGGTCACCTTGAAAATATTTAGAGTTTCCTTTGCCACAAAAATACTAAGGTACTAAACTATATCTTCACTCATCACTATTTTCCTTGCATTTCAAGACTTATAACCTTAATTAACTACCCATATGAGCCTATTCTTCCCTCAATACAAGCCATACTTTTAATTCTTGATAGTGATAAGAATGAGTTTTGCCATCTTTTGCATTAGGTTTGTCATCTTTTGCATTAGGACTGTCATCACTGCCCCTTTTAGATTGTCACCAATTCCTCTTGATAGTGGCTAGACTCACTGATTATGGGTTAATCTTGAGACATTATTGTCTCCCCATTTTCATATTGTCTTGGGGTTATGAATTGAGAACTCAAGATACATTTTCCTTGTTATGCTATATAATTGAGATCTCATATGTTGTCATCCCCACATCATCCATATACTATGACTGTCTCCATACCCATACGAGTGTATTCCTAGCTTTCTTATGTTCCCATTGACTACTCAAACCACATAACATTTTACTCCCCAACTATGAAAACTATTAACATTGAAAAGTATGACCTTATGTCTTCCTTAGAGGTTGACAGTGATCACTATCATTGTATTCTATTTGCACAATCATTTTTCATTTATGACTGTACCCTAGAAACTTCACATTTTCTGCTCCTTTGACAATAGTCCACCATTTATAAACTTTGGCACTGTTATCCCTCATTTTCCTCTTGAGTACTATCCACTCTATCCTTTTATTGATTAGGGTTCAAAAGCATTAGAAACTTTAAGGGTATACCCCCTATTGCCTCCTTGAAAACAACAATATGCTTAAAATTCATGATAGCTATTGTCTTCTCATCACTATTTAGGTTTACTTACTTCCTTTTCTTCTTCCCTAACTATTCTATTGCAATTGACACCCAACTGTTCTTTATTTGTGCTCAAGATACCCTTCACTTTCTTCGAGATTGCACTTGCACTATGAAATTAAGGGACAATATGATTGTGCCTCTATGCAAACTATTTCCCCTAGTAACTGAGACATCATGCTTTAAAATCATTGCTATTATTGTGAAAGTTCCAAGCATTAGGGATCTTGACATTGTACACAACCATGCATGATACACCTTGAAGTAATAAACTCTATATTTACAAGATCAAGCCAAAGACCACATTGTCATACTTTATGTAGCAAACTTTATGATAGCTTGCTCATAGGTATCTTCAATTTATGACTTTAAGCTTTGTAAATGAATGAACAAAGGGTTAGGAGCTCTACTATCAACCATCAATATTGAGAGTGAACTTTCTCTTCCATCTCTATTTGAGCACATATCTTGGTCAAATCAGAGGTAAGATTTTGAAATCAATGAGGCTCCCCACATGACATTCAAAAATGACTATTGTTCTGCCTTTATTTTTCTCATTGTGGTTTGTGTAATGCTTGGTTGACACATTAATCTTCCTATGATTGATCATGAAGACATCTAACTAAAAATTTCTCTCTACATAGTAGTATACCCTAAGGTCTACTCTCTATTTTGTGCTTTCCCCTAACATGACCATCAAGAAGATGACTGATTTCAACCTTGAGAATCCACAACATTATCTAATAAATGATAGTTCTATTCAACTCATGATAGTGAGGGATCTTATTGGGTTTGAATAGTTACTATTACCTGGGCATTGTTTAGATTAATAGTGACATTGACATTAATATCTTCATATAAATCCACACCATTTATGCTCACAACCACTACAACATTGTAAAACCTCATACTACTTTGATTTTCATTCCTTAACAAAGAGGCTCTATCTTCATTTAAACACATATTTACAATAACCTCCATTCCTCAACTAGTGCCTCCTCATGAACCTTGAAAATAAAGGGTTTAATGACAATGGTACCCTAGATTTAGAAGAATAATGATAAAAGTGCTATCCAAATGCAACTTTAGCATGGGTTTTTGATCATGAAGACTCTTCTAACAATTCTTATTGCTCTACTTTCTTAAAATAGAGATCAAAAAGCAACATCTTATCATGAACCATCATTTTTAAGACACAAATAACAAACCCTATCTCACATACATATAAAGAAAAAGAGCCTCCAAACAATTGAAAAACACTCTCAATTGTGGAATGGAGATAAGAACTCCTCTTTCTCACCATCATAACTCGTAAAAGAAAGAAATCAATGCCAGGAAGATGCATATAGGTAGAAAAAAGGTAGAGGATGCAACCAACCAAAAAAATAAAGGTTGTACATGCCCAAAAACACTGCTAAGAAACTAATCCATAATCTTTGCTGGGTGAAACTCAGATGACTACCCCAAAACACTACAAATTGCCTATGTGATGCAAAAAACAAGAGAAATGACATCCATTTTGGAACATAGAAGCTACAAATAAAGTTTCTCTTCTCAAAATTTTAATCTTTCCTTCAAAAGCCAGTGATAATTTAGTCCTTTCTACCCAAAAATAGGTAAAACTCCTTGTTTGGAAGGAAAGCTACATGATTTTTCCCTCCTTGCTTCAAAAATAAAACTTAAGCTTTATCTCTTGCTTATTTTCACATGGAATTTTATGAAAAATGCTAAATAAAAGGATAAAATACCTTTGTAATGTTTGTTATAAAAACATCACCCCTATTTTATTTTTTTAAAGTACAACATAAGGTCTAAACATCCCACAAAACATGAAATGGACTCAATGAAATAATATTTAATGTAAAAACCATTCCCTATACAAACATAGGGTTTAAGACCAAATGATTTAAACTTGGGAAATGCTGAAAACTTTGCAAAAAGGAAGAAATTTTGACACCATAGGATAATAATTAGGATTTGGAAAAATACAAATTAGTCTTAGGGATGATTTTGATTACAATATCTAAGCATGGAATCCTTATCATTAATGAATTAGTGGGTGAGGATTACATTGTTGGTGGTAGATGGGGATGATATGGATGGTACTTGAGGGGATATTTGGATGGGTGATTGGTGAAGGCTTGGAGAATTTTTTCTAATGATAATGGACTCAAGATGGCCTAAAATTCTCTCATTATCATCATAGCAATCATATTTAGGCTGGTCAACAAGGCTATCCTTATCATAATCAATATGATTGGGGTTGATTAGAATGGATGAAGGTGGATTCAAATATATTAGGTTAGATGGAGGATAGGCTAGATGGTTAGACATGGTGGAGGATTGATTGGAAGATGAAAGTTTAGAATCAATTTTAGATGAGGATAAAAATTAGATGATGGATTAGAAATGTATTGGGGACTAGAATAATATGACCCAAGAATGAATATGCAGGATGGGATTAGATTTTGTATTAAACGTCAAGACCTTAAAATGATTTGATTTGGTGATGAAGGATTCTCTATACTTAATATAGACTAACGTTCTTAACCAAGAGTTGATTAAATTTGATTTCTACTTAAGATAGGAAAATTTATTAATTAAGAATTGATTGAATTTGATAAGTGTACTTAAGATAGACTAACATTCTTAAGAAAGAGTTGATTGGATTTTATTTTTATACTTAAGATAGTCTAACGGTCTTAATAAAATTTGGATTAAAGATGAAATCAACTTAAGATCTTGATTTTTGATTTGGAAATTGGATTGAAATGGATGATAGTGGATTAGTGATAAGATACTTGGATGAAAGATATGGATGATGATGAAAGGATACAAGGTATGAAGGATATTAAGTCCTTAACCAAATTTTGATTTTCAAAAGATAATTCTTGATTAAGGATTAGCGATTAAATGTATGATTAAAATAGATAGATGGATAATGAAAAATTAGATTTTGGATGTGGGATATATGGATTATATTAGGATTTAGTTAGAATGGGACTAGGTTGATAACATGATTATATTAATACGATGGAGAAGAATGAAGATTAAGGATGACATTGAAGGATGTGGATTAAGGATGATGATGGATAGGGGATAATTAAGACAAAGATGAAAGATGAAAGTGGATCAATAAAGGAGGATTTTGATGTGGATTATGAAAGATGATTAGGACCCAAAATTAGATTAAATGAATTAATTAAGATTAGGGTCCTAAGTGATAGATTAGGGATGGACTAGAGGAAATGGATGATGAAGATGGAATAATTAAGATGATTGGGAATGAATAAGATGAGGAAGGATGGAAAGGAGTGGTTAGGATGAGGTGATTAAGATGATTAGGATGAGATTATTGGGATGATTTGGAGGTGATGAAGGATGAAAGCTTAGAAGGGATAATTAGAATGATTAAGATGACTAGGATGGGATGATTGGTTTGACTTGGATAGCTAGGGTAGGATGATTATGATGAGGAATGGGGATGAGAAGTTTGAATTGGAGATTATGTGGATAGCTCGACTTGTAAGACACCTATATTTTTTTGTTTTGAAGTGTTTTTAATGTTTTTGGGTTTTTGATTTTTTGATTTTTTGAATTTTTTTTAGTTTTTTTTTTGGATTTTATGATTAATAATGCAAACACAAAACAAAATAAAGCAAAAATAAAAAATAATTTGTCTTAAACTGGGGAAGGTGATCTAAAAATTCAAGCACATAAGCCATTCAAAAACATAAATCAAGTGGGATATGGCCAAAATGTCTCAACTAGGCTTTACAAGATCAACTAGGGGTATCCTCTATATACCACAAGGGTACATGAGGACTAATCCATAGATGAAAGAGAATGATATCAAACAACTATGAGGAGAGGGTAACCCACTCTCCATCTCCACTTATACAAGTTATAAAGTTCTTGGAGGCTTAGCCCAGATTGAAAAGATTCCACTTCCAAGAGAGGTGTCTTTCGATTCACCTCCCTAGAACACCAAAGTTGAGGTTGTCCCCTAAGGTGATGAAATCCATAGGTAGGCCTCCTAAAAGGAATGCCTCAAGTATTTTTGGTCACCCTAGATTGCATGAAGTGCAAGGGGAGAGCATACACATGTTGGATTCCTTAGGATAGAAAAGAAAATAAAATAAAAAAGTGATGTTTTTTATCCTCAAGATTATACTAGGTGTGAGAGAGCATACACACCACTCACTCAAAGACACATCAAACAAATGTTAATTAACCTTAAGAAAATAAATGTGCCTAGATTAGTGGAAAAATAAAGTCTTGGACAAGTGAATCTACAATAAATATGTTTGTAGTTTGATGATGTTTTCCTTTGAAAAGCAGTTTCAAGCTACACCACAAAGGGGTTAGATGATAAAATGATCACATGAAATGAATTTTAACATGAATATAACTATATAAATTAGATGATTCATTCCTTATATAAGCATTAAACCCCTACAACATGCATTAGTAACTCAAACAAAGATTAGATGAAGAAAAATAGCAAGCCCAAGCCTTAGAATTACTATATGAAACATAGGCACAACTTCATAGGAAAAGTTATGCTTCTATTAAAATAGAGGTGCCACTTTTTTTGATAGAGCTACAACTTTATAGTTAGGCTCAAAAACAACATCTAGGGGTCAACATATGATGCTTTTCAGCAACCCAATTCAAGATACAACTTAATATGAATGTAGGTAGTGAGCCAAAAATGAAGGTTAGATAAAGAAAACACCTGAAAAAACCCAAAAATATGCACCTAAAAACACAAGCACAACTTTGTGCATAGAGTTGTGATTTTGTTAAAACAAATGCACTACTATGTAAAACAGAGGTGTAGCTTTACATATATGGGAATAAAATGGCTTTCAAGAGTCAAAAGGAAAGTTTTTTCACCAACCTAAGTGGGGAAAGAGATGGATGAGCATGCAAAATACCTGCAAACATGAAGATCTTTCCAAAATATTCCCAATAATATGATAAAAAAAGATTGCAAAAATGAGAAAACCCTAATTGACTTAGAAACTTTGCACGAAACCCTAACTTTAAAAACCATAAAAAGGCCTAGTTTAAGCATGAACATGATGATTCCTCCTACAAAATAGAGTGTTATAATGATGATAACCTACAAGAAAAGACCTAAAATGTTATATAAAACCTAAATGTAGGTAAAAAATAATTGAAAATTATCACAAAAAAAAGTACAACTCTTTGTTGTAGAGGCACAATAGTTTATTGCAAAAGCACAACAGTTTGTTATAGAGTGCAAAAATTTGTTACAAAGAGACAACTTTATAGAGATCGACTTCTATTAAAATAGGGATGCTACTATGGGTAATGGAGGCACAACTTCATAGTTTTAACCTAAAAACAACACCTTCATCACCAAAACTCACAAAAACTTCACAAAACATTAGAAAAAGGGATGGGTAGCCCCTGAGTGTGCTAAAATGAAGGGGGTAAAATAGATTTATAAAGGAAAATAGATACATTTCATAAATAAATAAATATAAATATGTTGTACATTCATAGTCTTCCTCCTCATGGATTGAGCTCACAAGATGCACCCTAGTCTTGCAAATTTTCTCAAGTTTTGATAGTGGATGTGGTTGATCACAATTTGGGCAGCTTGATGGTAGGATAGGGAGGGATTCAATTAACATTTGGATATCATAAGGCTATGGTGAATGTGAATGTCAAGAATGAGAGCCAAGGCCTCAATATGTAAAATTTTGATGAGAGGAACCAAGGGCTAGGATTGATTGGTTAATGGAGGGATGAGATTAAACAAGTAGGGTTTGGATAAAGGTTGGAGTGAAGGTTTAGCCTTATGACAAGTGTCACAAGATGGAAAGGTGATAAGACAGACATGTGCTCGCACATGCTTGAACACACATTAAGAAGAGTTAGTGAGTTTATGTAAGAGGTTAGTGGTGGTAGGTGGGATCTCACACATGTGTGAGAGGAGGTGAGAGAGAGCCTTATGACACTTGCCATTTAATGGAAAGTTTTTGGGGAAGTGTAGAAATTTAAAATTAGGAAATAATGTTAATGAGGATTAGGGATGAAGGTTAGATCAATTAATTGAGGATTAATTGATTTAATAAGGTTGGGTTGAGTTAATAAACCAAGGTTTTATTAACTCACGTGTAGTTAAATGTTGGAGAATGGGTTGATGAGGATTAGGAAGTTGATAAGGTTACTTAATCAAGGATTAATTAACTTAAGTGGGATTGGAGGATTTTAGAAGAATTGGGATAAATGTTAGCTTTAATTAAATAAATGTGAATTTATTTAAATAAAGGTCATGCATGAAGGTAATGGGGGAATTAATTAAATAAATAATAAATATTTATTTAATCAATTATTTGGATAAAGAAAGTAGGTTAAATTAATTAAATAAATAACAAGTATTTATTTTAAGTAAATGTTATTTTAGGTGTATATTGTCATTTCAGGTGGAAGTATCTTGTCTCCATAATAAATCCCGCTTTCCCTCTATCCATCCTATCCATCTTTAGCTGTCTACAAAATTTTCTTGATCTTGATAAATGTTCAACACATACTTCAACCTTACCCATGGAAAAATCTTGACATGGTCTTTACCACTGATCCCATTTTTATCTCATGAATTCCCATAGCCTATATCTAGCATTATCTTGATGATCTTGTCACAAGATAAATCTTTTGTATCCTTTTCATGCTTATCCATTCATTATCTTGGTCTATGCATTCACTCATGAAATATTAAACATTGCTAGACATTGGGGGTAGGTAATTGCATCTTGGTTTCGAATAACTCTTGATCCATGTCCAATATCTCACAACATGATATTGAAATTGTGATCTAGGTATGAACTAGAAAATCCAAAAACATTCATATCATCTCAAAAATACAAAAACATTCAAAACATCTCAAAATCCAAAAAACATCCAAATCATTTTGAGAATCCAAAAACATTCATATCATTTCAAAATTCAAAAGCATCCAAATATCTCCAAAATCTAGAAACATTCATATGATTTCAAAATTAAAAAATACAAATATCTCCAAAATCTATAAACATCCATATCATTTCAAAATTCAAAAACATTCAAATCAAGTCAAAACCCCATAAAATAAACAAGAAAATGATCAAGTTAAGCCATATTCAATGATATTATCTAAAAGTTACTAAACAAGGTTCAATTAGAAGCATAAAATCTCAAATTGATGCAAATGAACACCTAGTTAGCAATGCAAACCTTCATCCAATTGGGGAATTAGTGTTGAATTGGATGTAGAGTGCTCAATTTGAAGCCTAAGCCATGGTTGATGGTGCAAAATATTGATGAATTGGTAATGGTGAGGTTGATTCACAAAATACTCAAAGCTCAAGTATGAAATTGGGTAGAATTTGGCTACTCAAATGGTTGTGAATGAATTATCTTGTAAAATGAGGAGTATTTATATATTTTTGGAATGAATTAATGGTTGAGATTGAATTGGCTAATCAATGGATGAAAATGGATTAGAGATGAAGACATGGATTAAAGATCAAATCAAGGGTTGATAATGTATAATGACATGGATCAAGGATTTTAATCAAAGGTCCAAATTGCTTGAGACAATAACAAATCCCTTGATTTTAGGAAGCATGTTGGAGATATTTCCATGTGGAGGGAGAAACATGAATTTGAAAATGGAATATTCCATGAGAATATTCTTTGAATGATTGGAGGAAATTAACCAATTAAACAATTTAGGAAATTATTTAATTGTGCAAGTGGAGGAAATTAGGAACTTTGATTAAATAATTAGGAATTATTTAATCAAGTAGGAGTTATGAAGTTTAATTAAGTAATTTACATTATTTAATCAAAAGAGAAGACAATTAGTTTGAAGGTGATGAATTAATCAAATAAAATTAATTATTCAATTAATAGTAGAAAATGGTGAATTGAATTAAATAATTGTCATTATTTAATTAAATAGATGAAATTAGGTAAATTAGGAGAGAAATGGTGTTAATATGTGAAATCTCAGTGTGTGATATGTTCAAGACATTTTTATGTGTCTACATTATCCATGATTAATTTAAAAAGGAAACATATGGATCAAGTGTTAGATTGATTTAAAATGAATAATATTTTTTTGGATATGAGATGAGATAGGATATATGATATTGCTTTTTCTCCTTGGATTAGGCTTAATTTCATCATAACAATTCTAATTTTTTATATAGAAAATAGAAATGATGCATCAAGGTATTGAAAATCAAGATGACATTTTATCTAATGCATGGACTTTGACTCTACAAACATATAGGAGTATCCTTGTTCATACTTGACATACAAAAAACTTGTTTGATCATGAGAAAGAATGAAGCCATCAAATTAAGGAGACTAATACAAAGAAGGTATGAAGAACTTGATATGTCCTAGCTATTATTTTACTTGAGAGTGCCCTCAGACATGCAAGGAAAGTATTTTCCAAGGTCATATTACAAGAATATCCAGCAAGCGTAGAGAAAAAAAAGTAATGATCAATGCTGCATTCCTTTCTCTCTAAATTGTTTCGTAGACATCACCGAAAGCTCATTGGAATGGAAAATAAGATAAATCATAAGAAAATATCAAAATGAAAAAATAATAAATTTTATTCATATATCTTGTCAAAGGATGTTGTTTAATGTGATTTTTAGTGATGATGTCCATTGTAGGAAAGATGTATTTGTGGGACATGTTATTGGATTTTGATTAATTCTAACTATTTGGATGTTATTGGATGTTCCATTTGTGTTTTTAATGGTTGAAGGTGATGATCAATTTATAATGGGTGAGAGTTTATTGTGAGTGAAAGAGATATGGAATGGGTGTTTTGTTTTTTTGAATATTTCAATGTTTTTGACTTTTTTTAAAAAAAATTAGGCTATTTTTGGTATTTTGAGGGTATTTGTATGTTTTGAGTTTTCAACATATTTGAGGCTATTTTGAGATTTTATGAATATATTTGAGGCTATTTTGGGTTTTTCATTACATTTTCCAAATGTTTTGGTTTTTGAAGGGTTTAGACCAAGAGAACAAGTCCTAAGGGGAAAGACCTATGCCTCAAGGGCTCATCGATGATGGCCTTGCCTACGTAACTACCCAGAGGCAATAGAGTTTGATTGACATTGACAAGTGAAAATTTATTATAGTAGACTCTTAAATGACTAACCTAGGCCTCAGGGGCTCATTCATGATGGCCTTACCTACATACACACATAGAGGAAACATAGTTCGACTATTGGACTTAATAATAATTTTTTGTTTTGATATTTTAGATATGCTTTATGCTGTTTTGACTTGATTTGGATGCTTTTGAATTTTGAAATAATATGGATGTTTTTAGATTTTGGAGATATTTGGATTTTTTTTTTAATTTTGAAATGATATAATATTTTTGGATTTTTGAGATATTTGTATGTTTTTGAATTTTGATATGATATGGATATTTTTGGATTTTCAAAATGATTTGGATTTTTTTGTATTTTGAGATGTTTTGGATGTTTTTGGATTTTTGAGATGATATGAATGTTTTTGGATTTTCTAAATGATTCCTAGATCATGATGTCAATATCATGTTGTGAGATATTAGACATGGATCAAGAGTTATTCAAAAGAAAAATGCGAGTACCTACTCCTAGTTTCTAGCAATGTTAATATTCTAATGTGACTAAACTTGTTTGTTTTGTCTATGATTAGCTAGGTGCAATTATCATTCATATTTTAGTGCTAGTCTCAATATTTGTACTTAATAGCTAATTAAGAATCTAGGCTTTTCTAAAGATGTTATTGAAAAAGGAAAGGGTATGGCCATTAGAGTCTATGATGATAAAAAATGGGTGTCCCAAGGCACCATCCAATTCCCCATTCAAGTGGGGCCAACCATCATTGAAACCACATACCAAGTCCTTTACCTTGAGCTTCTTTATAATATTATCCTAGGGAATCCATGGATCCATGGGATGCAAGCTATTGCATCTACCTATGTGTCAAGTTCCCTTATCAAGATAAGTAAGTAAAAATCTATGGCAACCCCAAATTGTTTTACTAATGCAAGAATTTGGAAGCCAAATACTACAAAATCCCACAAGTTCATAAAAATGATGAAGGACCCGCATCTCCCTTTTTTGATCCATCTACTTTGGCCTCCACATCTGAGAAAAAGACACCATCCATCCAAAATATCCTAGACATCAAATCACTAATCCAAGATGATGGTTGTGGAGAATATATATGGAAGAAGAATGAATTTGTGTTAGGAGAGTTACCTCAATCTCCTAAATCTCATGGAAAGATGCAACCACTCAACACAACATCTCAAACCTTCAAAGTAGAATCTACCACTTTAAAAAAGTGGGGAGACTTAAGCAAATAAGTTGTGGATGAAAAGGATGTATCAATCTTGATCTACCAAGACAATAGACTTGTGTCAATTCTTCCAATGGAGGATAATAGTAAGGGTTTACAACTAATGTTTGGTTGGGGCTATAAAATAATGAAAAACTAGGGAAAAATGAAAATGAATTACTAGAACGCCTCATCCTTGAGAAACTTTTAAATAATCTTAGCCTTGGTTGTACCACAAGTAAGGTGACCATTCTTGTTAAGCGTATTCTTGTTAAAATAGTCAAGGTTTCCCCTTAGTTATTTTTGTCCAGTAGCCTCCCCCTTGATAACTACACCTTTGATATAATTGACCTATTTGATGAGGATTCCAATTTTTTCATGATAACTACCACGTCATTTGATCCAAACCCTCCCAACATTGAGCTATAGCTCATCTACCCCCACCTCATAAACTAGGGCCAACGAGGGCCACCAGTCTTGGATTCATTCAAAAATGATGAAGCTCCCTCCAAATGTATGAGACTAAGGGATCACATGCCATATGGAGATCACAAAGTAGGATTCAAAATTGAACTAGATACACATTCATACTATGGGGAAACAATTGAATCTCTTAGTTAAAAAAATGAAAATCTGAGAATAACATCTTAATCCTTAAGAGAAAACCACATTGTGGTAAATTCCAATCACAAAATAGGAAAAAAAAAATATGTATTTAAAGGTGAAAACATTTTTGAGGCACCAAAGGATGAAGAATTCAATCTTCCCTTTCATTCTATACATCAAGAGAAGTTAGTAGTCCTAGCAGAGAAGTGAAACCCAATGAATGTGAGAACTGAAGATGCACCCTAAACCACCTTTTATGCAAAATCACTCTTGGCCAAAGAATAGAAGAACTTTAGAGAATTCCTCATAGAAAAAAAAGAGAAATTTTGCATGGTCATATGTAGATTTTCTAGGTTTAGATCCTAAAGTTTTCATCCACCACCTTGCAATATATCCTGAGGCAAAACTAGTAAGAAAAAATTTGAGAAAGATGCACCCCCATATAGCATTACTAGTCAAACTAGAACTATAGAAGCTCCTCGATGCAAGATTTATTCAACCCATTGATTATACAGAATGGGTTTCCAATCTTGTACCAATTTCCAAGCCCACTGGTGGAATTTGAATCTGCACCAATTTCAAATATTTGAACAAGGCATGTCCCAAGGATGATTTCCCTCTACCCTACATTGACATGAACATAGATCTCACTACAAGACATGAAATACCATCATTGATGGATGGATTTTTAGGCTATAACCAAATTATGATCGTCAAGGAGGATCAACATAAAATAGTGTTCACATGTCCATGAGGCACTTATTGTTGGAACATGATGCCATTTGAGGCTAAAGAATGTCAGAGCCACCTATCAGAGAACTATGACATTGATCTTCAATGACATGATCACAAGATTGTAGAAGACTATATTGATGACATCTTAGCTAAATACATGAAATGACAAGATCATATGGCAACCTTGGGACCAATCTTTGACAAAATTGAAGAGTACAAGGTGCAATTAAATCCAAAGAAGTGTATCTTTGATGCAATTTTAGGAAATATCTTGGGTTACATCATATCATTTAGAGGAATTGAGATAGATCTCACGATGGTTAAATCCATTCTTGACATGGAGGATCAACAAAAATTGAAACAACTGAGAGGTCTACAAGGATGACTACAATCAATCAAAAGGTTCATAGTGCAGTTAGCAGAAAAGACCATCCCCTATTCTTATCTACTACACAAGGGAGTAGCATACAAGTGGGATGAGAAGTGTGACAAGGAATTCAACAAGATCAAGGAGTATCTACTAACATCACCCATCCTTATGCCACCAATCCCAAATAAATCTTTTATGTTATACATCTCAACTACAATGGCAACTCTTAGCGCTCTTTTGGCCCAATACAACAAAAAAAGAAAAGAGAGGGTAATATACTATATCAGTAGAAATTTAGCGGGACATGCGATCAATTACACTTTCATAGAGAATGCTTGCCTCACAGTTAATTTTTCTTCACAAAAATTCAAGCACTACATGCTGCTCATCAGATAAAGCTCATCGCTAAGATAGATCCATTAGAATAACTATTGTCTAAGGAAAATCTCATAGGGACGATGGCCAAGTGGGTCATGATCTTGATAGAATTTGACATAGAATATTTGGAATGGAAATCCATCAAAGGGAAAGCCATTGCAAATAAACTAGTTGAAGCACCCATATATATAGAAAATCCACTAGTATCAGAGTTTCCAAATGAGACAGTCTTTCTCTTGAATGTAGAAAATCAATGGAAGATGTATTTTGATAGTTCCTTCACACAACATGGATCAAGAGAAAGTATTATTTTTATCACGCCACAAGGGGATTGCATTCCAAAATCTTATTGGTTTCCCTTCCCATGTACCAATAATATTGCAGAGTATGAGGCCCTTTATCATAGGACTCAAAATAGTGGTACAATGGAAAATCATCATACTAAAAGTCTTTGGGATTCACAACCAATCATTAATTAGGTCAATGATGAGTACCAAACCAAAGATGAAAAGATTACCCCCTACAAGAAGCTAGTTGAAGATATTAAAGAGATCTTCATTGATATAACCTTTGAGTAGATACCCTAAGAAAATAACAAAGTTGTAGATGCTATGGTGAAAATTGGATCCTTGCTAGATATCCTAAAGAACACACATAAATGCAAGTTTCTCATAGAGTGGTTTCTCATCCTGACTTTTTAGGTACCAAAATTAGAGTTTGTGTGTGAAATCATTGATCTCGGTGATCCTTGGTATCATGAAATATTCACCTATCTAAAAAGAGGAATCCTCCTCATAACATCACCTCAAACTTAAAGAAAACCTTTGTTAAAAATTCATCTTGTTTCATTATCCTAGGAGAGACCCTTTATCATAGAAGTATCGAGGGGACCCTATTATGATTCCTTAACCTCAAGGAAGCTTGACTACTTTAACTAAGTACATGAAGGTATTTGTGGATCACATTCAAGTGGTATGACCTTAGCCAAGAAACTATTGAGGACATGTACTATTGGCCCACCATGGAGAAAAGAATCTCACAACTATGTTAAAAAGTGCTTGTAGTGTCAACAACATGGGGACCTTATTCATGTCTTGGCTTAGGAACTTCAACATCACCTTGGCCCATGGGGGGACTCACCTCATAGGAAGATCATCAACCTCATCCAATGGCTATAATTTTATCATTACCACCACAAGTGCTTTACAAAGTAGGTGGAGCAATTCCAATGACCTATATCACAGGAAAGCATATCTCTAAGTTCATCCTAAATTACCCCATTTGTCATTATGGTGTTCCACAATACCTTATCTCAAATAATGGGACACCTTTCAAGAATTAGGATGTTTGTGATTAGTGCCAAAAAATCAATATCCAACACCACCCCATATTACCCCCAGGGTAATAGCCAAGTTGAGGCTTCAAATAAAACCATCTTGAAAATCCTTAAAAGGTAGTCAACAAACTTGGTCATGAATTGTATCTACAGTTAAACCCTACCTTATGGCCCTATCAAACTAGTATCTGCACACTTATAGCTACTACACCCTTCTACCTAGTCTATGGATCCAAGGCTATCCTACCTATTGAGGTCAAGCTCCCATCCTTGAGAATATCATTACAAAATCTTACCACTGATGAAGAATATGAAGTGTCATGGATAAAAAGCTAGAGCTACTAGTTGAACATTGCCTAGATGCTTTGAATCACTTACAAGTTTATCATAATCACATAAAGAGGGGCTACAACAAGAAGATCAAAAGTTGGTCCTTCCAAGTTAGAGAGCTAGTGTTGAAGGAGAATCAAAAGAATGTGCCTAATCTAGATAGCAAAGGTAATTTTGAACCCAATTGTTTGGGACCCTTCATCGTCACAAAAAGTTACAAATAAAGATCATATCACTTGTCCACACCTAAAGGTGAACCCTTTTTAGAACCCATCAATAGCTCTCATCTCAAAAAATTTATGCCTAGGCTTGCAAGGTATAGATCCAAAAACACAAAAAAAATAAAAAATAAAAAAGAGGATTGAAAATAGTAAAGAAAAAAATTGTCCTCTAGTTAAAACTTCTTCATCAGCACTTTGGGAAAGTACCTTAGTGAAAACCTAGTAACTAGGAACCTTGTATAAATAAGAACTTTCCATCCACCATTGATTCTTTGGCTTGTGTTACATTTCTTTCCATTGTATTCAATTATTCTTTGTCACCCAATTGTGTTTGTATCATGGCTAGATCTTGCATACATATCATGTTCCCTCCTACTACTACTTGGCACATTCTTAAAGTCATTTTGTCCTATCTATATCAAGGTACTCTATTGTATCACATTGGGGTAATTTTTCTATCCTTGCATCAAGTTGGATTCATGTATATCCTTAATGTCTTTCATAACATCAAAAAATACAAAAAACAATCACAAAAATAGAAAATCCAAAAATATCCAAAACATGCCAAAATCCAAAAATAGGTTGAGAAAAAGGAAAAAAGTCAAAAACATAGTCACCATGTTGAACTATGTTGTCCCTGAGCTTGAACATAGGAAAGGATGATCTTTGATCAACCCTTGAGGCATTAGTGTAGGTCCTTTAGGTGTCCATCACAATAACTAGAAATCAACCAATTGTTCATATCTCATCAATAAATGAGTTTGTGTCAGTCAAACTGCATGGTCTCTACGTGTACAATGTAGGCAAGGCTAATCTTTGATCAGCCCCCGAGACTCATAGGATAGTCTTTTAGGTTAGGTTATGTTGACGTGTGTCTTGGAACAACAACATGCAAATAGAATATTGCTACTCTGTTTCTTCTGAATGAGAAAGATGATCACATGGATATCTTAACTCCCAAGGTGTTTGTAGTTGGTTCTCAACTGTGCTAATGTCCCTCAATGGTCAATGTAACAGTAATGTTCAAGGGGCCTGCTGGTGTTGAGATTTTGGATTGTTTTGGGGTTAAACATAAATTTAAATCTACTCTAATTGGGGTTTTAAAGAAATAGAAAAAGATAGAATAGGGATTTGGAACAAAAAAGAACAATAATTCATCTGAATTAACCAGACCTGTCACATTCTAGGGAATTCCTAACTAAAACTATAGAACAAAATTAACTTGTGACTAACACACAGTTTCATTCATTCATAGTGTTGATTTCAACAGCAGATTGCAAGTTACCATTTAAATAAAAAACAAAATAACATTTCATTCCCTGAAGACCTCACAAATCAAATGATTAACTCAAGGAAAACACCATTCGGGAACAAAACATGAAGTAGATTTTAATTTGGTTGCTTCTATTGTTAGTGAAATAGATAAGCAACATTTACAAAGCTAGCACAATCACCAATGTATAGAAAATCTGTGATTCCAAATTGTTTCCATTTACACTAAGGAAACTGAAAGATACATTAATCTATTTTGAATCTAACTCCTAACTACCAGTTCTACTCTAGAAGTTCCGCTCCTACTTCTACTGACTACCAACTAGATGTTCCCTCTCTTTTTTAAAAAGAGGCAAGAATGCCATTTATACTAAGTGTACAAAAAGATGCATTGTCCCCTTGTATTAGGGTTTACAAAATATCCACTTCCTGCAAGTGGGGCGGCTCTCAGATCTTTTAAAGAAATTCAGTTGTGCATTCAATGTGAATCCTCATTGTCCATGCTGATGAAAGATTATTCTGGGAATGATCTATAGATCTTTTGTAGCTACCTCATTTACTTCTACATCTCCGTGTCCATTTTTGAACTATAGCGGAGCTGCTTTGAATGCCCTAAAATATCACCATTAATGGTGAGCTACCTTTGTTAGTAGCTACTAGCTACCCCTATGAGTCATGGTTACTTCTTCCTTTGACACTATCCCTGCTAGAGATTGGTCCCTCTACAAGTTATCGGCATGACATGGGTCAGTCAATGAGACATTTCGGTGAGCTGCAGAAGTCGTATTGAGCTCACGAAAACCTATCAGCAAGACCACATGATGAAGTCCTTCTATTAGTGAGCTCTATTTCTTTCGGTGGGGTCCTATCAAGTTGGCAAGACCTTACTCCTTCGGCTAGACATTATGTCAAACTTAGATCATTTGGCGAAACTTCCTCGAGAGACATCTTCAAATAAATAACTCGAGCCTACAAAATAGATTCCTCCATTAGTTCCAAAAATATATTAATATCATGACTTTAACCTCAAAAAAAAGAAACTCAACCCTAGAGGAGGCGGAAGTGGAACTAAAACAGAACCAAAAACACACTTCGTTCAAAACTAGCGGGGGCGAAACCAAAATTGAGACCAAGAAACAAACGCCGGTGGGGTCAGAGTGAGAACCTATCCCAAGAAAAATACAAGGGGCATGGGGGTGGAACCAAATCCTAGATTGAAACCTCTTTGAAGTTTCAATTTCGGATTCCATCCTGATCTCGCCTTCGACAACACTCAAAAGGACGATGAAAGGAATGAAAAGGAAAAGGGAAGAAGGAATGAAAAGGAAAAGGGAGAAGGAAGGAAAACACCCCGAGACCAAACAAAAGAAACAAAAGAAATCCAAAGAATGACAAAATGTGGAACCAAAACTAGAGCAGAACAGAAACTTGAAACTTATGAAAGTTTTCCGAAGATCCCGTAAAACAAACCAACAAAACACAAAAGGAAAGAGCAGAAGCGATGAAGAGAGAGAGAAAAAGTAGGTTAGGGCCAAGATGGAATCAAAATGAGGAACTTTGAAGGATTCGCTTATTCTAATTTGGACCCGGACAACTCACGAAAGAACAAAAAGATGAAGACAAAGGCCCCATTGGAACCAAAACCGAAATGACTCAAGACAAAACAGAAGGAATTTCAAAGTCGGTGGTAGTCCGATTTCACTTCAATAGAACAAAAAAATACCAGAAGCTGTGAGAAACAAAGGCCAAAGGAAAAGAAAGAGAGAGACCCATTTTATTCTAGGATAAAATGGGGTGGTTATCTAAGGCATAACAAATGGTATTTCGGCTGGGAGGAAATGGTTTAGCCATTTTTCAAGCTGAAAATTTAGTTACCCGAGGAACTCAGGGGATTTATGAACATCACAACTCAAGTTGGGTCAGTTTTAACAAGTAAGGTTGAGCTAGAATCTCAAATCTAAATCAACATTGGCTACCCTTGAATCAAAGTGTGCTTGATGGTGCATCACTCTTTTATAAAGTTTTCCTCATCTTTTGAACAACAATGTGCAAGATTCGAATTACATGAGTTCATTTCCTTTATCTATTATGCAATGATATCCTAGGAATTGCTCCACGGCGCGGTCCGGCGTCTATAGCCAGATGGGGGGATACCTCTAGTTTTCTCACAGCATTGCTCTACTTCCAGTCAGGCGTCCATAGCCCCGGTAGAGATACTGGAATCACCCATTCATATTGAGTCTTCTTTTCTCCTCAAATAGTTCTCTTTTTCTTTTTCTCTTTTCTCTTGAAGTTTGCGATATTTCATTTAATTTTTCTCAATATGTCAGATGTTTAATATCCGATCTGGGTTGAAAACTACCATGGACCTCATAACAGCACCCGAGAATCAAAATTTTCACTCAAATCTTACAACATTATCACCCTAGGACAAATATACCATTATAAGAGGAGATGATCTTGGTGATTTGTGAAAGATTCGGGGGAAGCTAATGAAGGTCATTTACTTTGCACCTTGTTTTGAAGACTTTCCACAACTCATGTTGACAATGGGAATAAAACAAAGAATTTAGGACAAGAGCACCCAATCAGTAAACCTGAAAATATCTAAAATCACAACAAAGTATGTAGGATAACAACCACTAACTGAGAGATGGAAAGAAATAAGACCAACGAAGGAACAAACACGACAAACAAAAGAACAAAGAGAAGCAAGAAAGGAAAGAAAGGAAGAACAAACAAACCATCAATGGGAGGCTAATTAAAAATAGGAAATGCAAAATATTTACAAGCAGAGAAAAACAAACTGACTACAAGAAACAAAAACAAAGGGTCGAGGAAGAAGTAAAACAAAGGAACAAAATAAAATAGCAACCAAAAGGCAACAATAATACAACCCTAATCCCTGAAATCTAACTAGAAATGAGCCGCAGAACATAAGGTATAAAGAGATTTGGCCACGATGCTTGACTAATTTTCATTATGTGCAATAATCTTAACTTACTAGGCACAGTTCTAAACCTAGAAAATTTATCTTTATACTCAAAAATATAAATTTCATGGATAATAATTTCATTCTGAGGGAATAAAGCTTGAAATATTATCAGTTGTGCATTCTTAGTTTCATCATGATTTACCCACAAACAGGTTTTGCTATCCCCAATGCCATAATCAAATTAAAAATCATTGAAACAAAGAGGATAATGAAAGGACACCACCTGATTCTGAAGATTTCTAGTTACCAATGCAGGCTTGTGTTGTATGATCTCCTCTTCACGAGATCTCAGCTCATGGAACACCACTGAATCAAGGTTTGTCTTGCAGTTAGGATATTCACTCACTAGCATCTTTGTATTCATCTCGAGCACAGAGTCAAAAAATTTTTGGATTTCTTGAGATGAAGTCTTACTTTCAACATTCTCTTGCAACATGTCATCCCCTAGGGTTTGAGAATATGGCTCCAACTTATCATCATTGATGTTAGGGATATTGGCACATGGTGAATAAGGATTTCCTTCAAACTCATTTGAACACACAGAGTCAAAGTCAGGAAAGTACCTTCTTAATTCAAATTCTTGCACATCATTAACAAGAGCATGCCACTTAGCATCAAATTCATCAATATTAAGAACAAATTTATTTGTCGATGCCAAGAAAAGACTCTCCTCAACCAACACATCTAAAAAAATAGAACCAACATCAAGAATAGATTCCCTTGTCTCATTCTCTTTGTTATGTTGAAGAGATTCAACTTCTGAGATAACCTCTTGGTTGCTTTCTTGTCATTCCTCTGCTTCATCCAAATGCATCCTGTCATGAATTTCTTCAGGGAACAATTGACTAATCTACACATCTACTTGAATTTCTTCCCTTAAGATTTCATTTTGGCATTTAAGTTCTTAAATTTGACCACAAGATTCATTGGAAATCTCATCTTGAAGCATATTATTTATACCAATCTGTCCACCACTCAAATCAGCAGAGTCATCTTCTTATGCTAACTCATCAAGGTATGTCTCCTCCTCATCCACCATCATGAAAGAATCTATGAATGCATCAATGATTCCATTCTCCACTTCCATCAAGTGCTCACTAGGTGGAGGAGTGTCACTAGTTGTTGAATCCATCTTAATGCAAGGATCAAGGCCATCAAAAGATAGGAAAGAATTAAAACTCTTCACATAGTTACCCTCATCATTTTGGATGGACTGATTATCCTTTTCATGTGTGATAGTTGTTTCATCCTTTTCATTGGAGGGATAGGTACTCCAAGGATCTTCCATAAGTATTCCCTTAATAGTGATCAGTTGCTTGAAATATAACTCCATCCTTCCTAAGAAGACATGGCAATCCATCTGAGAGTGTTGATTAGTTTGATGTATCCTACATCCACTTCGCCCAACAAGTTCTGACAGTTTCAGATCTCCCAGTTCTTCTAATTTCTCCCTTATTAGACTTTACATATGAGGGATATCAATCCAATCTGAACCATGTTCCTTTATCCATTCCTCATCACCCTGATTCTCATCTTGATCAGAAGAGTTTACCTCATCTCCTTCAAAGTCACCGTTAGTATTAGCATTCTCAACAAAGCTAGATTCCATCTTGAGATTTGCATTATGCTCTAAATTTATATCAATTTCATACCTTTTACCGAACAAGTCATCAAAATTATATACTTTCTCATCAAGTGTTTCATCCACAACTTCATTGTGACACAATGGACTATGCTTTGGAAGATGACTGAAAAGAGATGATATGGTCACAACCTCATTGACAAGTGGAGCAGTTAACTTTGTGATTGGATTTTGCATGGATGAGTTCTTCCAGTGGTCTTGTGTGCAACTGACCTGATGTGGGGTGTTGGAAAATGTGGTGCTTGGACCCTTAGGAAGGTTGTAGCTGCTTGGTGAGAATGATTGTACCTGGGTAGGGATGATGGGTGAAGTGGCATAAGGGTGCAGATGATGGGAGTTTGCAAGCAGAAGAGGATTATAACCCTAAGTTTGGTTATATGAATTCCTAGTGTCACCTCCAAACTGTTCCAATAAGAGAGCTTTTCTAAATGCATCATGCAAGGATGTAGCCTCACCACAACCTCTGACTTTGGTTGCAAATAAAAGGTTTAAACCCCAATAATAATGTTCTATCAGTATATGATCATCTACAACCAAACCTAAATACTGAACCCTTTGATACATGAACAAAAATCTGTGATTAAATTGATAAATTTGTTCTAATGGTATCCTTTTCATAGCTGCAAATTCAAAAGATGGGTCTTGTGTTCGAAGACCAAATTGATCTAAGAATAATATTTCTAACTCTGACCATGAACAAATATAATCTGGTGGAAGATTAACATACCATTTTCTTGCTAAACCTTGAAGTGTTTTGATGAACAATTGATAGACGACATCCTCATGCTGAACCTGGATTAAAGTGAATATACGCCTGCAAGTTCCAACATGTTTAAAAGCATTTTTCCCATTGTTAGGGAAAAATAAAGGAAGCCTATCATACAAATGACTAGGGATTTCATGGACACATCCTAGTATATACAAAGGGCTACCCATTAGAGCTGGGTTCTCCAAGATCTAACCCACTCCAACTCACAACAATCCAAAATTACTCATAGGGCCCTCCTTCTAGCACCAATTCCTGTTGACGTGTGTCTTGGCACAACAACATGCAAACAAAATATTTCTACTCTGTTTCTCTTGAAAGAGAAAGATGATCACATGGATATATTAACTCCCAAGGTCTTTGTAGTTGGTTCTCAATTGTGCTAATGTCCCTCAGTGGTCAATGTAACAGTAATGTTCAAGGGGCCTGCTCGTGTTGAGCTTTTGGATTGTTTTGGGGTTAAAGATAAATTTAAATAAACTCTAACTGGGGTTTTAAAGAAATAGAAAAAGATAGATCAGGGCTTTGGAATAGATAAGAACAATAATTCATCTAAATTAACTAGACCTGTCACCTTTTAGGGAATTCCTAACTAAAACTGTAGAACAAAATTAACTTGTGACTAACACACAGTTTCATTCATTCACAGTGCTGATTTCAATAGTAGATTGCAAGTTACCATTTAAATAAAACACAAAAAAACATTTCATTCCCTGAAGACCTCACAAATCAAATGATTAACTTAAGACAAACACCATTTGGGAACACAACATGAAGTAGATTTTAATCTGGTTGCTTCTACTATTAGTGAAACAGATAAGCAACATTTACAAAGCTGGCACAATCACTAGTGTATAGAAAATATGTGATTCCAAATCATTTCCATTTACACTAAGGAAGCTAAAAGATACATTAATCTATTCTAAATCTAACTCCTAACTACCAGTTCTACTCACCACAAGTTACGCTCCCTGCTTCTCTGCGACTACCAACTAGACATTCCCTCTCTTTTACAAAGAGGCAAGAATGCCTTAAATACAAAATGTAACAAAAAGAATGCACTGTCCCCCTATATTAGGGTTTACAAAATATCTGCAGACTGTAGGAGAGTCAACTCTCAGATCTTTTGAAGAAAGTCGGTTGTGCATTCAATGTGAAGCCTCGTTGTCCATGTTGATGAAAGATTATTTTGGGAATGATCTATAGATCTTTTTCTTGCATTTACTTCTATGCCTCTGTGTCCATTTTCAAACTCGAGCGGACCTGCTTTGAATGCCCTAAAATATCACCATTAATGTCGAGCTACCTTTGTCAGTAGATACCAGCTATCCCTATGAGTCTTGGTTGCTTCTTCCATGACTCTCTCTCACAAGCAGAGATCGGTCCTCTATAAGTTATCGACATGACATGGGTCAGTCGATGAGATGTTTCGGTGAGTTGTAGAAGTCGTATCGAGCTCACAAAAATGTATCAGCAAGACAACATTCTTTCGGGAAGACCACATGGCGAAGTCCTTCTCTCAGTGAGCTCTATTTCTTTCAGTGGGGTCCTATCAGGTCAGCCAAACATTATGCTGAACTTAGATCATTTGGTGAAACTTCCTCGAGAGACATCTTTAGATAAATAACTCAAGCTTGCAAAAGAGATGCCTCCATTAGTTCCAAAAATATATTAATATCACGCCTTTAACCTCAACAAAAAGAAACTCAACCTCAGTGGAGGCAAAACCAAAACAAAACCAGAAACACACTTCGTTCAAAACTGGCAGGGGCAGAACCAAAACCGGGACCAGGAAACAAACGTCAGCAGGGTTGGAGCAAGAACTGATCCTGGGTGAAACACAATGGAGGCGGGGGCGGAACCAAATCCAAAATTGAAACTTCTTTGAAGTTTCAGTTTCGGATTCTATCCCGATCCCACCTCCGACAACACTCAAAAGGACAATGAAAGGAATGAAAAGGAAAAGGGGGAAGGAAGGAAAATAACCCTCAACCAAATGAAAGAAACAAAATAAAGCCAAAGAATGACAAAACATAGAACCTGAACCAGAGCGGAACAAAAACCTGAAACTTACGAAAGATTCAGGTTGTTGTTCCAGTTTTGGTTTTGGGTCCACTGAAACAAACCAAAACACGAAGGAAAGAACCTGACGACGAAGAGAGAGAAAGGGAAAAGTGGAGTTGGGGCCGGGATGAAATCCGAACGAGTAACTTTGAAGAAAGTTAAACATTTTGATTAAGGAATGCGGGATACTAACTTGAAAAAAACGAAGACAAAGGCCCCATTGGAGACAGAGCAGGAATGGAACAAGGGCGAGAACTTAGAAGGAATTTCCAAGTCCAGTATTGGTCCCAGTTCTGCTTCTGTTAGAACTTAAAAGAAAAATGCCTAAGGTAGAAAACCAAAGGCCAAAGGGAAAAGAAAAAAAGGGGGACCCATTTTATTCCAAGATAAAATGGATAGTTATTCAAGGCATAATAGGTTCTTGATTAAAGGAGCACGGTTTGAGCGATTAGTTTAGGTGTTCCACATCCGCGAGGTGCCCACCATGGGTTTGACTCTCGGTGCTCCGGTAATTTTCGAGTTGATGTGTCTAAGCCAACACTCTTGGTCACAATAAAAGTTTACGAGTGGTGGGGGAGTTATAGGGGGCCGTCTTTTTACAGTTCCCCTCGTTAAGAAAAAAAAAACAAGTTCTTGGTCAAACTCTCAGAAATCACAAAAACATTGAAAATTTTGAAAATCAAAACATTTGGAAAGCAACTGAAATAATTCACAAATAGCCTTAAAACATTTTGAAAACACAAAAAACATTGAAATATTCCAAAAAACTAAAAAAAATCCATTCCATTCCACTCAAAATAAATTGTTCATCATCTTCAAACTTTAGTAAAGTACATGGAAACAAGTATAGCAAAGTAGTAAAGTGTAAACCTAAAATGTAAGGGTCTTAAGTCTAGGTCGATAGGTAAACAAGTTGGTCAACGCTTGGTATCAATAGCCCATCATCCCATTAGTTTCAACATCATCTAATATTCATGTTCTAGGAAACAATCTTCCTACAATGGACATCACCATCAAGCATCACCGTTGTTTTAGTCTTGGCTAGAGGTATGAAGAACATTAGCTCGTTTATTTGTTTGATTTTTTCTTATGATTTATCTTATTGCACCCATTACAATGACCTCTCAATGATGTCTATCAAAATCATAATAAATGACTAGGTGACTAAAAATTTTAGTCACAACAACTAAAAATGACTAAATTCTACTCATTTTTTGCAACTTAGCTATAAATGAGTAAATAAATGACTAATTTGGTCATTGAATAACAAATTATTTAGTCACAAAAATAAAAATGACTAAATAGTTAGTCATCAAATCCAAATTAGATAATTTTTAGAAAAAACAAGTCGACCAATTATTGGCACAATGTATTCATGTGCATGATGCATTGGCATGATTATTCACATTCATTGAAAATTCATTAATCTCACTTGACCTCACTTTATTCATTCATTTTAGACTTTGCTTTATTCATTAGCCTGGCATGAGTTGTTTTGATTAGTTATAACAACTACTTGCATGGGCGATAAGGATTCAAAGAGGACTTGGAGACTTCTAAACAAGGTGGGAAAGGGAAAGGAATTCAAAGTTGGTTACAGTGAATTTGAATTCACCAAGGCCCTCTGTAGTGAAATCAAATTTGGGGATTGCAGCGAATTCAGAGGTAGTTCGAAACCCTCATTACATTAAACAAAAATTTGACATTCTCATTACAATCTACTGCTCTTAAAAATGTTCTTCTACTCTTAATAATGTTGTTTTACAATCTTGCCACTATTTTGCTTCATAATTTTTTTGAGATAAATATAATAAAATTTCCTCAAACAATCTTGATACATTTTCACTACAAGCACAAACTATCCTTGTGCAAAGTAAACATGTCCTAGATTTACCCATGCATCAAACATCTGAACAAAGATGTTTCTTGCAACAACTTCTTGTACCTATGTAAATATTTCCTTTGCAATATCAAATTGACCCCTTTTAGGTAGCACAATGGCTGCCCCATTTGTAGGACAAACATTTCTTGGTCTTTGTGCCAACACTTTACAATGGCTACTCCATTTGCATCATAAACATGTTCACTACAAGCACAAAATGTCCTTGTTCAAAGTAAACATTTGCTAGATTTACCCACACATCAAGCATAGAAACAAATATTTTTCCTGCAACAACTTCTTCTACTTGTGTAAAAATTTCCTATGCAATATCAAATTGACCCCTTTCAGCTAGCACAATGGCTACCACATTTGCAACATAAACATTTCCTAGTCTTTGTGCCAACACTTAAGTGGCCCCCTTTATGACATTAAGATCCTCTTGAGTTATTATTAAACTCCTATTTTCCAAGAGAAAAAACATCAAGGCCCATGGTAAATGAATGATGAGCATTTGAGTTTCAACTTGCTTTCATTTCAAAAAAGGGGACATTACATCGTACAAGATTTTTTTAACAACAGAATAATTTAATCCACCTATTTGGGATTGTAAAATACAAATAGATTAATTAATCCATTTTCAATTATATGTTCTTTTAATATAGAATTTTATAGAAAGATAAAGCTTAATACATTGAAGGACACAAAAAATGTTCTTAAATAAAGACTAAAATAGGTTGTCCATAAAAAACAAGAAAAAGGAAAAATGAAAAGATAACATAAAAATGGTTCATTTGAGGTTTTTGATAAGATCTCATTTAACTATGTCAAATGGATTTGGAAGGGACAAAGCATAATTGATTGACTAAAATTTTGAGGTAGCTTATACATTGTCATTGTATACATCATCTTCTCTCAGAATCTATTTCTACAATGAACCAAGCCTAGAATTGATTTGGGATGCACTTAGGGTGGATAAAAACTCATCAAACACTTTATGTATGCTTGGAAACATGGAATGCAAAATAAATTAATATCTTAAAGCAATAGAAACAATTAAAGTAGCATGCCAACTTGTCTTGGCAGATGAAGCATAATGAAAATCTAATGAAGAATGAAGGATTTAGATGGAAAGGAGAAAGTAAGAGGAAGAAATTCAGTGGGTGATGCAACAAGAGGAGAAATTTGAACATGTGAAGGAATTATGAAAGAGAAAGCATAAGGATAGGGATGATGGCGATGATGAGGTTGGTTAGTCTGAGAAGAAACAAAAGATGAAAAGGAAGACAAAGAAGGATAAGGACCACAAGGCTTATGGTTCGCCCCATATTCAAAGGAACAATATGGAAGATGAGGGAAAATTATATGAGTGATAACACACTAAGATGATATGCAAAAAATTCCCAAAGATCTTCTTTGTACGAGATGCAAGAAGGAATTGATGATGGTGGAGCAAAATTTTCTGAACAAAAAATCACAAAAGAGGAGACATGTATACTCGATTCTAAAAGATGATGAACCATTGCAGAAACAAAGTATGAGAGAAGATGATCCATATGATGATGATGTCTAGTCTTCCTAAGCTTTAACCAAACCTAGCTCCTATTTTCCAAGAGAAAATCCCCAATACCCATGAGAAATGAATGATGAGCATTTGAGTTTCAACAAATTCCAAGAGAAGATGATGCATACAATGACGATGGATATGCTACCTCAAAATTTTAGTGAACCAAATATGCTTTGTCCCTTCCAAATCCATTTGACATAGCTAAATGAGATCTTATCAAAAACATCAAATGAATGATTTGTATGTTACCTTTTCATTTTTCCTCTTTCTTGTTTTTTATGGGAAACCTATTTTAGTTTGTTGAAACTCAAATGCTCATCATTCATTTCCCATGGGTCTTGGGGATTTTTATTTTGGAAAATAGGAGCTAGGTTTGGTTAAAGCTTAGGAAGCCTAGACATCATCATCATATGGACCATCTTCTCTTGAACTCTATTTCTGCAATGGTTTATCATCTTCAAAATCAGAGTATACATGTATCCTTCATGATTTTGGTGAAACTTGATAATTTATCTCACCATTGATGCATCTTACAGGCCTTTATCTTTTGAATAAATTTACACCTGGCTAATCTTGTTGCTTTTCGCCCTTGGAGTACTACACTCTTCCATGAGCTTCTAATTCCTCCATGTAAAGGAATAATAGGCCTTTTGATTCACTGCTCCTTTCTCTTCTTCTTTTCGCTTCGCTGTTTCTTCTTAGACTGGTCGGCTGCATCATTGTCATTATCCCGCGTCTTGTGTAGCGCTCTTCTATAGTAATTCCTTCACCGCGTTCTATTCTCCTCTTTATTATCGCGGATTTGAAGCTCTTCCTCTTGCTCTTTCCCATTGAATCCTTCATTCTTCATCAACTTTCATTTTTGGCTTCCATTTATCCCGAACAGTTGGCATCTTCCACCAACTTTTATTTTCTTAGTGAGTAATGTTTTGGTTCCATGGTGCCCAGCATACATAAAGAATTGATGGTACTTTTACCGCTGGTATCCCAATCAATTCTGGGCTTAATTGCATTAGAAATAGATTCCCGAAAATGATGCGCTCCCAGCTGATGATGAAAGATACCTCCAAGGAATTTTAGTCAATCAAATATGCTTTGTCCCTTCCAAATCCATTTGACATAGTTAAATGAGATCTTATCAAAACCTCAAATGAATCATCTATATGTTATCCTTTCATTTTTCCTCTTTCTTTTTTTTAATGGGAAACCTATTTTAGTCTTTATTTTAGGACATTTTATGTGTCCTTCAATCTCGTTCTGTATATTCTGAATTGAGACCTATATTAGTAATTAATTCGTCTATTTTTGTTTTGTCCCAATGGAAGCCAGTTAGTATTTTTGTTAAAGAAGCTGTTATTTTAATGTGTCCTTTTCGAAATGAGCAGGTTGGCTCAAATGCTCATCGTCATTTCCCCACATGAGCGCTTGGTTTTATTTTGGAAAATAGGAGCTAGGTTTGGTTAAAGCTCAGGAAGCCTAGACATCATCATCATATGGATCATCTTCTCTCATACTCCATTTCTACAATGGTTCATCATCTTCAGAATCATAGTATGCATGTCTCCTTCATGATTTTGTTGAGACTGGAGAATTTGTCTCACCAACATCAGAATCTTCTAGACCTACAGCTGCAAGAAGATCTTGGGCATTTTCAACATCATCTTGTGCCCTATCACTCATATAATTTTCCTCACCTTCCATGGCAACATTAGGTTCATCCATATAAGAATCATAAACCTTGTCTTCTTTATCCTTCTTATTTTTCTTCTTTTCCTTCTTTTGTTTCTTCTCAGATTGACCAACCTCATCATTTTCATCATCCCTATCCTTACACTTACTCTTCCATATTTCCTTCACATGTTCAAATTTCTTTCCCTTGCTTTCTCCTTTCCATTGGAATCCTTCGTTCTTCATTAGCTTTTCATTTTGATTCATTAGCCAAGACCAGTTGGTGTGCTACTTTAATTATTTCTTTTACTTTAAGCTAGACATCTATTTTCAGTTCCATACTTCCAAGCACACATAAAGCATTTGATGAGTTTTTATCCACCTTAAGTGCATCCCCAATCAATTCTAGACTTAGTTGGATCTCATTCCGAGTCTAAACCATGGTTGCAAGATGTAGATATGCATCCATATAATTAGGAAACTTGAACAATTTTGGCTTGTATAAAAGATTTTTTTTTTTAGTATCATGTAGCCGTTCAAACAACCTGGGATGATTAAATAGTGTTGTGAAGTAATTGCATAACTACTTAGGTTGACTTTGTAAAAACTATATAGTAATTGAAATTTTGTCATCTATTGGCATCTAGTTATTAGTTATGCATTGTGTAGTAATGTCTTGAGTTTGAAAGATGTGAAATGCAATGTAATCAACAACGCAGATGATTATGAACAAATAATTGATACCAATTCATAATATACCCCTATATTCCAACCTAAAAAATGTAAAAAATCCAATCATGCACATTATTATCAACAAATAGTTGAGACCAGAATTCGAGCACCAAATTGAATCTTCTTGTCCATTGATTTCATCAAATAGATAATACAATATAACATGAGTCTCATCATATATGTTTTTATAAATGCCTATGATGATGATATCAAAATTTGGTCTTGGTTTCTCTTTTATAAGAGAAGCAACAAGCTTTAAACCGTTACAAAATATGACATCTTATCAAAATTCACACCTCTTCATATAAACTAGAGTAAGCATTAATTTATCTTAAAACATAAAATAGATAAAGTAGATAACTAATGAAGTCTGCAACACTAATGACAACATAGTCTATTAATCTCTGTAAGGAACACATGATCACTGAAGATATGTTCATGGTCCTTTCTCCATATTAGTGTATCTGAATGTGTGATTCTTCCATTGTGACAACCCCAACACCTACTGTTCAAGGGAGGGCCCATATACTTATACTCCCACTCGTATACTGTATAATCATGTGGCCATTTTTATTCTTGAATTTTCAATATATTTGGGAGGTGAATCTTCCATTGGCTATCTAGTAATGCACTGCCATCCATGATACACTTAGAATATCCAACGTCCAAAGCTATTACTCCATCCATGATTAAGTCAAACCTATCAAGACTCAACTCACCATCCTTTTGTATGTGAGTGATGCACTATGGAACAATTTGGCCAAATTCACTCTTCCATTCATTGAGGTCCTTCAAGTGGTCATCATCTTTCAATATTTTTGGCACAAACCACTGATTTAGAGTATGGAATGAATCTATTCTTGTTCTAATCTTTTGGTCCTCTCCTTTCATATATTTTAATTCTTCTATAACTATTTTTTCCATCTTCTCTATAGGTTTTAATGTTGTAGGAGCCTCAGTACTCCTTTGTACAATTGTGCACAAGGTTACCAATGTATGGTGTATGGGCTTCCAGTTCTTTAAAAGGGGATTCAGTATAGGTAGATGTGTTTTTATTTGATCAATTTCTTGTGTCAGTGAGTTGTAGCAATCATACACACTTTCCAACTTATCCACAATTAGCTTTATCCTATGTTCAAGTACCTTCTCTAAACATTGCAGATTTTCTTATTCACTCCTTCCTTACCCTCATTGTTGGATTTCTTTAACTCTTCAATCTCCTATCTAAGAATGCTCATTTGTTTATTAGAAGCACTTTCTATATCAACTGGTGGAGTAGGAGGAGACTAGTATAACATTATTTCCTTGTTCTATGAGGGGCCTATTGCTTTCAAATGTTCCTTCAACTTCATCATTTAAAAAATTGTGTTCTTTTTCATAATCTCCCAATCTAGCTTCCATCTCCCTAACTAAAACTGGGGTGAACATAGTTGAATGCATTGTCATGGTTTCAACTTCTAGAGGAGATGTAACCTTTAATTTTTTCAGCATAGCTATCCCTATTGTTCCTACACTACATCTAGTAACCTTGGTTTTTGTGTACTCTTTTGTTTGGCCCAGAATGCCAACATTTCAATTTTAGGGTTATACCATGTGCCACTTACCCCTTCATCTAAGTCAAACTCAAAAATCAACATTGGGTCCTCCTATATTCTCACTTGATCAAGTAAAAATATTTTCTTTAATTCCATACTAGGCACAATAAGTATATTACTTTTCAAAATCATCTCTCTAGCCTCTTGTGGGCTAACATCAATATTATCAATCCTTAATTCATTAAAAGTTTGGGCTACTATTTGGTCATATTGGGATTCCTCAACTCCCATCTTATTTATTTCAACCTTCGCTTCAAACTCTCTCATTTTCATCTTAATCCAAAATTCTATAAATTTAGGGGTTTTGATAAATTTATCATCTTCCCAGAACTTGTGAGCTACAACTACCCTATCATCCTCATGCATTTCTCTTTCTCCTTGTACCTCAATATTGGCTCTAGCTTTAGGCCTGTGGGATTTAATTTCAACCATAGGGTTATCCACTTCAACTTCATGCTTGAAATTTCTTAACACTTTAACTACTTCTTATGTATCTCCAACCTCCTCCCTTATTTCATAGGAAACAAGTGGCTCTATCTCTTGTGTCTTTTTTTAGAAGGAGTTTTATTAGGAGGTGATCTTGGAAAAACATGACATACTAAAATAGTATCCAGAGTTGTTTATGTAATTAAAATTCCACTTGGTCTTTTGGGACACAATTTGGAAAGTCACCCCATATCTACTACAGTCTTATATAATTCATGAAACTTAACAATTATCATATCAATCCTCTTGACATGATCTTGATCTAATTCCTGTATGAAATAGCCCAAGAAATAATTGTGCTTCATCTTTCTTTCTTCCTCAAGCCTTTTCATAAGTTCCCATTTTCTCCTCCTATCATATTCCTATTGAGGAGTGAAACAATTTCTAATTACATATTCTTCACAGTCAATCTGGTGAGTAACAATAGCCTTGGTAAGGATGGCATATCTTACAAAATTCATGTGACCGTTAGGGTCAAAAAATCTTTCCTTTCTAGACTACAAAGAGTACCTTGATTTTAAATAATTTTGCAACTCTTCAAGTGTATTGAATCCCACTGGTAGTTCCCAACATGTTGTCAAATTGGGTAGAAATGTACCCTTTATTTGTATACTCATGACATCCTCTTCCATCCATAAAATCTGCCACATGAAATTTAAAAAGGTCAATCAAAGGGGGACAAACTTTGGTAGTAAATGTGGGGCCTATGAGCATCCATAAATCTTGATTATTGTGGTATCTTGTAGAAAAAACCAATCACCAAAGTTATCAGTATGGCCTTGCTCAGGTTTCAAAGACAAAGGTCTTAACAATTGTAGCACAAGTGTGTGTAGTCTTGGTGGTTGGTGGCCAAGAAATCTCATAATTGTATGCATAAACTCATCATGGAATATCACATAAATTGAATTCTTACATCTACTATCCCATATATAACACCATAGTTGCATTGGCAACAAATTCCCATGCTTGTCAATCTGACCCAAACACATCCTTTTTCTCCATCTATCTTCATTCTAGTATAATATTACGTGGCACAACAAAGAATATTTCCTTAATGTTATGGGGGCTCTATTTTCCCTAACTTGCAAAAATGCTTCATGCAATGCTTTCTCAAGATATGAGACAAAATCATATTCAATGTTCATCTCAAGGTTTTGGATACTCATAGCCATCATCATTAAACTAACTAGAATTCACTCTTTTGCATCTATCCTAATTACTTGATGGAGAGAAAAGTAGGTTTCCTTGAAATAGAATTGGAAATTTGAGACTTCAAATGGTTCAGTAGTAGAAGGGGATATAGGAATCACCCTGTTGTTCACACCCCTTTTCATGTAAATGGGGACTTCATCACTTTTATGGGTTTTCCTCAATCTAGTATATTCTTCTTTACTTCTTTGCAAATCAATTTTAGTCATGGTTTTCCTCAATCTAGTATATTCTTCTTTACTTCTTTGCAAATCAATTTTAGCCAGGGTTTGTTTGTGTAGGTCAAAACATTCAATGATGGACACGTTAGCCAACAAAACTAATGGTGAACCATCTAGAAATCTCACAGACCTAGTAGCAAAACAATAACTCTAAGCCAATACTCTAATGAATTATACATCTATAAAAACATTTCAGACAATTAACTTGTCCAAATCTAATGCCCATGGATTTGACACTAGAATCTTTCCCTCCCTTTTATCATAAAAGTACCAGAATAGTTCCCAACCAGGGATATGGATAAGGGCATCTCTACAACCATGAGCCACATCACTAAAAAAATTCTTAAATCCTCTCTCAATCGATTTCGGGATTATATCCATGATAGAATCCAATGTAAGGACCTCTTTTTAACATTAGATTCTTCATTTTTATTTTTAGGTTCTTTCTTCTTGGGAAACATGATGTCCTTTTTAGTTTCAGGTTCTTTCTTCTTAGGCAGCATGATGTTTAACTATCTTACTTCCCTAGAGTGTATTTGAAATGTAGAATTCCAAAAAATCTTCTACTCACACAACTTCATTCATAGTTTAACTATATTACTTCTATACTTCTGAAACGCAGAATTCCAAACAACCTTGTACTTGTAAAACTTAATCCATAAGAGTTATATGCACTTACCCAAGTTACAATGGTTACAGAGCTTAACCTCCTAGAACTACCAACTCCCTACATGATATTTTTTTCAAATGAGTGCAAAGAGCATGACAAATTCTTGGTTTAATGGTGTATGAGCTTAGTCATGTCAACATTAATATCAACCTTATGCCAAATACTTTTCTCATAGTTTGAGTTTGAAAATGCACCATTGATTTTAAGAGATTGAACGATTCATGCGATTCATGCATTTAATACTGCTTTATCGCCACAACTTTCTATAACTACCATGGAATGGAGGGGTATGGACCACTATACCACATGCTTATTTTCATTTCACCACGAGGTAGTAGGATCCTTTCCTCTAAACTGCAAGCTTGACTTGTTTAACTTGTGGTACTATGGTTTACACTAACAGTTACTGCCATACCCCATGCTTCATCACATCCTTACATGATATAGCGGTTCGTACTACCCTATTGCATGCCTTTATTACCTTCCTCGTGGGATGGTAGGTTATTCCCCACTATACCGCACCCTTCATTTTTCCTTCCTGCGGTATGGCAGTTTATGGTGTATTTAAATTCGCTCATACTTCCCAACCACGTCATCATTATAATACTTCTATGGTATGGTGGTAAACATCTTCATGTTGTTTGTTACACATTGCTATCCTGCCAAGGGTTCATATTACTACTACGAGATTGTGGTGAGAGACTATTAAGGGATTTGGAATGTTTTTAGCTAGACATGTTTTTTCTTAAGTATATATATGATGGGTTTTTGGCTTTTTATAGGTCTTTCAGTGTTAGTCAAATCTAAAAGAATTATATTTTCAACAAAAAATAAAAAGGAATATAAGGGTCAAGGCTCAGATCATGGAGCTCAAGGTTAATTGTGATGATGGAACTAGGAATTTTTTTAAGGTTCTAAGACACCTTATGATGAACTAGACTATGTTTTTCCTTCATCTAGGTACTTGTGTTATATTTTATGAGTTCTTGTCTTGTGAATATATCTCGAAGGAAAAAATTTCTAATACCTATAATTGTAAACATCTTCATTTTTTACTGCAAATTATTTTTAATTTGTAAACTAAATTCTATTTTAAGTTTCCATTTGCAATTATCAGCAGATTGAAAAGTCAATAGTTATCAACTTATGAACTCAATAAAGTATTATTGATTCAATTTGCTAATTTATAAATTATTGTTTATTTGGAATTCAAGAAATGAAGACAAGGACTGCAAGGTGAAAATTAGACGGTAGTGATCATAATGTTCAAATTATAGAGATAGAATATGAGCACACACATTGAAAAAGTGGCCAAGAATAATGAATATTTTTTGAGTCTTGGTTTGAAAAGGAAAGTTGTAAATCCACTAAGTAGTATATTATTTGTTTAAAAGTGTTTAATCAAATTTTATAGGCAATATCTTTATGTATATAAGACATAATATGATTTTTTTATAGGAAACAACAAGAGTGCAAAGAAAATATGGAGAAAAAAAAGGTAAAAAAGATACAATGCTGCCATCTTGTAGAAGCCAATAGTTTTATGATTCAACAAATGTACTTAGTGAAAATGATATTTTTGATGATGTGCAACTTGGTATATGTAAGGGAAAGTTAAGGCATCTCAAAGAAACCTCCAAGAATAGTAGTGCCTTTGGTAACTTTAATTTTGATTAGATTTCCTCAAAGACATGTACAACTATGTCCTAAAGTGGAAACAGACATAGTTCATTTCCCACATTAATCCTTCTGAGAAAAGCACATGTAAAATTCAACAGCAAGCAATGACAAATTCTAGAAACATAATCAACACAAATGAAAGATAAGATGGAAATGAGAACACAAATATTTACGTGGGGAAAACCCTTTCGGGTAAAAAAACCTCACACTCCAAAGATCGAGCCATTATATTACTCAGCAACAAAAGATTACAATACAATTTTAGGCTCATATCCTTTTTAGAGATTGCATCTTGTTCATTTTGGATACAACCTGGTAGCAAACTCTCCCTTAGTACATTTCCTAATCAAACTCTCAAACCAAACAATCTTCGTACTGTTGCAATACCCTTAAACAGTATACAGTATAGATCGACATGAGAGATCGACCATGGCATTCAATCCTTGATCAGGAGAGAATTCGATAGCATAACCCTACCTCTCACTTCCTCTATTTCGGCCTCAAGGCCCCAGCCATCCAGCCAACCTCTCAGCCCTCATAGTAATGCTCTCCTACTTTCTCTCTACTTTTTCAAAACGTCCAATGCATACATCTATCCATTCATTCTTCACTACCTCTATGAATCGATTCATTTCCAACTATCGGATCAGAACAACAAATGGTTCACATTATGCTTGTCTAATTGGTCCAAGTCGTACCATGTAGGACAGTCTTCACTCGGTCAACAACAATCAACTTGTGTCGCATGTTGGTGAGACACTAACCATGTCTCTCAAATGCCATAAGACCGATTACATAGCCATTGTTATTAGCAAGAGAACCAATCGTCAACAAGACTTCTTACCGAGGCATCCATGTTACCCTGATGAACATCGGTGATACAAACATATGCCACCAAGAGTTCATAGCAAAGCTTCCATGTAACTCCAATAACCCAGTCACAATGAGTCTCCTCGACATCCACTAGACACCAACCCATTGCCCAAAGGTCTCCACTCGGCAGAGGGCTACAATGAATAGCACAAGTCATAGCGATAACACCAGTTGGCAAGACATCTCCATCACCAGGACACATTTTGATAGGAGCAAGTCATATCGATTACCACATCAGCCAAATAGACCAAAATTCACACCGATATCGGCAAGACTTCCTATCATCACTGAAACATCATTCTGATAGTCCAAGTTACGCTAAAGGTTTTAGGTTATATGTTGATTGCCAAGACATTCAGGAGGTCACAGTGATAGTTCAAGATCAATTAGCAGATTAGCCAGACATCTCATCATTCATAGCGACCAAGCTTTCTAAGAGGTTTCAGCCTATGAGATTGAGGCAACAATTCCAACAATATAGCACATGGTGATGTGTAGCCTTATATAGCACATGGTGATCATGTGTAGCCTAATATAGCACATTGTGATGTGCAACCTGATATAGCACATGGTGATGTGCAATGTTGTGATGATCTCTTAGGACTAAGTCTAAGAGAGATTATTGAAAAATCTCAGTGAAAAGGAACAACAAGTCTATAGATTCTTTTTTCAACATTAAAGGACATGTTTAGTAATACAGAATCCACAGAGACCAGTACTAATCTACCTACTCATGCCACACCTAATGTGGCCAAGGTGCATGAAGTTTCGGTTACTGAAAGTCATGAAGAGAGATTGCTTACATTTGTTGTGCCTTAGAGTGCACCTATTGCATCTAGAACTTTTGATGGAACTAGTGGATCAACCAGAAATACTGGTAGTGGTAATTTAATAGAAGATGTGGATGTTCTCATCAAAATAAAAAGATTGAGTCAAGATTTATATAGATCTACCGAGAGGAATGCAAAAGAAATAAAATTAGAAAGCAAGAATTAATTCTTGCTTGAGGTATCGAGATATGGTGAGCCCATTGGGCCAAATGCTGCAAAGTGGACCACCGAGTTGGGTGTAAGATGTAGGGCCCATTTGGACATTTGCAAATCAAATTTTGTAGATCAAGATCCATGAATTGTTGAAAATTTTATACAAAAAATGGAAAATGCTTTTGAGATTACTAGTGGAAAAATCTCTAGAAAATATTACAAGCAAAAGATGAGAGTTTTGATGAACAATTATAGATACATGTGCAGAAAAGAAATCATGTTGGGAAAAGAGAGCTTTGACTCCAATATTTCTCCCAAAGAGTGGGAGGCATTAAGATAAAGTATGCATTCCAAAGAATATTTGGTAAAGAGTAATAGAGGCAAGAGAGAAAGAGCTAATGTGAGGGTTGGATATACATTTGGCCAAGGTAGATTGCACACCAAAATGGACAAATTTGCAGTAAGTTTATGGCTTTTTGGTTCAATTTAGATTATGTTATTTATTTAATTTTTTATTGAAATGACTATAGGTTGAAATTGACATTGTATTTTAGGTGCAAAATAGTCCTAGAGAAGCAGGTGCAGAAGATATTGTCAATTATATCGCAACACTAGATGCTAGTAAATCTAAGAGTAGGATGAAGTTGAAATCTAGTTGATCAATAGAGATTTCATAGCCATCTGTTCAATTCCCAATAGGATGCTTTTTAGATCATTTCAACTAATATGAACTAGGGTACCAAAAGGTAATGAGTTGAATATTAGGTCTTAGTCAACAAGTTACGCAGTTGGTTGAAACTATTAACTCTATGGTTTCTGCATGTAATGAGCATAAATCCATGGATTCAGATGAGGTAAGAGACTCTATTGATCTCATTTATTCTTGTTTGGAAGTTCTATATACAAATTCCTCTTAATATGTAGATTATTGAAATCTGAGCATAGGAGAATCCAACCGAGTTTCTTTATTGTTGGAGTGATCCATAAAATTTTCTTTTGGATAAATTTATGGGTTGCATTCTTTACTTGACTATTGAATGCTTTGTATATTTTTTTGCATGTTGGTTAAACCACATGCAGAGAAATTTTTTCAAAGCAACAAGAAAACAAAAATTCCTTCAGGGTGTCAACAAATTTTCCAATATTGATAGTGATGAAGTGGACAAGAATGTGCAGCATAGTCATCTTAGTTGTCTTGAAGCTGAGGTAATTAATATAATAGTTGCCAGTTATCTGTCCCAATGTTTTGTCATTCTTCATGCTTAAAATGTTCTTTTAGACAAAAATTTATAGCTTTTGCATTCTTTACTTGACTTATATTAATTTTTACATGATGATTAAACCACATGATGCAAATAAATTATATGAAAGAAGGACAAAAAGAAAAAGGCCTTGTCAATAGAACTCTTTGCAAAGCTATACAACTTAATGTCTATAATGATGTTGATAGTGGTTATGATGATGGACTCGACGAGAATGCACATTATATTCATAGTAATAGTCATGTCAGAATTTGAGGTGAGTGCTATGAAACCAAATGCAATTAAGTACTATTCAAGTAAGTAATGGTTGTTTTATTATGCAAATAAGGGTAATCATTACCTATTGATAGAAGTTGGATGTTAGAATAGTAGTGAATTGTAATTAGCTAGTATACATAGATTATGGAATTAAGGGAGATATAACTTACATATGGAAGCTTAGAGCTTAGTTGTAATATAGTATTTTATAAAAGCATATACAAAAATTGATTTGTTCCAAGACATAAGACATTACATACAGCTGTCAAAAACAATATAATGTGTGTTTTATATCTAAATATAATGTGTATTTTTTTGTTTTTGTAGAAATTTATTGATAAAATCTAAGAAGTGGATATAGTTGAGGTGTTGGATCCACATGATTGTGTTACTAAAGGCATTGGGTAGATTCACACACTATATATTGTACATGGAATCAAATTGAAAGGAATAGGAGATGCAAATGTGTGTATTTTATAGGTCTCAAGTAACATACCCCTTCCTCATGCAAACAAAATAGATGGAGTTTTCTATCTAAAAGAGAAACTAGGGACCTTCACATAGTGGCCACTAAAATATTTTAAAAAAAATCACAGAGAGTTAGTCGTAATTATAGAAGAGAAAAAGAAGGGTTAGCAGTAGTAGTGTTTGGAGAGTGAAGTTGTAGACAAAGAGTGTGCTAAGCCTGAATAAGTTGAACCCAAACAAAAACTAGAAAATATGATTTGGGTGTACATTCTATGAGTAGAATAGAGAATGTTCTATCTTACTACACCTGTAATGTAAAACCCCTTGATTATGTTTTTCTTTTTTTGTTTGGGTTCCACTCATTCAAACTAGTGCATTATATAAGAGGGGATGTGTTGTTGTGTAAGCAGTAGACACAAACAATAGGGGTAAAAAAAAAAAAGCAAATACAAAGTAGATAAAGAGGTGTAAAGAAGAAAAATTACAAAGAGTGCAACATACATGTATGTCTAGTTGCAAATAAGTTGAAACACATAATTGTAATCAAAATTGTAATATCTTGCATAACCAAAAAAATGCATTGTAACTCAATTTTCTCAGACACAACACTGAGAAACACACTTTGTAATATTACATTTTTCAAAGAATAGACACATTTTTGTCTTGTATCTCTGTAAGAACACATTTTATAAACAAAATTTTAGTATTTTTCCTTCTTAATAGTTGTTTCATTATGTGCAAATGAATGATTAATTATGTTTTTATATGTTTAAACCTCAATTAAAGCATTGTCTCATTTCTAGCACTTATAGGCAGAAATCAGTTAACAAAACAATTAAATAAACTACCAATTGACTAAATATACTACCAATTGATATAAATTAGTGTTAATAAATATGAATAAATATAATGATTATGCTATTAATAAACAATGTATCAATATACCTATCAGTTGATAGAAATCTATGAGCAAAAATAATTAAATAAACTACTAAATTGATCAAAATGATGATTAAAATTAATGACTAAATACACTACCAATGGAAGGAAATTAGTGAATAAAAATGACTAAATAAGTGACTAGTTAACATCAATCAATGACTAAATTAATGACAAAATATACTAATAAATAAAAAAATGACTGAATAAGTAACCAATTTAAAACATTCAATGACTAAATTAATGAATAACTTACACACTTCCAAATCAATCAAATTACCAACTAAATCAATGACCAAATCGATTAATCAAACAACTAAATTAATGACCAAGTCGATCACTTAGATGACTAAAACAATGACCAAATCAATCAACCAAATGACTAAAAATAGTTTACTCATCAATTTGGTCACATTATAAATGACTGGAATAAACTACTACTAGTCACATGACCATTTTCAATCATTTATAAGCAATTTTTAGTAGTTTTTATAGTCACATATTGTTGTTTTTGTACTAGTGTTCATTTGTTGTGCTTGTTGGATGTTCTTGTAAAATAACCTTGATAAATACTTGCTTTGTTAGGTATGTGTGGATGGTGTTTTGAAACAACTTGTTGACTATTACATGGGGAGGTTATGCCTTTTCATGTTTTGGTCTGAGATTTTTGAAGCTTCTAAAGTACATCCTAGCAAGGTTTTCATATGGTAGGTGTGAACAAGGATACTCCTAGCTATTTTTTGAGTCAAATTCCATTGCACTAAATACCATGTCATCCTGGTTATCTATACCTTGATGCATTGTATCTATGTGTTTTATCAAACTTAAGGAAATTTGTGTCATTCATGTCCCAGTCCCTCAATAAGAAAATCATCATCACTCATCATCATATCTAATAAAGTCTTGATGACTCATGGTCTTGTTAGACTTTTGCATCTTCTTCAAATCAAGGATTATTCCCTCTCATTCTTCTATCTTCTTTCCATGCTAATATGGTATCATGACATTGGGTGATTCCACAATACTAGTTTACAATTTTTTGACAAACTAGACATTAAACTTTTTTTAAACTAAATCTTCACTTTTGGGCACCTATAGCTGCTAAATCATGAGGAATTTGAAGATGATGCAAAATAGTGATTTGTGACTTTTTTTGTATAGATTCTAAATATTATTTTTATTTTTATTTTTAATCATATTACAATTCTTTTTCCATCTCCTTCGAAAACTAGTTTTTATCAGTAAACACCATTTTCAAAGAGTGATGCTCACCATAAACAACATAAAAATTTTACTATGAAGGATAAAATTATAATTTTTAAAAAAATTAGCTTTGTAACTACAATATCTAGTGTGTTCATTTGGTTTCATTGTGCTTTATTGATTTTTTTTTCTTAATCAATTATTGATGTCAAACCAATTACAATTTAGACATAGGTGGATTGTAAACAACATAACTTTTTTGTATATATCAAAACTTGATTTTTTTTACTAGATCAAAGACATCAATACCTAGCTCAAACATATTTTTCAATTTTTTTTTGATAATCTACTATTTTTCCACATGTGCATAATAGAGAGCTTGATTTTCAAGGAAAATCCTATGTTTAATTAAACTAAAATATATATATAATAAAACCAAAATTTATTAAACTTATATTCAATGGATAGCTCGTTCCAAGGACTACTGTCATCTAATTGGGTCTCTAAAGTTTCCTCCATTTTCATCCTCAACTCGAGCTTCGAAAGGAAAAAAATTGAAAAAATTTGGTAGAAGAGGGGAAGAAGGGAAAAGGGGGGGTTCGAGTGAAGCCCCCTTCAAGAGAACCCCACTTGACCCATTCGAATGAACAGGGGTTCACTCAAACCCCCCTTTTTTTGAAATTTCTCCTTTATTTTCCTTTGAAAATGGCACCAAAATGGATGACATCATCAAAAGGGGTTCGCTCGAAGGGGTGGTACGAGTGAACCCCTTTTTGGCTTCACTTGAACACCCCACTTCAAGTGAACTCCTAAAAACCCAAAATTTTCTTCATGAGATTGTTTTCGCAATTTTCCTTCCTCAACGGAATTGTAAACCAATTTTGTGGGATCACCCTATTCACCAAAAAAAAAAATACATCCATCCTACAACCACAAAACATCAACAAACACATATCCTGCATAATCATATCATATCGTCACAATAGGAAATGTAATTCATTTATCACATCATCATCTAAGTTGTTTAGGATAATATAGATTTGTTATTCTAAGCATCTTAATCCATCTATTGCATCATCATTATCATATAAGTTGTTTTGGGTAATACAGATTTGTTATTCTAAGCATCTTATTACATAAATCATTCATTACATCCATAGCATGAACATATACACATAGAAATGCATCCATACATACATCTTGCATCATCATAGTATATCACATAGAAAATATAATGAAAAGGAAAGTAAAACTATGCATCACATTTATATCCATGACATACATCCATAACATTGACTACATCGAACCATAAACATCATAGCATAATCATAAATAACAAGTACATACATCCATAACACATCATATGCATCCATACATCCATAAAGTGGGAAATAAAGGGACATCACAGCATAGAATTCCACGTCAAAGCCATCTCATATATATATATATATGGCATGGCACACATCAAACCCAATATGTAATATCCTCAAAATAGTATACAAAAGGCTATAAAAAAACTCATCCAATAAATGTATACACATAAAATAATCAAGTTGTACATCCAAAAAGTTTCTATAATTAGATCCAGTTATTTATGACTCTAGAGATTTCCCTAGTGGGAGCCTGAATGATGTCAACTAACTAATGGGGAACCCTAGGACACACTCGATACCACTCTACTCATCTATGAAAAATTGGGCTAGAAGCGACGTTGTGGGCACTCCTTGTAATAACACATCTTGTAGTAGGTGACCTCCTGCATCACTCTCCCATATAACTATGTCAAGACCATAGCCCCCGCCTATCCGTATGCCTATTGTGCAACCACCTCAAGCTTCTCCCAATTCCATGTCTCCTAAGCTATGGAAAGATCAAAATCTTGTTGCAATTGCCACTCATGATCTATCTCTCCTCTAGTAGTTTGTAGCTCACATGTGATCGTCTATAACTAGGTGGTCAGTTGTTGGACCTATGCTGCCAAGGCCACTATTTGTGCATCTCACAAATTGGGACCTAGTGGTGGCCACTGTGGTGGCTATACTGCGGGGTTCTTTTCCCTACTAGCTATACCAAGGGGCATCCTAGTCCTATCTCTATCTCTAGTCCCTCCATCATGACCATCATGCTGACCATGTGGTGGTTGTCACTACTAACCCAACTAAGGACCCCTTTGTTGTCCTCTACTTGGAGCTAGAACAATGATTGGATCTATCAACCATACTAGGGCATGAGCCCACAAATATGCATCATATGTCATTGTAGTGTTAGCATTTTGTGGTCCATCAAAAGTGATGCTCTAGTTTTTAGCAATAGCGATGCTAAAATCCAAGGTGGTGCCATTTCACAAAGGCGAATCAACATTTTTAGGTGGCGCTTAACCTAAAGGGACCCGCATGATGATATTTCCCAAGGGCGGGTTGACATTCTAAAGCGACGCTATACCTATTATAGACTTCGCGATACATTTTACAAAGGTGGTTCAATATTTTATGGATGACACCTGACCCAAATCAAGCCCTGCGATGCTATTCAGCAAGGGCAGTGCTCCAACATCAGTAGCAAGGTCAACTAAAGAAAGTGTGACACAATACAATCCCACTTTTGACTAACATCTTAAAACTATAAAAAATTGTGTAAAAAACATGAAAAACAAGGAAAGTTCTGATTTGTGTATTGGGGAGTCCTATGTTTGGAGGTCGTCAGTACTCACAAACTTGATCCATGCAGTGTCTAGGAAGCACACGATCACCCATAATGTCAAATCCTCAAAGAAAAATTGCAAGAATTATATAAAGACAGGTGCACTAATGAATTGAAAATGATTTATTCCTCTCCTATTTAAGCTTGAAATTAGGGTTTTTGAGAAGGGAAACTAGGGTTTTGAGCCTTTTTATCGATTCTCCATGCCACAAAACTTATTTTGACTATTTTTCAACATCTTGTAGCCCATTTTTTGCAACTAAACCTTTGTTGCATCTTTATTGCAAGCTTGACCCAAATTTTTTTTTTTTTTCCCAATCTCTTAATGAGGCAGTGTAGCAACATAATTCTTTTCACTAGGGCAACAGTGGGGCATTGAATTTTTTTTTTTTTGGAATTTTGATCTTAGCAGCATCAATCTTTAAACCAATGTAATAGGAACCTCACTTCAAAGAGGGGGAAAATGTACATTTAAATAGTCCTAATTGGTATTACTTATCTGAATGTGATTACTAACATTGTTCTTCCTAAATCACTTATGTTCTAACCATTAATTAAATATTTTTTATTATTTAGTTAAATTCATCGAGTTCTGCTATCAATCAAATAATTAACTTTATCAGATTAATTTATCCTCTTCTCACTATTGTTCATTCCATTTAATTAAATAAATCAAACTATTTAATTTAAACCCCTATGTCCTCTCATTTGAGCAAATAAATCTAATTATTTAAACGAATATCACAAATCCCCCAACTTTCCTAAATTAATTAACCTTAAGCTACATCTTAATCCTCATTATCCATTTTTGTAGCTTTTAAATTCACATTGTTCAAATAAACCCATGGTTTATTAACCAAGTTCACATTAAATTCATTTCTTTTAATTACTAATTAACCTATTTTCCCTCACAAGACATATTCTCTGAGAATATTCCCTCAACTACCCATTTATTAACTTTCCCTCCAAAGGCTTTAAAAGCCTCTTACAAAGGAATTCAGTTCCTCTTACATGAAATCTTGTCTCTTACAAGGGAATTTACCTCTCTTACATCTTCACCAAAGTTCCCTTACATTCGAATCCAAACCAATCACCATACGGAAGTTGAGGCTACATTCATTAGTATCAAATTTTTGTTCGATAAGGGGTACTCCAAGCTTTGGGTTGAAGGAGAATAACTTAATATTATTAATTGCCTACTTGTCATTTACAAGCCAAGTTAAACAATTGATCAACTAATTGAGGATGCTCTAATGATGCTTAGATCCTTTGAGAAAATTCGTGTCACTCATATCTATTGAGAGGGAAACTCATCAGTGGATTTCTTTATGAATGAGGCTATCAAAATTAATGATTTCAAGGCATGGGAGGAGTACTCCCTCCTTCCCAAGGATCCCAAGTATTTATTATGAAATGATGGCTATGGTTAAGCTCATCCTCTGGAGTGTTAATATTATTATTGTCTACTTTCTCATTACATGCTTTGTGGGTGTTGGTTTGCCTTTTTTCTTTCTAATGACTATCTAGACTTTCCTGGGGTTTTTTTTTATGATGTTTGTGATCATGGGAGGTGAACATAGTAGGATTGAGCCCTATTCCTATGCAAGATGGAGGAAGGATCGTAAAATCTAGAGGATTTTAGAGCATGGGATTTGTTTGGAAAGGCTCAATGGCCATGATCCTAAGGCCTCAATGGAATTTGTAATCTATTTGAATAATAGAATATTATAGGTAAAGGGAATGGGTTTTTTGATTAATGAGGAGTTTATTTCTTCCATAATATGGTTGTCATTAGTGGGTCATAAATTTTTCAAGGAAAGGAAGAGTAATGATGATACCATGGACCAGTTTTTTAAGGATGATGAGCAAAAGAAGCTGATTAAGTTGTTATGGGGCTATGAATGGACTTCTTTGAAGAAAATTTGGGCTGATGTAGAAGAGGTCATCATGAAATATTTTATCCTAGATAGTCGTTAGACTACAATTTTAGGTCACCATTTCACTTTGTTGAATCATTTCAGACATGGTTTGCTTATCTCATTCCCTTTTTTTCTTTTATTTTCATTGGAAGTGTCAATGTATGCTCATCTGAAAAATAGGAGGGATCCTATCCTCCATGAGGGCCTCATACTACTCATAATGGAGCATGTGAGGGCCCAAATCCTAGCCAATATGATTAAGGGTAAGAAAAAATACATCAGTGAGGAAACCCTCTCAACTGGTTTGGATACCAATGTTGTTGGTGAAGAGGAATGGAATGAAGAGGATGAGGGTAGGTCTTCATCCCCTACAATGGCCCCTTCTAAGAAGAGGAAGAAGGAGAATCCCTAGGGAAATGCACAACTAAGAATATTGTTTTTCTAGAGTTGAATTCCCATTCTATTGGCAATAATACTGATGTTGTTTCTAGTGGTTCCTAGTCTAAGGGAAATAATGAGCTTAATGATCAGGATCCTATTGTGGATGGATGTAAGGATTAGGGATTGCCTGAAAAAGTTGGGGATAAGAAAAACAAGGAAATTTCATGAAGGACATTCAAGGAAAATGAAAATATGAAAAAATAGGTTGTGAAAGGTGATTTTAAGGGTTCTAAGGATCAGGATAAGGAGAATGGTGCTAAGGAAAATGCTATTGAAATAAATGACTCCCCTATTAAGTAGATGCCCAGTGTAGAGCTTTCAAGTGGGAAGTCTATGCATGAGGATGAGGGGTTTAATCTGAATTCTAGAAATCTAGAGCCACTTAAGGTGTGTCCTCTCTCTAAGGATTTCTCTTACCTTAATGATGGCAATACTTCAATGTTCGATCTTCTGGATATGGTTCATTTGGGGGCTACTCGCAAATTTAAGCTAGCCAAGTGGGTATTGTAAGAGTTTAATAGGGTGAATATCAAGATTAGGGGCCTCAAAAAGAATATGAAAAATAGGCTAAAGGGCTCTTCCTTAGATATTTTAATTGAAATAATTGTGGATTTGGAGTTATCCTTTATGGATTTTAAATCCTTGCGTGAACAACACCTCTCTGATATGGAGGAAAAGATTACTGAAACTAATGCAAACATTAAGAAGCTATTGCTTGTTAGCCATAGTTTGGTCAAGCATAGTGTGGTCTTTGGAAATCCTTTTTTGTAAGATAAGTCAACTTAGGGAAGATCAACTTTACTTTGCAAAATTTATTAAGAAGGAATAGTCTTCAAAAGGGAAGGGGAAGAAGGTTGGAAAAGATGAGGCAATAGAGAGAAAGGGGTAACTCAAGGAAGAACTTTGAGGAGGAGAAGAAAGAACTGATGGACATGATTAAGTTGCATCATAACTAGGATATTAAGGTGGCTAACACCTTAAAGAACATGAAATAGTGTCTCTCTCTATTTTTTTTTTTTGTTTCTATATTTTTTTTGTTGGTTTTCTATTTTTTGGCTATTGTATTGTTGTTGGTTGTTGTTGATGGTTCAATGTTTTTATCTTTGAGTAGTTTCTTGTCTATTTTGTTGTAAAGGGTTCTAGGTCCCTTCAAAACCTACTTTTCCCTTATAATCAAAACATTCCCTTACATTCTCAACCATATTCATTCAATTCTCTTACATTCTCTTACACTTTCACCTGCATACCTTAACTCATCACTTCTTTCAAAATGTTCTCACACACATCTGCATGGCTTTCATTAGCCTTGTAAAAAGTTTCACAAGGATATTGGTTCCTATTTTAGTACCACATTACCCAAATTCACCCATTCTTTAATCCTTCTTTCCTTTAAATAGATCCTTTCTCAATTGAATATGGATCCACAATCTCATGCATTCTTACTCTACTCATTCTTTCATCCACAATCACATACTTTTCATATCATTTTGAATCAAAATCATCATTTTTCATTAATGATATTGGATCTTATCAACTTGGGAAAGTGCCACTTTCCACATCTAAGTGACACTAATCCCCCTATGGGATGGAGGTTTGAGCTATTTAGATAGGTTTACATGCTTTCATTTGCTTGTCCTTCATGCTTTGTTTCATGTTTTCATATCTTAGAATGATCAAGAATATCATAGGGAATGGTTATTTATGCTTGATAATGTGACTAACCTTTTTTTTTTTGTCTATGATTAGCTAGATGCAGATTATCATTCATAGAATGTAACCCTTGGATATTCTTATCTTTTTTGTTGATACTAGAGTTAACCTTACCTAGATGTGCACATCATGATAGAGTGCCCTTATACTCCTTATGATAAAGATTTTTTTCTAAGACACGATCAATCCAAGATTTGGATATCATGGATGTCGAAGTGGACGGAGGAATGTGATGAGGAATATGAGGTGTAGATGGATTGATCGAAAGTTTGGAATCTTTGAATCTCCAGGCTTGGGAAGATGAGCAATGAAGGGTGGATATGAAATTGCAAGTTGAATTAGGACCAACTTCTTGATATACCTTTTATGTCACTTTAAAATCTTTACTTTACTTTGGTAGACATCTAAGATGGATGAAATTCCCATTTTTTTTTCCCCATAGTTTCTTTTACTAATGGAGTTTGATAGGGATGATTTTATTTCTTTCGCTTTGGAATCCATTTAAATTTTATTTGTCCATTTTTATTTGTCGATTCTTTTTCTTTGATGACTTTATCTTTTCTTTGATATAAACTTTTCTCTTTGTTTTTGTCCCAACCATTGGGTGAAGAGGTGTGAGAATGATGATTTATGATATGGTTGGTTGTAGCGTTGGTAGCAATTTTATCATAAGAGCTCTTCATGCTTCCCATGTTGATATTGGCACTATATAAAGTTTCCCTCAATATTATGGAGGTATTGCTAACATGATTAAATTCATTGGTTGTGGAAGAAACTATTCCTTTCTACTAATGATTGTTGACTATCTACATGGACTCCAAGATACCTTTTTTGTGTAGTCCTAATCCTTTTCCCTAACAATGCATTCACTAACATACTACCACTGAATATGATTTATCTTGGAAACATGATGAAACTTCTTCTATGATTTATTGAGAATCCTCACAAGGAATAGTATTATTTGAAGAGATGATTGAATTTATCAAGGAAATCATGGACTCTGAGTCTCAAAACAAAAGAAGAAGAAATAATTCTACACTTGAAGGAGTAGTACAAACTATCACTCACCAAGATAGCAAGGAAAATGAATCAGCTAAGGAAATGCATAAGAAAAACAAACAACTTCTATAACTACTGTCTTCAATGGCCTCATATAGCTAGCAAATACAAAGAAAAGTTGGAACAAATTGAGACAAAACTAAACAGTATTGGTCAAAGTTTTAGCATATTTTAGGATCAGGATAGTGAAATTAAGAAAAAGATTCAAGAGTTATAGATAGAGCATTCAAATTTTCAAAAAACCAACAACAAGATTGTTGACACCTTTTGGAAAGTAAAGGACTTAACCAAATGCAGACTAGAGCAATTAATTGAGATACTAAGGAAAGGAGAAATATTAGAAGAATCCATCACAATTTTGGAATACCTAATCAAGATTATCAATTGTACATATGAAAACAACAACATTATCATAATCATTGGGATTGTAGTAGAAACTTGGAAGAAGTTTCTTCTAGAGATGAAAGATAAATACAAAATAATCTTCTGACACAAGTAGGGGTTGTATTTCTTGAAATTTTGAACCATTTTTTGAATAAATCAAGTCTTTGGTTATATTTCAAAGGGGGGGATTGGATACGTGTTTTTTGTTTATGTCAAAGGGGGAGAGAGAGTAGTGAAAAATTCCTTATCAAATTTAGGGGGAGCTATGTTTTGAAGTTTTGAAGGTTAGTAGTGTATTCATGTTGGTTTTGACACTTAGTCATTTTTCACTAAGTTTTGCCATCAATGCCAAAGGGGGAGATTGTTGGCATATGGCTTCTAGTGTTTTCATTGATGGAAACCTACTTCATTGATCTGGTCTACAATTTAGTGTTTGAACATACAGGAAGAAAAAGTGAAGAATAGGGTATCTAGTTAAAGTAGAGTTTGTCAATCCATATGCATTACTAGTTTATTAGTTTGAGTTGTGGATCTTAGGGAAGGTCTTTGGGAATATAGAATATCTTATTCTTTATTTTTGTGCTAGCACATCAATTGGTGTATGAGTTATAAGATCTAGTAGGTTAATTTTTTGCTTATCAGTGTAAGAAGGTCGACTAAGTGAATATAGCAAGTTGTGGATATTCAAGGTGTGATTATCTAAGGTATTTTGTGTTCAAGGATTTTGTTTTGGGCCCTAATCATGTTGTGGCTGAATTTGATGGGTGTGCATTGAATATTATTTGTGGATTGAGCCAACCATTGGTAAATATTTCATTTTATGTTGAAGTTGACATATGCATGATTAAATCTTTAATCGCAAATATATATAAGTGATCATTTTGAAGTTTGAATGCATGAGCAAGAGCAATGATGTATGTTTGGAGTATATTGTAGGAGTGAATTATGAATTATGCACAATTTCATTTGTGCATAAAGGGTTTTGAGATGCGAATAATAGCATACAAAGCAAAAGAGCAGAATCAGACAGAAGGTCAAAAATGTGATTAATGAGCTTAACTAGAACTATTCCCATTTTTATTAATACTATTAACAAATTATAAAATTGTGGATTAATCTCCACTATGGTTTTTCCCCTAATAGGGTTTCCACGTAAAAATACTTGCGTTATGGTTTTCTGGTTATTTTTTTTATGTGCTTGCATCTTTATTTTGGTTGAATATTGCAAATGGTTTAAATATCAGGTTAATAAAGTTAAATATTATAGAACATTGATTCACCCCCCCCTCTCAATGTTCCTTGAGTCCAACATAGTAGACATGGATTTTGATTGTTCTCCAATAGATTCTTGTGACTCATAGTCAATGTAGGAGTTTTATTTATAATGTGTTCTTTGAAGATCACTATGATATTATGGAATCACTTGATCCTTTGGAGGAATTTCAAGAATAGGAGAATCTTGTTTTGAAGGAAGATCATCTGCATGTCCCTCATAATTCTTGGATTTATTGGAAGATATTCATTAAATCATGACAGTATTTTGGGCTAGTGATTTCTTCATCATGACTTATATCAAATAAACTATCACTAATGGATTGGAAAATACTATGGAGATCATGATAATGCTTTGAATATATGAGATCTTGATCTTGAATCGATTCAAAAAAACTTTCATCATAGTTAGGAATATCTCCTTGACATGAATCTTGGGTGGATGGTACAACATGGATGAAATGATCTTCACTAGTCTTAATGGGCTCAAATGGGGTGATAGAGGCTTCTTGTTGCATTGGAACTTTTTCAATGTGGCCAATCATGAAGTTATATGAGGGAGTTATGTTACAATCTAAAATGTATTTAATGCCATTTTGGTATGAAACACTTTTAGACACTGTTGATTGATTTTGATCATGCACTAGGAAAGTGTCTATATACACGTCCAATTCCTCATCTTGTGAAGAATGAGTAGTATAGCTATGCTCTATGTTATCATAGGTATGTATCATATTTTTTTATAGCTTGGTGCTTTTCCAAAATATTTAGCCTTACCATGATCAGGCATTGGATTTGTATAAATTCTTGAATCTCCATTCCCTATTTTTTATCCATATTGACTTCAACTTGATCAATAAGGTCTTGTATGAGAAGTATGAGTTTGATATAGTTTTGTGTTTTATGACCTTTTGTGACATGGTATTAATAAAACATATTTTCATTGTGCCAAAATTGTTTAGTTTTTGGTTTAGAATAATTGTGATAATCAGGAAGTTCAATGTGTTTTGATTGGACCAATTACTTTAATACCATTTTGATAGATTCCCCTAACGGAGTGAATTGTCGTTGAGGATCACTGTTTTGTCTTGGTGCTGATCCTTGCAAAGGATTTTGATTTTGAACATTTTTTTGTGTGTTTTTTATGTATGTGGGTTCAATGGTGCCTTGATAACAACCTTTGTATCCACCACACTGTCATTGGTAACATTCTTATTTTTGGCCCAAAATCAGGGTTTTTTCTATAGAAATAGATGGTTGGTTATTATTTTTTAAAATTTATATGACTCCCTATGAAATGAGGGATATTTGAAGGTTGATACCTTTGGATATTAGTTCTTCAAATGTTGACACAAAATGCATTCTTAGTTGGAAGGCAAGATCAGTATCTATATTTCTTGCAATGATCTTTGTTTGTTGTCTCTCAGGTATGGACCATTTACACTTGATTGCTTTTATGTATCCAACTTTACAAGAAGGATGCAAAGGCTTCTCCCTTGTTATGTTTAAGAGTTTAAATTTCCTCTAAGATTATGTCTATGTCAATATTGTAGGAAAAGTGTGCTACAAATTGATCTATTATCTCTTGGAAAGTTTTAATTCCTTGAGGTAAGTGTTAAAACCACTCTATGGCTTGCCCTCCCAAAATTATTGGGAAGAGATGCATAAGGTATGAATCATTGTATGATACTTCCATGCATGCAACATAGAACTCTCTAATATGTTTATCTATATTACCACATCCTTTGTATTTATTGAATTTGGTATATCAAAATTTGGAGGATATAGTATCATTGTGATGCTTCGATCAAACAAATAAGGACATAGATCTTGAACTATATAGGAAATTTTAGTATTTCCCATTTGAATGTACTGGATTTTTTGTGTCAGTGTTTGTATCTATCATGATATATCCAATGCATGATTGTTTAATAGAGAAGCACACATATGTAAATTTGGATCGTGGTAAGGAGGAACATTCATGTCAAATGAACCCACTTGAAATTGATGATTACTATTTTGATATTGCATATTTCCTTGATATATAGGATGTATTTGATAATTTCCTTGAGGTGTACAACTAGTTTAATGTTGAGGGAATACATTATAAGATCCATATTGATTTTGAAATACAATGTTTCATTTTGATGGATTTAATTGTTGAAAATTGATGTATGATGATTGTTGCAGACTTTATTGTGACATCAATTATTGATGTTACAATTGTTGTAGGATAGTATATTTTTGGGGTTTCAAAGGTTTATTTTGATGTTGTGTTGGCATTTGTTGATATTGTAGAATTTGTTGATTTTGTGAGATGGTGATGTGAGGGGATGAATGATGTTGATCTTGTGGTGGGTTTGGGTTCTGATATTGAGACCCTTGATGTGTTGGATTTTTATATTGATGTTGAGGATTTTGGTTTTAATGTAATACTTGGTGTTGTTGTACTCAAGATTATTTTTAACTTGAGTTCATTGAGGTATTTGATGTTGTTGATAACCTTGAGGTTGTTGTAACATTTTTTGAGGACCTTGGGGTTGTTGAGGACCTTGAGGTTGTTGTGACATTTTTTGAGGACCTTGAGGTTGCTAAAGACCTTGATATTGAGTTACTTGATGTTGTTGAGGGCTTTTTTAATTTTTAATATGATAATTTTGAATACTAGGGATATTTGTGTGAAAATTTTGAGCATTAGACGTAAGTAGAATGTTGGTGTTTAATGTAGGTGGAACATTGGTGTTGAATGTAGGTGAAAATTTGGTATTGAATGTAGGTGGAATGTTGGTGTTTTGAATGGCCAAATTTGTGTGATTTCCTAGGTTTTGAGTATTGTACAAGGGATTGATGTATTGATTTGTGAAGTTGTTTGATATTTCCCTTAAGATGTAACCATGGATTTACCTAGTATGTTTGAAGAGGGGCTAGGTATTTTTTCAATAACATGATGTACCAAGGGGTCATTTCCTTGTTCACAAGTTTTTGTTCCAATATTTGATGTTGCTAGTTGTTCTCTGAGTTGATTTATGTCAAAATTGGGGCATAATTTAGCACCTTGTTGTGCAAGTATCAACATGTATTGCTTGGGGTTTTGACTTATCATTGCCTCTACTACTTTAATAAACTCTTGGTCTTGTTTAATTTCTAAGTTATTGGGGAGTGAATTCATGAGTTCTGTTAGTGATATCCTCTATGTGAATTTTTTCAACTTGAGATGGTTGAGTTTATGTTTTGATCTTTTTTGATAGAGGGAGTTGAGAATTTTCTTATGGCATTCCAAAAGGTTGATCACTAATGGCTATGTGGGTAGGAGTATTGGTAAAAATGAGAACATTTTATCCATTTAGATTCACACTTGTGGTAGGTATTTTAGGGTAACTAGGGTTTGTTTCCATGTTTCTTTTGTCTTGAGACCTAGTTGTAACCATACAAGTTGTGTCTACCTAGGAGATGTTTGATGTGAATGATTTTCTTGAAATTATTTGGTTGTCTCAAATTTTCCTACCAAAGACACTTTAATAGGTTTAGGACAAATGATGGAAGATTTTGTGAGTGGGTGTAAGATTTGAAACTCTTAATTTTTCAACAAGAATCTAGGCTCAATTTTTTAGATGTGCTTGATGTTGTTGATGATGAACTTGCAAACCTTGGGAGTAGACTTTTCACTCCAAGGTAAGTTGTTCCAAGATGATGTTTACTAATTCAAATTAATTCTTAGAAATAGCTTGTTTCCAACATGAAGCTAAATTAGTTGGTAGGGTGAAAATGGTAAGTCTAAGAGATTTGTGTCAAAATTTCAAGTTATTGTTTGGAGTGAGTTTTTTTTATGGTTTGATGTTTGATTCTATTTGAGAACCTAAAAATTAATTTTGACAAGATCAAGATGACAACAAGCATAGATTTTTATTTTTTCTTACTAATATTAGTGAACCAATTTTTTTGTATTAATTTGAACAAATTTATTGTTTGAGAACCAAAATATAAAATGAAACTATTTGTTGAAGGTTTTTTTAGTTTTGAAAAAGGTGTCAGTTTATTTTTTGTAAAGGTGTTGGTATTTGCAAAGGAATTGATGTTTGATAGGAGCATAAAACTATCCAAACAAAGGCATCATTATACAAATTTCTATTTTCCTTGAAAAATTCATTGTGATGTGCAAAAGCATCGATTTACAAAAAAAAAAAGCATTATTTTGATAAAAATGGAAGCACCAGTTTGTGAAAAGGTGCCACACTATTGGAAAAATCCATCAATCTACCAAAGGATATTTAAAATGTGAGTTGACCTAGTTGTTTGATGTTTTGATTTTGCAAAAATACAATATACAACATAAAGAATTGATTAATTGGGTGATTAGATGCTTTTCAAGTGTCGCAAGGTCTTCAAATGGAACACACTATGAAGCACAACCTATTTAGTGGTAGAGAAGGTGTGTAATATTTAAGAAGGCCTCACTCCCATTTAAGAGGTAAATACAAAAAGATCGAGTAGTGAAAAAATTGTTTCAAAACCTTTTCTATACAAAGGTGGATAGTAGTGTTGGATTCAAGGAACACTAAGAGGGGGGTTGAATCAGTGTTCAACTTAAACTTAAAATTATAAATCAGATCTGAAACCATTCACATCACATAAGTTGAAATAAACATGCAACCATGAAGCAAAAGTACACATAACACCATGACACCAATATTTTTGCGTGGAAACCTTGTTAGGGGAAAAACCATGGTGGAGGTTAATCTACAATTTATACACTATCAAAAGTATAAGAAAAATGGGAATGCACTTGCATTTGGGTACATTGCCTAGAGCTCACTTCTCAAAAGAAAAGAAGGCTCACTACCTTACAAAATGTTTGGATTGCGACAAAAAGGTGAAATGAGAAGATAGCTTCTTCAAAGCATGGTTACAGTTCCAAATAAGCTCATTGAACATATTCTGAGCTCCTATCAGATTCTCACTTTTTTCTTTTCTTCTGCTTTTCCCTTCTTTGTTGTGATCTGATCTGCTTCCAAAAATATCTCTAACCAACTGTGCCAAATTGATCACAAGCCTTTCTAATATTTTCTAGATACACATTGACACATCTTCTACTCTTCTTCCACACAAAAATTACACACAACTTCACATTTTCACACTTCAAATGATTGCATATATATATCCACTACTTAGAAATTACATCCACATGTTAGCTTAAACAAAATAAATAAATATTCTCCAATGGTCAGCTCAAGCATACTCAATATTTGATGCGCACCTCCTAGAAGTCGGTTAAGACTTAGTTGAGACCCAAGCATAATCTTTGAACATAGAGACACCACAATAATTATACCTTATGCATCCACAACACGATACATATATCAAGTTGGCCTTAATAAACAAATTAATTGAAAATAATTCTGTCAGATCTCTTGACACAAACACAAAATAATGTAACATCATCAAAGTTATCAAACACGATGGTAGGGGTACCAAAACATCTTATCTAAGATCCATAATAAAAAATAACCAATCAATGAATCATATCAATTGATAAACTAACCAGATACCTTGTTCTTTATCTGTTAATCTAGTAAAGCATTGTTCTTCATTCTTTCTACCAGAGAGATCAAATCTAGATCTGCGGACCTCATGGATGACTTAGGTTGCCATCAATGACAACACTATAAGTCATATGCAATCTCCTCAAACCATATTCCAACAAGTAGATGTATAGTGACAAAGGGTCATCGATAGACACCATGGGAACACCTTTTTTCTCTTCATGAGAGGATATTTCTGGCAACCCAAAAGACTCTATCTTGACCTAAGAGAGGACATGGTGACTAGTTTTAGGGTATGATTTTCATTTGTTGTACCATTTATAATATTATCTTAAAATGGACTTTAGGTACTCTACAATAAAGATTCTTAGTGGTTCGAACATCCATGAACATCATCGGCTACATAGACATCTCCTCATGGTCCCAAAAATTCTAGTACCCTAGTGAAAGTCTAGTATGATACATGTGCAGATCAAGCTGCATCTTTCACTCTCATCCAATTTCTATAGTGTGCTAAAAAAAATAACTTTAGGGCAATCCCTTGGGTTCTCAATAAATATGTATCCCAAGTAAAGACTCATACTTAAAAAAGGGAAGGATTCATGTTTCTATTTCTCATCACCCAATATCACACTAGGTGTGAGGGGAGAGGATACATAGAAAAATTCCTTCAACTAACATGAAACATGAAATGTAAATTAAAGATGTTTCTCTTCACCCAAGATTGCACTAGGTGCAAGGGGAGAGGATACACATAAATCCTACCAACCACAAAACATATGGAAAACAATCATTCTTTTTAGGTGCACCAAAATGTAAGTGTTTGGTTCATTTTAAGTGTAAAGGAAATGTGTAGATTTGATTGTTCATTTTAAACCAAAAATAAAGATGAATATTGTTTGTTCATTTTAATCCCAAAGTAAATATGAAGATTTTTTTTTCATTTTAAGCCCAAAGAAAGATGGGCGTTCATTTTAACAACACCAAAGTTAAATATTTTTGAACTAAAGACCATAGTGATCAAAATCACTTTAAATTTCAACTCCTCCAAGACAAGATTCATGTAAAGGATTAGTCTCAAGAAATAGAGAATGAAGAAAAGAAAATAGTTAGGGTTAGATAAGAAATCAAGTTGAAATAAAACCCTAAAACTAAGGCAACTATTATACCTAAAAACACATTGCTCTATCAATGCAAAGGTGTCACTCTCTCAGATAGGAGTGTCACTATGTATAACAAAGGTGTCTTTTTGGATCTTCTATAGAGTTGTTGGTATGTTGTAGAAGTGTTGCTATAAGCAGAGGCATCGACCTATCACCTGTAACAAAAAAGTAAATTTTAGAAATAGAGGCATTGGTATTTGAAAAGGTTTCAACATTTGACTTGCAAAGGCATCGTTATTTGCAAAAGTATCACTTTTCTCAATTGTGAAGGCATTGATTTAATTCTATAACCTACAATTTCCAACAAGCTTCAAACACATCAAGTTAGATAGGGACATGGGTCCCATTCAGTGTGCCAAAATGTAATATGGTTGATAACAAGATTAAATACTAAATAATTGAACTAAAGAAACAAGAAAATGATCCAATTAAGCCATATTCAATTATATTGTCTAACAATTACTAAACAAGGTTCAATTAGAAGCATTAAATCTCAAATTAATGGAAATGAACTCTTAGTTAGCTCAATGCAAACCTTCATCCCATTGGGGGTTTAGTGCTGAATTAGGTGTGGAGTGCTCAATTTGAATCCTAATCCATGGTTGATTGTGCAAAAGCTTGATGAATTTGTAATGGTGAGGTTGATTCACAAAAAGCTCAAAGCTCAAGTATGAAATTGGGTAGAGTTTAGTTACTCAAACAGTTTTGAATGAGTTATCATGTAAAATGAGGATTATTTGTAGATTTTTGGAATGAATTAACGGTTGAGATTAAATTGGCTAATAATTGGATGAAAATGGATAAAATATGAAGACATGGATCAAAGATCAAATCAAGGGTTGATAATGCATAATGACATGGATAACAGATTTTAATCAAAGGTCCAAAATGCTTGAAATAATAAGAAATCCCTTGATTTAGGAAGCATGTAGGAGATATTTCCATGTAGAGGGAGAATTATGAATTTGAAAAGGGAATATTTCATGAGAATATTCTTTGAATGATTGGAGGAAAATAACCAATTAAACAATTTAGGAAATTATTTGATTGTGCAAGTGGAGGAATTAGGAACTTTAATTAAATAATTAGGAATTATTTAATCAAGTAGGAGTTATGAAATTTAATTAAATAGAAAATTAGTGTGAAGGTGACAAATTAATCAAATAAAATTAATTATTTGATTAACAGGAGAAAATGTTGAATTTAATTAAACAATTATGTAATTAAATAAATGAAATTAGGTGATTTAAGAGATAAATGGTGTTAATATGTGAAATATTGGTGTTTGATTTGCTAAGGACATTTTTAAGCATCTACATTTTTCCCCTCTTTGAAGCAAGGTACCTGTTGTGTTGCTTTGAATAACTAATGTTGCTTATATCAAAATTTCTTAAGAAATTAAACTTTCTTGATGCCCCTATAGATGAAGAAATGTTGGTGTGCTACCCCCTCAAGAGATTGAGCAAAAAAGTGGCGTTCGAGTTGAGCTTTTGATAAGATTATAGGAGTGGTTCGACTACATAGAGAACAAAAGATAAATCTTAGAAAGTTCAAATGTTTGATGCAGAAAAATCTTATGATGTATCGACATTCATCAACCATGGGTAACCTCATCTATATTTTGATGTATACCACACAGATATTTGATACATGGATAGAAGAACAAGAATGAGAATAAAGATGACAGAATTAGAAGAATGATTACAAAGTAGATGATATAATAGATTAGCATTGTAATGAGATTGATTCAATATTCCAATAAACTATTGATATCTAGAATATTGAGAAGGGGCATAAATCAATATTCTATTAAACCATTTAGCTATAAACCACCCAATTATTAAACCACATATAACTACAAACAATAATGAATACATTGAAATGAACATGACACCACAAAACACATCAACACTAGATATATACGTGGAAAACCAAAAGTGGGAAAAACCACAGTGAGGATTAGCTCACAATATAATATATTTGGATATAGAATATCATGGGGCTCATTGTCAGGACTCACTGTCCTTAAAAGGCTCACAACTTGAGTATAAAAAGATATGGCAAACCACCTAGATACAAAAGGATATGGCTCACTTCCAAAAATATGAATTGATGGAATACACCTTCTATGTTTTTATTTTAATTCCAATGAGGCTTTGAATATGAAGTAATGCTCTTCTTAATAGTTGGATAATAATTATACTTAGATCCTTCTCTCACAATACTTTACTCGCAATTGAAAAAACATTTAAGCTCGCACATTCTCAAAATTCTTCACATCATTCACATCTTTGTCCATGCATGCTCAACTCCAAAAGTTCATATATATATATACAAGTATGTCTCATACATCAATTACGTTAGCCTAATTAGATGTAAACAAATCCAATCAAAAATAGCTCTTGTCAACACTATATAAGATTTAAAACATCTTTTTATCCATGTGGTGCATCATTTCAAGTTGGCTTAGATCTATAAGGGATCGAACTATCATCTACAAAGTATAAATATTCTTCTCAATTGTATGTCATATATTAGATTGGCCAAGAATGGGACCTAATCACAAAAACTCCAAATCAACACACACACTTTTTAAGATAAGCAACTTCTAGATTTGATATTACTTCAGTTTCTCATCACATTAACTTTAGAGAGACTACCATTAGAACTGCAACATTAGAATATTATTCTTAAGAAAATGTGGAGTCTCCCACACTAATATACTAAACATAGAAACAACTGTAGTGTACAGAGTTGAACTTTTTCATTGATAACTTTCTATACACAACACAACTTGCTCAAGATCCTAGATATATCTCTTCTTGCGGTGCATTCTGGATTTAAAAAAAAATGCACTAGATTATCAATAAATAACACTTATGGTATAGGGTAGCTTCCGGTAAACCGATTATGTTTTCCACAATGTTTCCAAAATGTTGACAACAATGACAACACTGGAACAACCAAATAAACCTATATATACTTCATGATCATGTTTCTAGGCTCTCATATTTTTAACAATCTCCCCCTTTGGCATTGATGGAAACATGCATATCAAAAACATTTTTATCCCAAAATAAAGCAACTGAATACTCTCCCTTTCAATATTAATGTTTCTTATTACAAAATTTTTCTTGACAAAAAAAAAAGGTTTTCCTCTTACTTTTTATCTCTCCCCCTTTGACATCAATGGAAAAGGTCCTGTAGGGGCCTAGTATATGTGTATGCATCAAAAATTGACCAAAAATGATATGAAAAATATTAACTTGAAGAAGAAGATCCTTTGGGGTTCTTCAAGGTATCTTCCCATGTAGCTTTTCCTTCTTCCCACATTCCTTTTGCATTTTCAAGAGTCTTGTATAATAATTCAAGATTAGTTAAATACTCTATACCTTCTTCCATAGTGTTGGGATTGAGTTTAATTTATGATAGATTACTAACACTATCAAGGGCACTAGATACATGAATATGCTTTAGTTTTATCAAATCCCTAAGTGCCACAAACTGCTTATTCACCTTTGTTCTTTGATTTTGTAGATAAAAGAATTTTTCCTATAGCTACATCTACTTGAGTACTTAGTCGAATTTCATTCTTTCTTATTTATTCTCTTGCATTTAATGTCTTATTAGTCCAATTCAAGCAGAAAGATACTAAGTCAAGTGAGCTTCTTTCTCACAATCCCAAATGAATTTTAATTCATTCACAACTCTATGATGTGCATCTGCACATTTTTCTTAATGTCTTCTAGATTTTCTTCTACAAACTTATTTCCTATTTGTGCTTCCAATCTGGAGATGTATGTTTCTAGAGATTTAATCATACTCCTAAGATTTTCCATAATGGATATAGATGGACTAAATATGGCACCAAGAATCATTTCTTGTAACTCTTTTAATGCTTCTTGAATGTTTTCACTTTCATGAAATCCAAACCACCAAGATTTGTCATGAAATTCCTAATTTAGTGAGCTATTGGTTCTATGTTTTTTCATTCTACCCTTCCAATTATTGATAAGTCTTTCATAAAGTAAAAGAATAAGAAAATTGTTAAAGTACCATATTGAAATGTACTTTTCTTATTCTTTTTGATATCTTTCAAATTCTTTGATAGATTTAGTCAAAGCAGCTCACAAAGATCATAATCCATTCCATTCCTGACCATGTCAGATGCAATGTATACAGAAACAATAGAAACTATGTAGTCATTTCTTGATAAGAAAATTTTATGTCCAATAACCATTGCAGCATATCAAATGACTAAATCTTCAATTGTACTCAAAACAAGTTCTTTTTCTTCAAGGTTCACACCACTTATCTCTATTATCTCTTGATAATTGACAGTCTTCCATCTCAGAACTGGTTTGGAGAAACACAAGCCTGTCACATCTCTTATAGCTTCTCTGGTTATCAAGTGTTTTTCATCAATCTAGATATATGCACCATGAATCTTGCTTAATTCCATTTAAGTGTACTTCTTGTTGAATTCAAGCAACATAAATTTCTGCTAGAAATACAATTTCTTCTCAACTAAGAGTTTATATGCATCATAATTTTCTTCCAATTCATTCTTCCACAAAATACTTAATCAAACCAATGACAATTCCTCATTTTTTCCATAGATATATGCATAAATATCTTTAGTAGGTAATACCTTAAGAGGAATGCTAGAAAATGCACTAGATGATTCTTCTAACAAATTTTTTAGAGAATACTTCATTAATTTGATTTGTGATTTATCCAAAACATTCACTACCTTTGAATTGTCCATTGCATAAGATTGTGAACCCTACAAGAGAATTGTTTAAGAAGAATACCTTTGTAACTTTCTTAGTGTAGAGTGGGGCTTGATGTTTAGCTTTTGAAATACACCTCAAGTCCTCCTTATTTTCTTCAATTTCACTTTTCCTTCCTCCCAAAACCAAATCTTGAATCTTTGTTGTATGGAATTGCAATAATTCTTCACAAATGCTTTTTGTTGAATGTGTTTTCCTTAACATTTCTAAATTTAATCCTCTCATTCCAAATTATTCTATAATAAATTCTTCAAAATTTAGGTAGATCACCTTGAAAGTCATGTACACTTTCATTCTTTCAAATTTTGTCAACCTCATTCTTCACACATGTGTGTCTAAAAATTCCTTTTGCATGAAATCTTGAATTCATAACCTTATTAAATACACTTTTGCCATGATATGACATCATATCTTGATGAGGGGTTTATTAAATATTTTTATTATTGCTCCCCCTTAGGCATTTCATAGATTAATTTTTTATGGTCGTATCTACATCGAAGGGTGGCACATATAAGACTAATGATTATGATTCACTTTGCTTAGATTCTCCTTCCCTTCTCTAGATTATTTTCATTTCCTTTCTAACTTGTGTTGGATCAAACTTAATTACTAGTTCATGTCTCTTTACTAGATTTATATTTCTCGTATTTTTGCTTCTACAGTTTCTGAAAAAGTCTTTCAGATTGTTGGAGTCATAGAAAACAAAAATTTTCCATCCATATTTTCTTTTATTCAATCTATATTCACACTAATTAGCCTTATGTCCAAATAAGTTGCAGTGAAAATAGTGGCCATCAAATGAATAGAATTCCTTGTTTAGCTTCTAAATTTTTCATTCCATAACCCTATGTCCAATCTTTTTACATTCAAAATATTGACCAAAGAATGAGAAAGTATCATTCATTCTACTTTTACACTCTTTTTCCCTATGTCCAAACTTATTGGAAGAATAACATACACCATTGAAACATAAGTACCTTTGACTATTAGGTTGTCTGATAGGAGTCCTTTTGGTATTTCTTCTTAGATCCTTGAATTTCTCACATTTCAATGAATCTTCATGTCAGGGGGTCAATTTGTCTTTGAACTTTGTCCTTCTTCAAACCCTAAACCACTTTTATCCATGGCATGTATCTAAAAGTTAATCAATCCATTAAGAATTGTAGTGCTTTCCTTGAATTTATCCTCATATCTTTTTTCTTTTTCCAGATTTGATTTCAGAATTACCACTTCTTTCTCATGTTTTGTATATTCATCTATCTTCCTTTTAATTTCAACTTTTTGATAGTCTTCAATTTTTCTCTTCTCTTCCAATTGCACTAGTAGTTTGGTGATATCATCACATGCCTTCTTTAATTGATTATTGAATTCTCCATATCATCATTTCCTTCCTTCAACCTATCCTTCAAATGTTCATTTTCTTTTGTATGTTTAACAAAGATTGCTTCTAGAGGAATAAGAAATCTTTTATCTTCCATGTATTCAAATTTTGGGACCTTCCTCAAAATATTGGACTTCTTCAAAGGAACCAAGCTCTGATACCAATTTTTTATTATACAAAATATTGAGAGGGGGGGCCAATCAATATTCTATTAAACCATTTAGTTATAAACCACCTAATTATTAAACCACATATAATTGTAAACAAGAATGAAGACATTGAAATGAACATGACAACACAAAACACATCAACACTAGATTTTTACATGGAAAACCCAAAGTGGGAAAAACCACGGTGAGGATTAGCTCACGATATAATATATCCAAATATAGAATATGACAGGGCTCACTTATAGGACTCACTATCCTTAAAAGGCTCACAGTCTTAGTATAAAAAGATATGGCTAACTGCCAAGATACAAAAGGATATGGCTCATTGCCAAAAGTATGAATTGATGGAATACACCTTCTATGTGTTGAGTTCAGTTCCAATGAGGCTATGAATGTGAAGTATTTCTCTACTTAGCAGTTGCATAACAATTCTACTTTGATCCTTCTCTCACAATACTTTACTCACAATTGATAAATCATTTAAGCTCACACATTCTCAAACTTATTCACATCATTCGCATCTTTTTCCATGCATTCCCAACTCCAAAAGTTCTTATATATATACAAGTATGTCTCATACATCAATTAGGTCGGCCTAATTAGATGTAAACAAATCCAATCAAAAATAACTCTTGTTAGCACCATATAAGATTTAAAAAATATTTTTATCCATGTGGTGCATCATTTCAAGTCAACTTAGATCTTTAAGGGATCCAACTATCATCTACAAAGTATAATTATTCTTCTCAATACATGTCATATATTAGGTTGGCCAAGAATGGGAGCTAATCACAAAAACTTCAAATCAACACACACACTTCTTAAGATAAGCACCTTCCTGCTTTGATACTACTTTAGTTTCTCATCACATTAACATCAGAGGGGCTACCATTAGAACTGCAACATCAAAATGTTCTTAAGAAAATGTGGAATCTCCCAAATTGATATAATGAACATAGAAATAATTGTAATGTATAGAGCTAAACTCTGTCATTGATAACATTTTGTACATAGAAAAAATTTCCCAAGATCTTGGATATAGCTGAATGAATGAGTCATAGTAATAAGATTAAGAGAGAAGAGTTATATCTCTTCTTGTGGTGAATTTTGGACTCAAAAACCAACACACTGGATTATTAGTAAATAATACATCTAGTATAGGTCAGCTTCCATAAACCAATTATGCTTCCCACAATGTAGCCACAATTTTGACATCAATGACAACATTGGAACAACAAAATCAACTTATATATACTTCATGCTCATTTTGGTAGGCTCCCATGTTTCCAACACAAACCTATGATTATTTGAGATTTTATTGGATATGTGATGAGACAGTATAGATGATATTACATTTTCTCCTTGGATTAGGCTTAATTTCATCATATCAATCCTTATTTTTTATATAGAAAATAGACACGATGCACTATTGTATTGAAAACTAGTGTGGCATTGTATCTAATGTATGTACTTTGATGAGCTACAAACAAATAGGAATATCCTTGTTCATACCAGACATACAAAAACCCTATTTGATCATGTGAAAGAATGAAGCCATCAAAGTAAGGAGACTAATACACAAAATGTATGAATAACTTGATATGTCATAGCCATTGTTTTACTTCAAACTACCCTCGCACATGCAAGGAAAGTATTCACCAAGGTCAATATTTTACAAAAGCATTAATATAAGAAGAGGCATCAACTTGTCAACTGTAATAGATAACAAGATCAAATACTAAAGAATTAAATTAAAAAAAAATAAGAAAATCATCAAGTTAAGCCATATTCAATGAGATTGTCTAACAATTACTAAACAAGGTTCAAATAGAAGCATAAAATCTCAAATTAATGCAAATGAACACCTAGTTAGAAATGTAAACCTTCATCCCATTGGGGGATTAGTTTTGAATTGGATGTGGAGTGCTCAATTTGAAGCCTAATCCATGATTGATTGTGCAAATTCTTGATGAATTGGTAATGGTGAGGTTGATTCACAAAATGCTTAAATCTCAAGTATGAAATTGGGTAGAGTTTGGTTACTAAAATGGTTATGAATGAATTATCATGTAAACTGAGGAGTGTTTATAATTTTTTGGAATGAATTAGTGGTTGATATTTAATTGGATAATAAATGGATGAAAATGGATAAGAGATGAAGATATGGATCAAAGATCAAATCAATGGTTGATAATGCATAATGACATGGATTAAGGATTTTAATAAAAGGTCCAAAATGCTTGAGAAAATAACAAATCCCTTGATTTTAGGAAGCATCTGGGAGATATTTACATGTGGAGGGAGAAATATGAATTTGAAAAGGGGGTATTCCATGAGAATATTCTTTTAATGATTGGAGGAAATTAACCAATTAAACAATTTAGGAAATTATTTAATTATGCAAGTGGAGGAAATTAGGAACTTTAACTAAATAATTAGGAATTATTTAATCAAGTAGGAGTTATGAAATTTATTTAAGTAATTGCATTATTTTATCAAAAGAGAAGAAAATTAGTGTGAAGGTGATGAATTAATCAAACAAAATTAATTATTCGATTAATGGGAGAAAATGGTGAATTTAATTAAACAATTCACATTATTTAATTAAATAAATGAAATTAGGTCAATTAGGAGAGAAATGGTATTAATATGTGACATCTCAGTGTGGAATATGCTTAGGACATTTTTTAAGTGTGCATTATCCATAATTGATGTCAAAAAGAAATGTATGGATTTCCTTAGATTGATTTAAAATGAATATGAGGTATAAATCCATGAAAGGATGCGATTTATAAATTTGAAACTTTATAATATATGTGTTTTTCTCATTTCCATATCAGTTAGAACACAAGATAATCCTACATATTTTAATAACCAAAATAAAGTGATGAATAACATGACTTTACAATTTTAGTGTACATACTTATAAATCAATCTAACAAAACATCCAGTCTACTCTATTGTTTATTATGTCAAGTATTGCCTCATGGTTAGACTGACACACCTTACCAAAGTTATTGTTCAGTGGTCTACCCTCATATTTGATCAAATAAACATTAGATGTCACGACAAGGTTTGAGTAATGAACTTTTGATGCATGTCAAAATCCTCAAACAACTAGACATTAGACTTCTTAACTAGGTACCTTCTAAGCCATGTTCTAGTCACAACCACTGAACCTGTAGGGCATTCGATGTTTTCTCCATCTATAATTGGAGCCTCCAATTTATTTTTGACCTTAACACAACAAAATTAATAATATTTTCCCTCTTCATTGTCTTCATATAGACTAATGCTTCAAATAGAAAAATCCCCCATAAAACTAATTCCTTCTTAATTAGGGTTAGGCCCACAATGCTACAAAAATGGTGAAATATTCAAAGGAAATATGAAATATTTCTAGACTCTAAACATTAAAACACACACCCATATTTTGGCATAATGTGCATAAACATTCATAATTGAACCATTGGAAAAAAAATAGCTCAGACTAACTATACATAGTAACTTACAGTCAATAAATCACCAATAGTATGAGTGAGAGATCAATCAAATATCTTCAACACTTCACCATTGATATGAATAAACTAAAACTAAACAACTAGAAATAAAATTGGAAATAGGAACCATGTAATATCATGAAGCAACAAGAATGAAACACCACAATTCAATGTATTCTCCTTATATTAACTTCGAAATGATTTTAGAACAATTCTAGGTCCAACTTTAGAATGAGTGAGATCCTCACATTTATAGATTTTCATTATAACTTAGGGTTCTAGATTAACCCAAAATCAATGGCCAAGACTAAACATGTTGGGTGTCTACTTAGGTCGACCAAAATAGGTCAGCCCTAACCTATTTTAAATAAATTTACATTTTAAATATTAAAATAGTTGTAGCACAAAAGTCAAGGAACTCTAGCTTGTCATGGGAGATTTGAAAAATAAAATAAATAAGGCCTAGAATTCAAGGTAAGTCATCCCCATTAGATGATTTCCCCATTTTCTACTTCTTTGAATATTCTTGAAACCTATGCAAAACAACATTTTATTCTTTTAAGCTAGGCATGGGAATTATTTGGATTTTATATGTAGTTGTCATCTCAACCTCAAAACCTTTTAGCACCTTGATCCAATATTGTTAAGATTCTTTGAATCTATGCATAAAACTGATATACATTGTTGCATCTTCTAAATGATTTTTCAGTAACTACACCATCAACTACATGAGTGAAGCTATCTTTCCATGATTATTTTAATATATCAATTTTAACATATTATTTGGAATTTTTATTTTCAGACATGGCTTCCAAAAATAGAATACAACCTCCAAAAATCTCATGTAAATCCTTTTTTTATTTTTTGGCAATCAACTAATGTGTTATTTGGTATTTCCCTTTTGAATTTACAAGCTCGCAATCAAGAATCAGGCTCACTAACCTTATCTTTAGTAATTATTTTCTCTTTTCCCAAAAACATTTGTGGGGTATCAATCAACATATTCAATCTCACTCTAGTTGTATCATCAATAGCCTTGTAGATTGCAATTATTTGTTGCACTTTATTTGAACAGGTTGAATATCTATCATACAACTATACTATTTCATCTAAAATGGGGATTCCTTTTCCAAACAACCCAACAATCCATATTTGAGCAAATTGGGTAGAGGATTTCATCTTACCAATTCATTTGGGCTAAGTAGAAGGATCGACATTATTTTGAAGTGGACTAACAAAGTGTTTTATATAACTTTGCAACTCTTAAACTTGTGCTTTCAGCTGCACCTTAGCTTTTACTTCCTTTTCAGGACTCTTTAGAATAGTTTCTACTAAATCCCTTAGCTCATGGACCTCCTACTTCTTTGAAGTAGGTCCCAAATTTACTGTGGTGACATTATAATCTTTGGGAGTAATGTCTCCCTTTGCTTTATCTGTAGCTGGGTGGTAATGTGTACAACCCGATTATTGGAATCATCCTAAAAAATCATATAGAATATATTTTTTCTCTTTTCTTCTCCTTGGGCTTATTCATTTTGGCAAAAAAATCATCCCAATTGGGAGTAGCTATCTCTATAATAGGCTTAATGTGTAGATGTTCCTTGATCCATTGAAGAGTAGTAAACTTTTCCACATTTGTATCCTCCTCTTGTTATTTTTCTTCATTTTGCTCCTAAATATTATTTTCCTTTATCTTCCTTTACCTGAATATGTTCTTCCTCTTGTTGTGTCTCTTGCATTTATTTTGTTATTTTTGGTTGTCTTGAGATTGTTTTTGTTGTTCATCATCATTTCTTGTGTTTACATCATGCAATTGTTGGTCATGTTCCATAAGAGTATCTTCAAAAACATTCTTCTCCTATTTAGTATCAACTTTTGTGATAGGTGGCATTGAATCTATACACTTCTCATCAATGGGATTCCCCATTACATCCTCCTCTTGTTACAACTCTTCCTCAAGCTGCTCTAGAGTTGTGTCAATGGTTGTTCCCATGATAGTTGGCTCCTTCCTTGCAACTTCTTCTAAATATTATGCAACCTTCTCCAAATTTTCTAAGTTAGGAAATGGAATCCCACTCCTTGGAGAGGCATTTCTTTGGTACAGAACTTGGGGCATATCCCTAGAACTTTCTACATTGATAACTTCTTCTTTGTACTCCCTTATACCTCTGTAACCTATGTTCCTTTAAATTTTCCAATAGAAGGGATCTCCCCTTCTTGAGTTACTTGTTCCTTTTGAGGAGGTGGATTTGGATCCACTGAGGAGGAATATTTTTTCTTTAATTTTCCCTTTGTAATCCTTCATTTGGGTGGATCCTCAACAAATGATTTTGTTGATTTTATTTTCTTCTCGATGGGTTTCCTTTCAACAAAATATTTCTTCATCCCTTTCCCTTTAGCTCTCTTGATAATTAATGGTTCTTTATCTGATTCTTCCTCCTCAACATCATGAACTTCAACTTCTTGTTCAAGCTCTTCCTCTGAGGATTGAGATTCAAGATCCCTCATCAAATCATAGGATAATTTAACTCCATCAACCTTCAAACTCATTATTTTATGGTTGGCCCATTATTTTGTACATCTTAACACATAAAACATACCTCCATCCAATTCAGTTACCTCCTCTTCAATCCAATCAATTGAAGGGACTAGTTTGTTTGTTATATCCATATAATCATGGTATTATACCAAATCCCATCATCATCCACTTGATCAGGGATCTCCATAGGCCTAATAAATCTAATCATTTCAATGGAAAACCTTGAGTACTTCTTGAATACTTCAAATTCATCCCTACAATTTTCCTAATAGTCTTCAATGTGGGGCTTGCGATTGTATAATCTATTAGAAGACATTATTGCTACTCCATATGGGTCAAAGTTTCTTTTGTTGTATGTGTTTTCAGGTGAAAGAACTTCATCTCAACTTCTAAATTATGTGCACTAGTGATGGTAGAACAAGCCCCCAACCATCTATTTCCATGGGGAATTCACCTCCCATACCTTTTTTATCCATACCTTTTAGCTCTTTATCAAAAGTATCAAGTTATCTTATAACCTCCAATATTACCATTTTGTTGGTTGGGTATCTTGATAATCTATAAGGCCTAAGAGGACATCCTTGAATTCTAATATATGAAATTTTTTGAAACTAAATGTACCAAGGGCCATACTTCTTTACCAATTCCATAGAATCAAGTGATAATCTGATATGCAATGCCTCCTCCACAATTCTAGTAATGTACTTTGAAAAGCCACCATTCTCTTTTATAGTGTGAATTTCTAGATAAGTGAAACTTTGGGCAGCACTCATATACCTTGATTTTCCTAAGCCCATTGCCCATAGGTCCCTTGTAGGTTAATCCTCTATACTTGAAATTCTTGGTAAGAATGTAGACAACATAAGAGGTCATTGTGAATTTTCTAGTCTTCTCCACCTCTTTCAACTACTTGGAAATATTGTTTCTTACTAGCCTACCCCAATGGAATTTGGTTCCCTTCTCAATTTCTTCTATCACATAAAACATCTAGTTGTCACTTTGGCCAGCTTTCTCTAGTCCCATGATCCTACTTAACAAGGTGACTATGTTACTATACTCATTGTGTAAATCACTCTTGTATAGATTCTTAGGAAAATTTTCAAAAAAACTCCTTGGCTTATTGTCCCACTTGTTGTTCATGATTTCCATACATTTATGTGGGATATATATGTAGAAATTATTGGCTTCCTCCAAGGTAAACATCACCAACCTAGAGTGATATGGAATCTCAAAAGCCTCAACCAAAGCCTCCTCTATGAAACTATCCATAACCCTTCCTTGTGGGCTAATGATCTTACTTTCATAAAACCTATAATGTTTGGAACAATTGTGTGAAGGAGGTGGTTTGCTAATCCCAAGCCAAAAGAAAAAAAAGGTATAAAGGGAGTGAATTTTCCTTGGTCACCTCAATGATACAAGCCCAAATGGTGGAGGTCCAAAATGAAAGAGATTTCCAAAGTGTGCTTAAAAGAGAGCTTCTGGTATGTTCATAAATGAAGAACTTTGGGGACTGAAAGAGTGGATTACATAGGTTTCTAGGACAAGCTACTAAGCTCTCAGCCTAAGGACACGAGTGTGGGAGATGGATGACAATGCAATGCACTATTGTGTCAGGGATGTGCTAGCATCTCGTACAAACAAGGAGCTAAACTTGTATACATAAACACACAAAATCTAATATCTACTTGGAATACAAATTTTGACTATCATATTAAGTTAACAGGAAGAAAAAATGAAAGGAAATGATAAAGAAGGTGAGACACTAACTCACAAAAGGTCCTACACTATGAAGCCTCCCACAAAGCTTCACACAAAAAACCTACACACAAGGAGGATGACGAAAAGTGTTGAGGTATTTTTGGGGCTTTCCTTAGTAAAACCCCTATTTTGGTGTTTCCACCTCCATGGACAACTAGATAAATATAGAATAAAGAAGGCACAAATTAAAATAGATACAATGAGTGATAAAAGAAAACCCTACTATGGAGGAGAACCTGTATCACAAAGTATATAGACAAGTGATAAAAGAAAACCCTACTATGGAGAACCCATAACATAAATAAATAGATGAGATAAAATATGTTATCAAATAGACAAGACAAGATAATATCACAAGAGATCATTACCAATAGTTCAGGGCTCCCTCTTGGCTTGATAGAAATTATGTAGAATTCTTCCAAGAGAGCCTTAGATGTTGACAAGACATGAGTCTGATAGAGATTGACCATAGAAACAAGATGTAAAAGAGAAGAAAAGTAAGAGAGAAAATTATGGAGCAAAATGGTGAGAATGGATGAGAATGAAGGTGAAAGAGAGATTTTTGTGAAGTTGCATGGGTAGAAAGATATGTTACACTCAATATTCTTCAATGATGATGTGTTTCATAGGAAAATCTCCCAATATTCCCTCATTTGATCTTGTAAAGTTCAAGGATGCTTGTGTGTTGTGTGGATGTCCATGCATCATGCACACATCCAACTCATAACTTTGCAAGAAATGAGGTGGTAGATTGCTAACACTTCATCATTATCCCTTCGGAATCAAAATCATGAAATTTGACTCATAAGGTTCTTGTCATAAATGTGGTTATTCATGATAAATGCAAGGGGCCAAATGTGTGTGTAAAATTTCCATGGTGTGCAATTTTATGACACTATACTTTTCCCCTTTAGTGAGCTGATTTTTCTACACTAAAGTAGAAAAGAAAACATTAGTGCAAAATTTAAAATTTGAAAATTTTATAGATTTACATGCAAAATGGATACTATAGAGGCCATAGAGGTCAATTAGGTGAATACTGACAATGCCCCCAACAAATGAGCTCAATGAGAAATCATAGCTATATAGGAGTGAATTTGTACCCCTTACACAAATTCCCTTTTATACATCCTTGCCTTAGAAAACCAAATCCGAAGGTGAAATTCCACATACATACATTGCCTTCATTCCAATTGGCATTTATTTTGTGTTTTGGTAGAGGAATTACTTTCAGGGAAACCCATGTGGCACACTTACGTCCTTGGAAGATTCTTGCATCTAGAGCCTACAGAGGCATTACACTTCCCATTGGAAGTCGATTTGTAATGCCCTCTTCGACCAACTGACCTGAATATGGTCATTTTTCTTCATCTCTACTTCATATTCACTCTTTCTTCATTCATTCTAGACTCTAAGCATTCAGTACAAGCTCTAAGCCTTCAATCCATCACTCTCAAGTAGCACTTTACACTTCACAGTAGCATCATCAATACTCTATCAACTCCATAGAGCAAGTGTGGAACAAACATCATTGCAGTAGAGGCTTGAGTCCTCTCATTTTCTCCCCCATTGGCTAGTGAGTTCTTGGTGGAGGTGATAAGCTTTCTACTCCTCTCCTCTATGATTTGTTTGAGTAGCATAACATTATCCTGTAGTACTTTAGTGTTCTCTACTTCATTTCTCGCTTTATCATATCTTTTCTCCATTATCATCATCTTGGTTGTTCATGGAGGTGGAAACACCAAAACAAGGGTATGACTGAGGAAAACCACTATATAGCCCCCCAACAATTTTCCTCTCTTGTGTGTAGGTGGAAGCATTCTCAAAGCTAGCTAGCAAATGAGCACCTTTGTGAGATCATTCTCATCATCCTCACTCTCACATTATCATATTCATGCATATCTTGTTTACTTAATAGTGTTATTTTGGCCCTTTGAAAGTAACTAGCTAGGCCATTAGTCTATTTTCTCAAGTCCAACCTTGTCTCTTTAGTCCTTTGGTCATACAAAAGCCAACACACCTAAGAGATGCTAGCATGTTGTGCTATCATCTCAGAGCCACGCTTTCATCCTCAGGAAGAGATCTCCTTGAGATACAGTGTTGACCTCAAAAAATGACTCGCCTAGCCCCATTTTTAGTCTTGGATCTGCAAAGCAATTGAAGGACCTTATAGTCCTCATCATTCTCATCTCATATTTCCTAACACCCCTTTAACCTGAGGTAGGTTAGGGAAGCCTTCTGCTCTCGGCCCCCTGTGACCTAGGGCCTTAACGTGGTTGGTCCCCCTCTCTTACAATAGCATCAAACATTAACTTTCATTCAAAAAACTCAAATTTAGGTCAATTCAAAAATTTGAAGAAACTACCATGACAAGAAGAATGCTTAAGAAAATTTTAGTGGTTCAAAAGAAAAATATGATGAAGAGGTGAGTATATGCCCCCTCTTTTTTTTCCCCCCAACTAGGTAGGGTGAAAACAAGAAGGATGGAAGCACAATGTACACCAATAAAAATGGGCCAAAATGACCTATATATACCTAGGAGGGCTCATAGAAGGGTCATTTTCACTATTCACAGTGAGAGTTTTATCAACTTTTGTGAGAGAAAAGCTAGAAAAATGCCTCACCAACAGGATTACATAGACCCTAGGATCACATAGCTCTTCATAGCTATATCTGAGGTAATACAAGGAACTTTACCATACCCTATATTTTTGATGCTTTTTTTAAATTTTTTACATTTCAAGAGCAGCGTAGGCATCCGACTGGGTAACATTCAATCTCAGATGCTAGCCCCGCATAGAAGTCTATGCAACACATCTTTGTCTCAAAGGCTTAGAAAAAATTTTGATGTATAAGATAGAATTTAATGATGTAGATGGATTTGGTGTGAATTTTGTTTCTACTATGTAAGAGTGGCCAAAGATGAGAGAGCATAAAGGCGAGCATGTGCTTATTACCTTGCATGATCAGGTTGTCTTGATGCATCCTAATGATCAAGACCACCTATGACATGTAATCCTATGGTGGGCCTACATTCTGTCAAATATGTGCTACCATCCCCTAATGTTTATGGTGCTCATGGTGCATTGCAATGCAAGCACCTCCTCCTTCCACCCATCATTGGGAGATATGACTATCATATTAGAGGATGTGTACAAGATCACTGACCTACCCACTCCTTCCACCCATCATTGGGAGATATGAATATCATATTAGAGGATGTGTATAGGATCACTAACCTACCCATTTGTGGATGGAAGGTGGATTATGATGAGGTAAGGATAGCTTGAGAGTCCCTATAGGTCCAGCAATACTACACCAGCCATACAAAGCTAGGAGACACTACTAGCCACATCTATATGCACTATTTCTAGTAGGCACAAGTGTTCATTCCATTCCCCTAGAGGGTGATGGTCATTACAGTTTCTCTCTGAGTTGTGATGAATTCATACTATAGTTTATAGTATATTACGAATTCATTCCCATTCTAAATCTTTGGCTAGGTTCATAATTAGCTTAGTCAACCACAAGATAAATTAACAAAAAAACTAGTGCCTAATCTGAGGGAATAATTGGGTCATATTTGCAATCAACCAATAATACAACTATATTTCAACATCAGTAATTAGGGGACTATTGGCATGATACCTTTTGGCATCCAACTCACTGTGTTCTAAAACATTGCTTCCTTACCAAATCCCACATCCTTTTCCCACAAACTAATGAACTTATTTTAGCATTAAATCAACTCATTGAATTCAAGTACAAATAAACCCATTCATTCAGTAAAAATGACAAAAGACAAATGAAACTACAATTAATAATTTCATTCATGATTTGTAGGTAAAGCACACAAGAGAGCACATATTTTAGAACTAATATTTTCTTTCATTACTGATATTGCTTTGTAAAACTATTTTAATATCATCATACATTATGACTTATGCCCTCAACTAGCTTCTAATATATTCACTAACTTATCTATTTATATTTTTCTTCTCTTTGAACATAGCTTTCACCTAGACCTTTCTTAGACTCAAAATTTTCTCTAAACTCTCCTTTTTAGCCATGAAATCCCCTTTATAAACAAAAGAGCAACAAGCATCTAGCTGAGTTACAATTTCATTTAACTTCATTTCAAAACCTAATTTCAACTGATTCTCAAAAAACTCCCTAGGCGGTTTTATGTAATCATTTGAGAATAAGGAAAAAAAATAAAGAGCACATGCATAGGGTATCATTATTCATTGTTTCCATGTCCATGTTGAACAAAAAATTATGTATCATATTAGCCATAGGACTTCCACATCAGCATGGAAGAGTAAAAGACCAAAACCATAGACATATTGATAAGAACGCCTCCCATGCAAAGACCATGGTTTCATCAAAAAAAAAAACAAGGAGTAGACTATATTCTGAGTTTTCAACATTAGAGGATGCTCGACAACTCCTTGTTCATGAAAAAATTGGAGGAACCATCATTACGTCATCATCAAAGCTCTCGTATGGCACCAAAGAGAGAAGATATTGGTTGTACCCCGAGTCAATGTCACCTTCAGCATATGAAGGACTATCAGAGAGCACAATGGGAGAATTATGCTTCCCCAAATAGAACCTATGACTCTTGTCCTTTCTCCTAACCTTCTTCATAGTCTTAGCTTGTTCCTTTCCCTTAAAATTGATCAATTCTTCGGGAATGGTCCTGTTTCTTAAATTGTAAGTACTCTCAACAATTTCTTTCTTCCTGTGACCTAGATCCCTCCTCTTACCCTTTGAAACCTCTGAGGCTATCTAGTTTTCTTGCTCAGCTACAAACATATCCTAATATCACTCAAACACATTAAGCTAGCTAGACCTCCTAACAAGATGAATTGGCATACCATCCTTTCTCATCTCTCAAAACAAAAGATGAAAACTAGCTAGTCTAAAATGATTAGAAATTGATAACCCAAAAGCTTATGAATCAAAGTTGCAGGGAAACACACCTTTCAACTCAGTGCGAATTAGAACCCTCACATTTATTCACTAACCCACACCTCATATTCACTATAGAATTGAAAGATGGTGAAAATGAGTAGCAAGCAATCTGCATTAAATAGATAATTTGGAGCATGTAGAAATTAATGATTCAAGAACTCCTCGCATGAGTGAGTTGATAACTTAGCAGCTCAGCTTTGAATCTAGGCCGTTGATCTTAGAGGATTTAAAACTTCATCCGTGGAAATCATGAGCATCATTTTTTTACCTTTAGCAACTTGCTCCTAGAAATTAGTGATGCCACCTCAAATGTTGCCATGTTTTCCTTTTTCCAATAGTAGCCTTTCCCTATCGCTGATGCATCTCATCTCCTATCAGCTCCATCAATGATGTGAGTATCCATGTGATGAAATATCATCCCTTGGATCTGTGGCCCATCCTCGATCACGCTCACCTTCCCATCACACATTGCTAATGTATTTTCACACTTTGAATCTCATTAGCGATGGGAGATATAGTGAAGAAGCCAAGTTAAGACACATACACCTGCATGAGAATCAATGATACAAAATACATTGGACATAAGATCTATTCATATTAGCAAAAGAAATTGAAAAAAGGATACCATCACTCATCACTCTTTTGGAACTTAAGCCTTGGAATGAATCTACAATGAGAAATGCAAGGAAATACAAAATCACCAGGCCATCGCTAATAACTAATCCTCCTCATACATTTTGCAAGCAATTAGTGATGAGAGATCCCCATGATGACATTGAGTACTCATATTGCATATTTCTAATGTAGAACTTATCATTTAAAACCTATATGTGATACACGAAGCTCGAGAGATCCATCATATCACTCATTGCTCTTTTGAAATTTACCTTTTCAAAACCATTCGTGATGAGCAATGAAGAGAACATAAGACTGGAGGCCATCGCTTATCACTATTACAATACTCAAAGCTCAAAATCCATTAGCGATAAGTGATAAATCAATGAAATAAGGAGAAACAAAGAGCATTACCTATTTCTCATTGAGATCAAGAGCTCCAAAAGCTATCCATGATGACTGATGAAAGGAAATATCACTCATTTCTTATCACTAGTTCAAAAAATACATTCCAGAAGCAATTCGTAATACACGATAAAGAGAGATGGCCAGTGAAACTTAAGTGAAAACTTTCAAGCACATGCTTGTAAGTTGTTCTAATGAAGGGGACCCTCTAGGATGACAAGAGAGAAGGGATCAAAAGCTTCTAAGTCATGAAATGCAAAGGATGTAAAGGCCAAAAAGGCCCTTTACTTAGCCTTATAAAATAAAAGAAATTCAAACCTGGGCATGGGGGACCGGTTACCCTACAATGGTGAATGGCATAAGTTGTTTTAATGTGAATGGCAATGAGCAATAGGAAATCAACAACAAAATAGAACATTGCAAGCATTTAGAGCCAAGGGTTTCTTATGGATGGATTGCAAGTTAATACAATAACCTTTCAATAATGATGACAAGAAAAATCCTAACCCCTCATATACCAACCCAATATTGAAAATGTGACAATATTTTGAGATGGAACACCAAAATTTTGCAAGTTCCATCAATGGCTCTAGTTGGGGATGTCTATTTCTCTAGAATAGAGTGAGAATCCAGAATATCAGGTCAAGCAGACCAAGAACAGAGAACAAAAACCAAGGAAAAAGAAAGAGAACCAAAACCAAACCAATCAACATATGTATAGTCTTTACATAAGTTATAGGGCCAAACTAGTTCTAAAATTTGCGCCTAACTATGTCAAAACCCTGCTTTTCACTATTTGCACCATGCCCTTGGAAGCTAGAAACATTATCATGAAGAGTGCACCAACTGATCATGTTGTAATTACTACATTCAACCACTATAGACATGTACCTAATCTTGCAATTATTTCTCTCATTCACGTCCCTTGATGTGTTGTAATCAGGTGTTGACTGGAATATATGACTAGTGTAGCACTCCACCTGACTCAACTTATCATTATACTTCACCAAATGCTCATTTAATTGGTTTGGGAAAATAAAACATTCATTGTCCATTTGACCGATGTCATATTCACTAGGACAAACATCACACCCATTTTGTACAATAAACAAGAAACATTGATATACAAGCTCCATTTCAAGTTGGTGTTCATATTCCTCATAACAATATAAATCAATTAAGTTGTCCAATGCTTCATTTTCCTGAAAAATTAATTTCTTATAATCTAGGGCATATTCACTTTTACTTAAAGAAAAATCCTTATAAAATGCATCATTTATATGATTGCAAACATCATAAATAATTTTTGTTTCAGGATTAATACCATAATTTGATTCTTCCTTCTAGCCATCATCTTTCAACTAGAAACAAAAAATTTCAAAATATGGATCAACTAACTTAGGATTGATATGATCAGAAGTAGGGTTTTCAACTTATTTTCAAATGATAGGCCTATTGATTCATGATGACAATTTGAACATAGCTTCTATTCTTCTAAGTAGACTTTTTCATTTCCTTCGTCAACAAGACTTTGGTCAAGAACAACCATGCCTATCTCTATCACAATATCTACATATCCTACTTTTTCTTCATGTAAACATTCAACAACCCAACCCTAGTGACTTTCAGTATCAATCCCATCATTAAAATCAGGCTCCAGAGTCTGAATATAGACATTATTTTCTTTAAATTTGACACCAATTAGATCATTAGGAATTTTTTATTCTGAAGTAGTTAGAGTACTTTGCAAGGTTCTATCACATGCAATATGTTTATTTGCTAGAAAAGGAAGAATTTCATGAGTACTGGCATAGTCAAATTCCTTGAGTAATAAAGGTGCCTTCAAGTTTTCCTTACACAAAGGTTCGTATTCCTTATGAGAGTAACTAAAATTTTCACCTTCATTACCCTGGTTATCAACTTTTAAAAATACATCAATAGTATTTGACAGTATGACAACATCACCAGTCATACTGTTATACATGCATTCACCTTAAGAAATCCTTATCCATTCCTTGAGTAACCTCTTGAACTTTGTTACTAAGGTTAGCATTCTTGTTATTTTGAAACCTCACTATTTGTTCATAGTCATGCTTTGCTTCCTCAACAATTCTAATCCAATCAATTATTTGATCAAAATCTTGAGGCTTCAATTCCTTAGGTAGGATATTGAGCCCTGGCTCATAGATGTCACATAATAATTCAATGCAAACTAAATCCTCATGTCACAACCTTTTAGGGATTTCTAACAAGGAATCCAAAATCCTTGCTAGTAACTCATATGGTGGTTCCTCTATACCTCTTCATCCTGGACAATGTGTGAATTAACAATTCTTCATCATTATTATTTGAACACTGTTGAAAACTATCCTAACTTTGTTCAAGATCAATATGTTATGAGAACGAAAAAATGAGACATCACAAATGTCATCACATTGATCATCCTTTTAAAGTGTATCTAGAGAACAAACACTTGTAGCCAAATACCCCTTCATCATTGAGTATTTAATAGTATTTTCAATGTCCATAGCAATATAATATGCTTGCTACAATGTTGTAGGTTCCTTATCCCTTATCAAATAACTCATCTTATTTTCAAAAGCACCTAGATATTTAATTAAATGTTTTGCATCACTAGGTATCAAATACTCAAGAATATCATTTACTGCTTTCATGAATTTGAGATTAAAAGAAGGAAATAACTCTTCTTCATCTTGTTGGATTTCCCTAAATATTCTTCTTATCTCATTTGGACTAATCCTTTCACCAAATTTTTCTATAAATTTTATCATAAAATCATCCCATGAAACTATAGAATAGTTGGGTAAATATGAGTACCAGTCTTGGGCATCCTCTTTTAATGACTGAGTGAACAACTTCATGATAACATCCTCATGATTTATTTCAAAATCACCCATCAGATCTATGAATGCATTTAAGTGTTTAGAAGTTGACTCAGCTTTTCTCCCTATAAGTTTTGGAAAATATTTCCTAATATCACCATGAATCTTGTTAGAAAAACCCCTAATACCTCCAAAACTTAAAATACTTATATCTCTCAATAGAGAACTTCCTTTGAGGTTATTTTGGGAATTGCATACCTGACATACTTATACTTGATGTTTTACCAAAAAATACAGGGGATTGGTACATTTCTCTTGTATCTCTATTCATTCTTCAAATACGAACTTTATGGTAAATGAGAAACTGACTCTTCTTGATTATAAAGACACCCAACTCAAATGTACCCTATGCCTTAACACCTTTAAAAAGGAAAATTACAGAAACAAGCATACTTCTTCCATTCCATCTAGATATTACAAATTTTAACTTAGATGTATACAAAATGACCATCACTATTCCCTTCCTTAATGCTTTAACTCACTTAATTAGGAATAAAGTATTTCTTCATATCTCTAAAATGACTTTTATAAAGATCTATTTCTTCTTTCAAGTTGAAACAGAGGAAAATACTTGGATATATTTGTATATATTCTAAAATTTATCAAATTATTTGCATAGAGTCACCACCTTGTTTGTAGATAGCTAAAGTTCAATCATATGAAGTTTCTTTCACCAATTTATTTTAGTTTAAGCTTCTTGAAACAATTTTCACTTGTATAGAGTTCTTCAAAGTCGCCACCCACTTTTAGTGAGAATTTTCATAATAAGAACATCTATGAATCTATCAAGGAAAAATGATCTACTACAGATACCTTGTCAAATAAGTCCCCAGCGGAGTCGTTGTTTCTATTGGTTATTTTTTCAGAACCAAACTTAATCGCATCCCTTACCTATGAATCTGTGAAAACCCAATTATTAGCAAGGTTGAGGATTGGCCAACACCTAAGTGTAGTACTTAGAACCCCACTTCTTCTCTTTGGGCTCTATGAGACCCAGAAGGGTAATCCTACTCATGCTCATAATATCCCTACTTGATCAAGAGCATTTCAAATCACATATGTACTCCTTAGGAAGTGCAAATAAAACAATATCATCAAAGGCTTGGCAGACCTCTTACGAAATTGTTAATTATTGTAAGGAATACGCTAATACTAAAGGTTGATACTATGTAGTTTATAGTATATTATGAATTCATTCCCATTCTAAATCTTTGGCTAGGTTCATCACTAGCTCAATCAACCACAAGATAAACTAATGAAAAAACCAGTGCCTAATCTAAGGGAATAATGGGGTCATATTTGCAATCAATTAGTAATACAACTATATTTCAACATTAGTAATTAGGGGACTATTGTCATGCTACTTTTTGGCATCCAACTCACTATGTTCTAAAACATTGCTTCCTTACCAAATCCTACATCCTTTTCCCACAAACTAATGACCTTATTTTAGCATTAAATCAACTCATTGAATTGAAGTACAGATAAATGCATTCATTCAGTACAAATGACAGAAGACAAATGAAACTACAATTAATAATTTCATTCATGATTCATAGGAAAAGCACACAGGAGAGCACATATTTTAGAACTAATATTTTCTTTCATTAATGATATTTCTTTGTAAAACTATTTTAAGATCATCATACAATATGACTTATGCCCTCAACTGGTTTCTGATATATTTACTAACCTGTCTATTTACATTCTTCTGCTCTCTAAGCATAGCTTTCACCTAGACCTTTCTTAGACTCAAAATTTTCTCTAAACTCTCTTTTTCAGCTATGAAATCCCCTTTATAAACAAGGGACCAACAAGCATCCAGTTGAGTTACAATTTCATTTCACTTCATTTCAAAACCTAATTTCAACCGATTCTCAAAAAAATTCCTAGGTGATTTTATGTAATCATTTGAGGATAGGGGAAAATAAAAGATAAAGCACATGCACAAAGTATTGTTAGTCATTGTTGCCGCATCCACATTGAACAAAAAAATTATGTATCATATTAGCCAGAGGACTTCCACATCAGCATGGAAGAGTAAAATACCAAAACCACAAACATATTGATAAGAACGCCTACCATGCAAAGACCATGGTTTCATAAAAAAAAAAAAGAGGAGCAGACTCTATTTCAAGTTGTTAGCATCAAAGGATACTCAACCACTCCTTGTTCATGAAAAAATTAGAGGAACCATTTCTACATCATCATCACAGCTCTTGTATGGCACCAGAGAGAGAAGATATTGGTTGTACCTCAAGTTAGTGTCACCTTCAGCATTCAAAGGACTATCAAAGAGCACAATGGGAGAATTATGCTTCCTCAGATAGGATATATTAGTTTTTTCCTTTCTCCTAACCTTCTTCACAAGCTTAGCCTATTCCTTTCCCTTAAACTTGACCAATTCTTCAGGAATGGTCCTGATTCTTAGATTGTAAGTACTCTAGACAATTTATTTCTTCTTGTGACCTTGATCCCTCCTCTTACCCTTTGAAACCTCAGAGGTTGTCTAGTTTTCTTGCTCAGCTACAAACATATCTCATAGCACTCATACACATTAAGCTAACTAGACCTCCTAACAGGCTAAATTGCAATACTAATCTTTCTCATCTCTCAAAACAAAAGATGAAAACTAGCTAGTCTAAAATAAGAAGAAATTGACAACTCAAAAGATTCTGAATCAAAGCTACAAGGAAACACACCTTTCAACTCAAGGTGAATTAGCACTCTCACATTTCTTCACTAACCCACACCTCACATTCATTGTAGACTTGAAATATGGTGAAAATGAACAACAAGCAATATGCATTAGACAATTTGGAGCATGTAGAAATTAATGATTCAAGAACTCCAAGCATGTGAGCAAGTTGATAACTTAGCAACTCAACTTTGTATCTGGGTCATCAATCTTAAAGGATTTGAAACTTCATACATGGTGATCATGAGCATCATTTTTCAGGCTTTAGCAACTTGCTCCTAGAAAGCAATGATACCACCTCAAATGTTGCCACATTTTCCCTTTTCCATTAGTAGTCATTACCTATCACTTATGCATCTCATTCCCTATCAACCCCATCTATGATGTGAGTATCCATGCAATGAAATATCAACCCTTAGATCTATGGCCCATCCTTGATTAGGCTCATCTTCCCATCACACATCTCTAATGTATTTTTTGCACTTTGAATCTCATTAGGAATAGGAGATATAGTGAATAATCAAGGTTCAAACACATACACCTGCATGAGAATCAATGATACAAAATACATCGTACATTAGATCTATTCAAATTAGCAAAATAACTTGAATAGAGGATTCCATCGCTCGTTGCTCTTTTGGAACTTAAGCCTTGGAATGAATCCACAATGAGCGATGCAAGAAAATACAAAAGCACTAGGTTATCACTCATCACTAATCCTCCTCATACATTTTGCAAAGAAATTAGCAATGAGAGATCTAGGTATGTGCAGGATCATGATGGGCCAAAAAGTGGTAATATGATGGATTTGTGGCTGACGACTTTTTTTTACCCAAAATTGATGAAACAAAAAGGGTTTTTAAAGGAGATTCTTAGCTTTCCACCAATATAAATTATTATTTACTTTGAATTTAAGAATTAATTATTATTCATTTTCTATTCAAATTACAATTAAAGTCCTGATTAATAAGCTAATTGAAAAACATCTCTAGCTTTCAAACATTGTCACATTTTTTGAATCTAAAACATGCGTCAAATTCTATGCTTTGCATACTATAGGATTAAAAGAAGAAAAATTGAATTTCATTAAGTTTTGACCAAGTTAAGGTGGTTAGACATACAATTTTTTTATATTTTTAAAAAATTTAATAAAAGATCATAATTAATTATTTACTTGGAAAAAAAACTACAAAAAATATGCATCACATCGGGACATGAGTCCTCTACTTATATCTAAAATCTTATAAAAAATATTATCATTTTATTGTGGTTAGGGTGGTCAAACAGACACCTACTTCTTATTTTTTCCCTAAAATTTAAGTATTGCTGCATTGAAATTTCAAATTTTCACCAAATAGATTTTTTTTTTTAAACAAACCTAGTAGTTTAGAAACTACATTCAATTTGCTATAGATTCTATTCATACATATTTTTGAAATAATATAGATAACTTATTCAATTTTTTATGCCAAGTTTCCTAACTTTGATTATTCTGATTTTTTTACACTTAAGGGCCTATTTTTTCCATGATGATCCTGCACATACCCATCCCTACGATGACATTGATTACTTGTATCTCCTATCACTACAGTAGAAGTTATCATTTAAAACCTATTTGTGATACGCGAAGCTCGGGAGATCCATCATATCGCTCATCACTCTTTTGGAATTTACCTTTTCAAAACCATTCGCGATGAGCGATGAAGAGAAGAACATAAGATCAGAGGCCATCACTTATTGCTATTACAATACTCAAATCTCAAAATCCATTAGCAATAAGCGATAAATCAACAATACGAGGAGAAACAAAGATCATCACCCATCGCTCATTGAGATTAGGAGCTCCAAAAGCTATCCACAATGAGCGATGAAAGGAAATACCACTCATTGCTTATTGCCAATTCAAACATACATTCCAGAAGCAATTTGTGATACGCAGTAAAGAGAGATGGTCAATAGAGCTTAAGTGAAAACCTTCAAGAACGTGCTCATAAATTGTTGTAATGAAGGGGACCCTCTAGGATGACACAAGAGAAGGGATCAAAATATTCTACGTCATGAAATGCAAAGGATGTAAAGGCCAAAAAGGCCCTTTACTTAACCTTATAAAATAAAATAAACCCATACCTAGTCATGGGGGACCAGTTACCCTATGACAATGAATGGCATAAGATGTTTTAATGTGACTAGAAATGGGAAATAGGAAGTTAACAATGAAATAGAACATTGCAAGCATTCAGAACCAAGGGTTTCTTAAGGACGGATAGCAAGTTAATACAATAACCCTTCAATAGTGATGACAAGCAAAACCCTAAGCCCTCATATGCCAACCCAATATTCAAAATGTGATAGGATTTTGAGATGGAACACTAAAATTTTGCAGGTTCCATCAAGTTGTAGAATTCAACAAAAGAGATATCATTTTGAATATCAAAATCGAGACTTTAATACCTTTCATGATAGGTTATGATGTCTTCAATTATCTAACTTTTATCTTCCATGCTTCTTTCTCTGAACAAGATTTTATTCTCATTGTTAGTTTTTTCCTAATGAGCTCATTCCATAAAACATTAGATATTTGTAGGATCCTCCCATGATTCATAGGATAGCAAGAAGACTAGCTCAAATACCACTTTAATGTCCCAAACCAAAACAATAGTGTAAACCTAGTTTGTAACCTTCCACAAACAATTATTAATTGACTAACACAATTTTCAAGCCCTATTATTTAATTATATCTTAGACAGTGAAGTTTTAATTGTTGCTAATACATAAATAATTTCATTACATTTTGATAAAAAATAGAAATATAACACCTAATGTTCTTATTATGATGAACAAAAATAATAGATGTAATTCCTACTCTCTTTTGTCATACTTGATCATTATTGTATTACATTCTCCAATAGCATGTGATTCATACCAATCTAGTAATATAAATTTGAATTAATTCAATGCGAGTAGAGTCCACATCTAATGAAGCTCAAATGTGAACATTGTAGATCAACCTCTAAAATCGCTAGGGTTTTCACCTTAATATTTCCATGCTTTAATACAAGTGTTCAAAATGGATTTTGAAAAGAATTTGGTTAACTATAGATGATGTCCTCTAAATGGACACATTCACCCCTTTATATTCATCACAACAATAATGGGTTGGATACAATGTAAATCTACAACTAAAAATTTGAATAATGATTGTGAGTGATTAAAGTCCCACTTTTGAAAGTTGTGGCACCAAAACTAACCATTAATGATGATACAACGCATTAACAAAAATAAAGGTCAGAATATTGGGGATCTAGGGTTAAAGATACTACATCTAGAGCATTGAGGGTTAAGCAATAGGTGTGCCAATAAAGATAGGTTTGAAAGTATGAAAAATACAAAGAGTGAGGGAAGGATGGAAATTATGACAAGATGAAGAAGTTTTAAATTCTAATGAGGACCAAGGAAAGGCTGGACTTAGATGGAAAAGTATGCCTAGACAAGGAAATCTAAAACTCTGATAATTGAAAAACACTTATAATAATAAGCATGTCTTTAAAATTAAAGACTTTGTGGACCTTATACAAATATTTGGGAAAGAAAAATAACATGCACACAAAATGGGACTAGGGGAAATGTGAAAAATAGGAAATAAATGATTTGGTCCATAAGCTAGATTATCACAAAAAAGGACAAGATAAAAAATAAAAAATTCAATAAAATTTTAACCTCAATGAGTAAATAGAAGATATTTACCTCATATTATTTAGTGTGGAATTATTAAAATTAATGCATATGAGATAGATTGGGCATCAATTTTCCAAAATTTAATTAAAATATTATGCTACTCACACAACAAGGAAATCAAAATGGAGTATTTGGTCACAACCTGTGATTTTTTTCTATGATAGAATAAAATGAATGCATTGTGTTCATAAGGAATAGAACCAAATACATGTTGTGGCTTGGTAATTGGAAACCCTCAAGGCATATGCCTTAAGGCTCAATCATGTTTCAAGAAGCATGTGCATGTTGTATCTTAAAATGTATTTTTTGACACTTTCCAACCAACTATCTTTGTGTAGATACATTAAAATATTATCATTCTTCTTATTAGAAGAGGAACTTGTACACAACTTTTTTTTAAAAATATCATGGGTTGTAATCATATATAAGAAAGAATATATAACATTAAAAAATCCAAAATAGATGTTGGTGATGTGGGGAGAGCCAAGTTGCCATTCACTACTGTATTTTGAGCTAATATTGATGTGTTGAGAATATTAGCCCCACTTGTTTAAGCAATCCTTCAAGATAGAGAATCCAAACTATATGAGAAACATAAAAATAAAGAGCAACATTTACAATCACTATATTTGATGTGAGTTGCAATGATCATCTTGAATAGTACATTGTTGTACTACATTATTAATTTTAGCAATTCATAGTTGTATAATTCAAGTCATGAAATCATCTTGATACTTACAAACATGTTTCTTTTTCAAATATATATGGTACATAGTCTTTATCTATATTTAAAATTATTCAAATATGACTGATTTTATTCTAATGACTATATGACATGTTCGTAAAATTTGATATATTTACTTAGTTCATAAAATTTATCGATATCATTGTTCTTCTAGTATAACTTATGCTTACTATGGGTTCATATATATATATATATATATATATATATATATATATATATATATATATATATATATATATATATATATATATATATATATATATATATATATGTATGTATGTAGTTTGTGACAATATATAATTTCTATATTGTTTTGATTATAAGGGAAAAATAAGTTTTGAAGGGACCTAAAACCTTTTACAAAAAAAGATACAAAATGCTACAAGAAAGGATTTTCATAAGGCTACTAGCAGCAACCGAATAGCAAAAAACCACAACAAAGTGGGTGCTAGCCTAAAAATATGGCAAGAAACTACCATCAACACCCAATAGCCACAAACTAGCAAAACAACCTAAAAGAAACATACACCTAGCAAGAAACAAAAAGCAACAAAGAGAAAGCCCAGGTGCTAGTTCAAGCCACTTAGTGTTGATCACCTCCATATCTTGGTTCCTATGCTTTTTGACCATATCTAGCAACTCCTTCTCAGCATCAAATGATTTCTTCCAATCAAACAACCCTCTAACAACGGGTCCTTTATCATCATCCTTAGTAGCTTTTTAACATTTTCCCTTGGCCGCATGCTCTTTCTCCATAAGCTCAAACAAATAATCCTAATCCTCCCTAAGCTCACTAATCTTTCTTAAAAGGACTGCCAAGGAGTTTGTGTTGTTCTTTACAGAGATATGGTATGCCTGCAAAAAAATTTTGATATCCACATTTATACCTAAAACCTCAGCTTCTAGAGCAGCCAATCTATCATCACATAGAGATTTAAAATCATGATACAAGCATTCAAGGTCCACCATTCTATCAATAAGAATGTCTGGCACCAAACCCTTCAGAGCATTCTTTAAATTCTCCTTCAAACCTTTAATTTTGATACTAATCTTATTGAACTCTTGTAGAGTCCACTTAGCTAATTTAAAGGTACCAATGGCCCTAGCTCTAGCCATATCCAATAATCATAAATGGAGGTAGTGTCATCATCAAGGTAAGAAAAGTCCTTGGAAAGAGGGTTTACCTTCAAAGGCTCTTGTTTGGATTTTTTTCTTTTCTGCATCCTCCTCATCTTGACCCCTAATATCCTTGTCCTCCTCCCTGTGCAAGTCCTACATAGGGGAATCCTCAATGGTCACCGTCTTGTCACCAGAATCCTTGTCAGATCACCAACTAAATTGGGGTCCTTGGTCAAAATCTCCAAGGCCTTGTTCTTTAAATTAGTAATACACATTGACAACCTCCTCAGTTTGTCAACCAAACCCACAGCATTATCCTGTAACCCCACCTCAAGGCCACCACCAATAAAATCTCTACCAATAGCCACATCCACAGACTTGGGAGAAGAATCATTTGACCCCCCCTTTGTTTCCTCACTACCAGCAAGGGAAAGTTGCTTAGCTACCCTATTACTCTTAGCACCAACCACCTTCCTCTTCTTTGAAGATGTAGTCACAGTCGCAAGAGAAACATCCTCCTCTTCGTTCCATTCCTCCTCATCATCCAAAGAGGACTCCAACTACGATGACCTAGACACATCACTTAAAGTCTTCTTGTTTCCCTTGATGGTAGGAGCAAGGATAAGAGTCTTGACATGTTCCATAATTAATAAAATAAGCCCTTCATGGAAGACGGGGACCCTCCTATTCTTTAGATGTGTGTACACCGAGACCTCCAAATATGATAACAAAATGAACAAACCAGATGTTTGAAATGGTTGAGGAGAGTTAAATGGTGGCCAAGAATATCCCTAAAACTCCCTTCCAGAGTCACATAACGCATCAGCGCCTCAACAACACTCACCCAGATTTTCTTGAAGAAATTTCTCTTGTAGCCCCAGCTTTCCAATTTGATTAATTGCTTCCACTCATCATCTTTAAAAAATTGTAACATCACCTCTTTGTTACTCTTTTTTCCTTGAAGAACTTATGGCCAATTGTTGGCATCCTAGTAATGGTGGCAACCAAATCCTCATTTACCTCCACTTCCAAACCTTTAACCTTGATATTTTGATTATCCTAGAAAGAAACAAATTGTGCCAAGGCATTAAGGTCATGCCCATGTAGTCTCTTCAAAAATTTAGATGTGCATACACCGATACCTCCAAAGATGATAACAAAAAGAAAAGAAACAAAATGAACAAACCACATGTCTGAAATGGTTGAGGAGAGTTAAATGGTGGCTAGGAATATCCCTAAACCTCCCTTCCAGAGTCACGTAATGCATTAGCACCTTAGCAACACTCGCCTAGATTTTCTTGAAGGAAGTTCTCTTGTAGCCCCAACTTTCCAATTTGATTAATTTCTTCTGCTCATCATCTTTAAAAAATTGGACCATCGCCTCTTCGTTACTCTTTTTTCCTTGAAGAACTTCTGACCAATTGTTGGCATCCCAGTAACAGTGGCAACCAAATCCTCATTTACCTCCACTTCCAGACCTTTAACCTTGATCTTTCGATTATGCTAGAAAGAAACAAATTGTGCCAAGGCATTAAGGTCATGCCCATGTAGTCTCTTCAAAAATGGAGTAAAATTGCCTCCTCTCCTTGAATTTCTATATTGTTTGTGACAATATATAATTTCTATTTATTTTTTTAATTGTGAATTGGTAACTCCAATTTCAATGGGCTACCTCTATAACTCCCCTATTTTAGTAAACTTAAATGCTTAGAGGAGGACAACAAGTTTCAAACATCTAATCTCCCACTAGGCTTGTGAGAATATTTTATTCATATAATAAATTTATTGGGAACATGTGTAATGTATGTGGAGTGAAAGCTTTATTATAAAAATGGGTGGTAGATTCACCAATTAGGTTAAATACTTGTGATTTCCATTGAATGCCACATTTAATTTAAAAATAAATGTAATATTAGGAACCTACAGTGGCAGCAAGGGAGAAGCATATGATGTTTTGGATATAAGGATAACATGGGAAAGGGCCTTGACCAATTCATTGAGCAACCAAAAAGATGGGAGAAGAGAGTCTCTTAAGGGGAAAAACTTAACCAAGTAAAACAAAAAATAGAAAAATAAATAGAGAACACTAGAAAGACCAAACAAAAACAACACTAGAACAATAGATGATCAAGACAAGAAAAATACTAGTTAGTCATCTTCTTCAACATATTGATTACCTTCCATTATCTATTTAAAAATTTTAATTTGTCAATAATGGTGACCTCCTCCTAATTTTTTTTCATCCTTTTTGGAATTTCCTTTGACATCCAACATCTTAGCTCTCTTTCTATTATCAAGGCCTTCCTATATCACAATATTTTCATCATTGTCCAGTTGCTTTCCTTTCCTATTTTCCACTTCGATTGCAACACATAGAGATTGGTGGCAATATTCTTGATGGTTTTTCTATTGAGGGAAACAATCTCAACCATGCTCTCCCTTATAGTCTCTTAGTCCTCTTTAAGATCACTTATGTTCTACTCTAGCTCCTCTCATTTGCTTAAAGTGATGTTGTGATCATGAAAGATAATTATTTAGAAACTATGCATTTTTCAAATATAAAGAAGCATATAAAAGATGGCTCTTCAAATAAAAATGAAGTAAACAAATGTAAGATTAAATAAAATATTTTTAAAATAAAAATTTAAGTTTGTGCTCATGTATGTATGTAGTAAATAAAATAGCTCAAGAGTGGTATATATACAGGCAATTTTAAATAGATGTATTAAAATATCTATACTAGTTAATATAATGAATGAATTTGTTGCGAACAGGTGTAATACGTGTGAAATGCAATATTTATTAAATAAATGGGTGGTAGATTCATCAATTAAGTTGAATACTTGTGCTTGCTATTGCATGCCACATTTGTTTAAAAATTATGTATATTGAGAACTTCATGTTTTGTGTGATAAGGATTTTATAGAACTAAAATAAACTCCATCCATATATAATGAATAATGAATGATAACTTCTTATGGCACTAGATTTTTCCTACTCTTTTGTAATAATGAAGCATTCCATGCATAGACATGTCAATAAACCTATAAAGATCGATGCCTATTGACCATCATATTGTACTTGTGGATGCAATTGAAATTCATTCCAAAAATGGCGTGGAAAGAGGAACGGTCAAGATCTGAACGATCGTTTTGCATGCCTCGTTGGAAAGTCTACACTGTTGATGACAAACTGAATTCGGTGAAGTTCATATAAGAAATGCGTTCGATGTAAAAATCAATACCTATTGACCATCAAATTGTACTTGTGGATACATTTGAAATTCATTCCAAAATCCATTAAATAATTATAAAATTTTATCATTTACTAGAATTGTTGGATCACATAGGTCATTCCCCTTCATCCCATAAACAAAATGCCTTCTAACAGAAGTCTAACGGCTCTTAGCACAACACCTTTTATCATCTTAAGAAAGAACCGTGTTAGCAGAGCAGATCCATCCATAGGAACCTTTTTTTGGAGTTCTTCCTCCTAGAGGACGTTGATTCCCGCATGCCACATTTGGCTTAATATCGTTTATTAGTTTGCCTAGGTTGTCTCATGCTATCTCTCCCACCCACTCATATGTAGCATGAAACAATACAAATCTATGATATAAGTTGAAACCAGTGTGGTATCCGGAAGCTCTTTCAACAGTCATTGCCTCTAAGCCTATCTTGGAATCGTTGCAGCTGTAGCCATGACAGCTTTCCTTAGTTGAACTGTTTAAATGGTCCTCAGCACGTTTCCAACTTACCATAATTATGTACTCAAACTTCATAGTGTATCATAGCTGTCAGTTGCAATACATTTTTTTGGGAAGGGGGGTGCTAAAAAAGAGGAGTTTCTGTTAATCCATTTTGCCTTTGGACTTACTACACTAAATATAATTAGATTTACGATGCTTCATGGCTGTCAGATGCAGGGGGGACATTTTTCTTTATCTGAGGAGGCTTTGCAGTTGAATGCTTCTTGACTTTTGGTAGTATCTATTTGTTACCTTTTCGTTTTCCTCTGCTTTGTGATATGTGTACTGATGTCTCCTGTCCTTTTAAAATTAGAATAATATACACAACTATGAATAGAAGGTTTGTTTCAACAAATTAGAAAATATAATAATGAAACAACCACATTTTAGGTAGAAAATTATAAATGCAAGGGCCAAAAAGTTTGCAATAGCAGCGTGAATTTATGGTTATAAGTTTTTTTTTAAATGATAACTGGCGCTCCATCAAAATGTGTAAGCAGAGTTTGAATCTGATATCTATGTGAAGAGAGTTGTAACTCAATATCCTTGTTAAAAAACTATTAAATCTTTTTAAGTGTGCTTATTAAAAAAGTATACATGAATTGGTTAAGAGTGTAAAATCTTCATTTCGGATACAACATTTTTTTTTTAAATTATGCACAACTGACAACTTAACCAATCAAGCATTTTCCATATAGATCAGACGTGCTAATTGCAATAGTTTTGCAGTCACCATGGTGGCAACAAAAATCAACACCACTACACCTTACACTCAAACCTATGCTAAGGTCCCAAGGAAAAGGTCTTTCTTAGACCTACAACCTAAGCCTCCAAGGTTCGTGATGACCCTACCTATGTATTCCCTCATGGGAAATCAAAGGCTTCGTAGTTCACCCACAATGACAGAAGGAGTTCAACCTCTCCTCTTGTATGAGATCTATTATCTCACCATTAACCCATAACTATTAGTTTAGTACATGTAAGCTATCAACATAGTCAACTATAATGTAATGATAATAACTTTCCATCAAGTGTTGGTTCCATACCAAACATTACCTACCTTAGTGTACAAAAATTCATAATATTCACAAGGGGTCAAACATACCATAATCCCAAGGATCATACACAATGAATGTCATGAGCATACCTTCATATACGCAAGCTGACTAGCTCATACACAACACAAGTAAAAAATTGTCCAGATCATATGATCTACAATGATTATTAGCTCATAGGTACATCACAAGTACAATAATTATTATCCCATATGCCTATCACAATTAACTTGGTGACTGGCTCCAACATATGTCACAAATATATAGTGTCAAGCTCCAACATACATCACGTATACACAATGATGAGCTCCACCATACATCGCAAATACATAATAACAAGCTCTAGCATACATCATAGTGACGAGCTCCAACATAAATTGCATGCACAATGGCAAGCTCTAACATACATCATGTACACATAATAATGAGCTCCAACACACATCACATCCACAAGGGTTGATTAACACATCAGAATGGCTAACACATGTCCATAATGCATCCTAGATAGAAAGAATATCGGTGCATTGTGCACTACACCGTGGGTCCTATCCTTTCCTTCGGTCTTCTACACCATTCGGCAAATGGGAAGAGGATTCAATGCATCCTATACTACACCACATATCCATCCTCAACCCCACAAGGCTAGGTATATAGTCTAACAATTAGGAAGGGGATTCGGTGCATCCCATACTACATTGTGGGGTTTTTCCACCATCACAAGGGTTTCCCCAAGTAGTGAACTTACCAAACCTGGTGGATTCCAACTTCAACCGTCTATAGGCCACCGACGACAAGTTTGTCCACCCAAGAAGAAGCAGCTCTTAACATATACCACCTTGTGACCTTAGTGGTATTGTCAACTATCTTCTTCAAAATCCCAAGTAACACTAGTCTTGACCACTTTCGTGCCCTCAATGATAGCCAGTGAACCCCCTTGATAAATAGTTAGCCTTGGATTACCATTACCCACATGAATGGGTCCCTACCCATACAACCATTACCGTATCTTAGTCATAACTAGGGTAGCATGCTATCCTCACCTTCATGAACTAGGTGAATGTTGACTAATCCCTAATAGTAGCCCATACATCAATCATTGGCACAGTCCAATGATTGTCTTCCACTGCTCAAATACCTCAAAGGTTCACACTTGGGTGGGTCATACATAACATGAACACAATCACAATCAACATATATACGGGCCTATACATAGAGACCTCTAGATATGGAGTTAATTTTCACAATATGTAGAGTCACATGGAACCAACATGAAATGGAATTTTCCAAGCTTATACATATATTCAATTACCAATTATAAGCAGTTAAATCACTTACTTTATTCATTTACTATTTAGAACACATCAAGCATTAAATACAAGTTATTAGATTCCCTTAACTCATTTCATACCCATTTGATACCCATTTTAGCCTCAAACTAAAGCTTATGGAGGAAAGGTCAAACTAATTAGGAACAACCCCAACCCTTAGAGTTATTTCCCCCTTATACCCTCCCCATATGGACCTAAGGTCACAAGGACATCCTTCGCCCAAGGACTGCCTATTTTTCTACTTCCAAATGGATCAAAGTCACTTGTAGTTCTCCTTACAAAGTCTCTCAAGGATACCTATGCACAAGATTCCCCATAATCAAGGTTTCATTAATGTTTATCTTCCCTTATTAACGCTTAACAACAGTTAGGAAAATATGATTTAACAACCCATACTATAACACTTCCCTTTAAGGATACCAAGTTCTTGAATTAAACTCAACCCATTATTATTCATAAACCATCCTAATGTCCTCAGGTTCATCTTAGCAACATAGGGGCTAGGCTTATTACTCAACATGAAACTACCTTGGTTCACATAAACCCATAGAAAAGCATTTCCATTTGAAATTTACATATTAGATTCAATATGGAGGTTCTTATACTCAAGGGGTCAATAGATATCTTTCAAGGACATCCAATAATATTCATAAGCTTGTGTTAAGTATAAATAATGCCTAAATCCTACTTAAGAAAGTTGGAAACACTATATCCATTGGACCAACATATGAAATTATAAACCTAATGATAATATTACTAATAATATTCTTGCTCTAATTTCCTTTACCCTACCATGCAACTCCATATTATTATTATAGTTAGGTTTTAGACCAGATAGCTTATTCATACTTTCCCTTTAAGTTAAACTTGACCTTAATGATCATCAATAAGGTATCAGGATATGCTATGTAGGGTTTATCTCATAACACAATCTTAAACATTGTCAACCTAAACAGTTGTCACCCCCCACCTAGCATGCAATTATATTGTGGTCTACTATAGCTACAATATCCTTTCTTTATTCACATAATAATTCCAATATCAAGGCTCTCATATTTAAGAGGATGATAGAAATCATGTAGTCATATAAATTATTTACCATAGTATCAATAGTTTATCAGAAGTGTCAAGTTTCAATGTTAAAGATATGTTTAGTAAAGTGTGGTTGTAGTGCCACTAAAATTGTAATCTTGTAGGTGAGCTTCAAATTATCCAATATGAGTTATTAAACACTCTATTAACTTGCATCATATCATTTCATTATATTAATATCATGCCATGGGTGCAATATCTACAATTACTAGTTATATCCAATTCTCTAATAGAGGTGATACCTTGATAAGAATGCAAAACATGTGTTTCTTCACCCTTAACATATTCTTATAATAGCTTAGTCCAATGACTAAATATTATTTTCTTTAACCATTTATACCAAATATGGACTTAGCAACAATAAATGACCCCATATGACAACATTAGGTTCACAAATCAACCTTTATTCTTAGATTTGAGTGGTCATAAGATGTATAAACATCACAAACTTGCATCACATCTTCCAATGTCCAACATAATGTGACAAATAGCAACTCAATACCACACAACCTATATGTAAGGTATTTAACTCAATAAATAGTTTGCAAATTCTAATACCCATTTCCCTACCCTTAGTACAATATTAACAACCATGAAAACATTAGAACTTACACGATCCATGTTCAAATGAGGCTTGAGGATGGGTGTAAAGTCTCTCATAATTTTTGGTAGAATAAATGTCCTTTAGACATAAAATTTAAGGTGTAAAACTATAATCTTGATGGAGCATTAATTGTGCCTTTCAATTAATGATCAATAGTGGGACAACAAAGATATAGGGAGATTAAAAACTCTACAAATCTTAGTAGGAGAAACCCTTTAAACATGGGTTCTAAGTTTAACAGATCTCTACATTTGATCAAAAATCCTTGGATTTAGGAAAAAGAAGAAATGTGAAAGATAAGGTTGGACACGATTCTCCCAAATAATTTGGAAAAATAAAGCACCCGTAAACTTTAAACAAGGATTGTAAGCCAAATAATGATCTAGGACTGATCATAACAATATTCACGGAATGGCTAGAAGATGGCTAAATTGAGAATTTAATATATACTTTTAATGGGTTGAGACCCAATTTATTTACAGTATATCTTAGTTTTCCATAAGGATATGCACCCCAAATAAAATAAATGAGTACTCTAGTAGTCACATAAAACTGTACTTACAAGATAATGAGCAACAGGGGGAGTCGAATGGTTATGAAATTCATAAGCCTCTTGTCCACCAACCCAAATAATCTCCATGGCATTTACATTGAAGGTCACTGACATCCTCTCTGGCTATGTCCTTTTCTTCCAATCACTTTACGCTTCAATGGACATCCCCAATCTATTCCCAAAAATGGCATTCTCTTGAAAGTTTCTAAAGCCTTTTCAATGAATCCATTTTATTGGATTTTCTGCAACCTTTTCAGTTCATGAGATCACATTTCTTTGAGGCATTCTTCCCAATCTGGGCATGTTTCCTCCCTCCTCTTATCCTCTCCTCCTGTTCGACCCCCTTACCTATTTTGTTCCCATTTTACAGTCTCTTCCTCCCCAAAACATCTTTTCCACTCATGTCAACCATAGTCGCTTTTGTTCATGCATTCCTTTATCTTTTCTTCCACGTGATTTCTTTCTTCCTTCTCACATTTCAGTTGCCCACATTTTAGAAATACCTTATTCACACCCTACTCTACTCTGGTCTTCTTCCTGAGAAATTTTCATTTTCCCTCTTTGCATTTGACCAAATTTGTCTGTGTCTCCCAATGGAGGGGTCGTCAAAATTTTAAGGAAATGTTGAGGTTTAGTTTTCCATGTGATTCTCAAAATTTGGTCGCCTGTGGATATCCATACCCTGCAACCATCCTTTCTATTCCTATTAAATGCATTGTTCCCTTGTCTAAAATGAAGGAAATTGCCTCCATTTATTTTCCTACATCCTCCACCAATGACCACGTGCAATAGTCCTTTTGATCAAGATGTGATAAAGAGATTCTTGATCTATCAATGAGGTATCTTGACTTACAAAGAACTCACCAAAATAAAATCTTGTTCACTTTCTTACTCATTATATTAGCCTTACTCATTACATTAGCCTTACCCCACAAGGGATAAAGCTGGGATTATGCACCACCAGAATTTGGGATTACACTTTTTTTAAATTTTTGCTAGGCATCTGGTGAGCCTTTTAGACATAGTTTATTTGCACTCTCATTAATGTCTTCATAGATATCAAGTGCCACATCTTGTTCTAAGTATTGTATCATTCATACCCATGTTAGAAACTAGAAGTCAAATACAATCAGCATTACTTTTTTATGCAATTCATTACATTACTGGTCACTTCCTCAAGTTAAAAGCCCCAAAAAAATCATGATAAAAGATCATCACCTATAATATGGGTCTTTTTCCCACCCACCCTAGGTCTTAACCAATTAACCTAGCTTGACATCGAACAAATTCAAATCAAGAAAGTTGACTCAATTTTGGAAAATTCAATTTTCTTCTTCCCATCAAGTTTGGCAGAAAAGAAATGTTGTATATAATCTACACAAATGAATATTCTATATTGACAAGGATGCAACTCATCTATGAGCTCAAGAGTACGGCCCACTTCTTTTTCCCTACCTAGACCACATAATATGACAATGGAGATTCAATCTCTATCAATGTTTGTGGCAGCTCTATGCTCAATGCTCTTATATATTCCATTGCTTATTACCTAAACCAATACACAAAAATAAGATTTATATTTGATCTTGATCTAGTGGTATCGAACATTATTATCCATTTATTAAACCTGGTTACTAAATCATCAAGAATGGAGTGGGAAGAATTTTGCTTACCACTTGAAATCTTAATCTGGACGGTCATTCATAGCTTATATGAAAGAGTTCAAAATTATACACTCATAGAAATAGTTTTTGAAACAAGTTAATATACTTTGAAAGGTCCTACAAATTGATTTGGCCTAAATACTACTAGAATAGATCATCAATACCACAAGCATGTCCCCAATATTGATAACCAAGGCACTAGGGATGGGTTGAACTAGAATGCACTGGCCATCCTTAGAGATCTGTAGCCCCAATGGCCATCCTTGGCAAAATTAGTCTTCCTTCCTCAAATACCCAAAATGAATTTTAAATTCCTTTCCTTGTTCCTTTTAAGTGTAAGGGAAAAAATTCCTTTAATGTAGATCTTCTACGGATACCTCCAAGTACCCCATATCCTCTTATCCAATTGCATTGCTCCACTTGACACAATCTCATTACTTGAGAGAACCAATTCAACCTTCACCTTGATCCTATGATTTTATCCTAGCCCTCCATCTTTCCAACCCCAAAATATATTTATACCTCCAACACTTGGTCATTTTTACAACTCACATTTTCATAAAAGTGATGTTATGTTGTCGAATTTTCATGAGAACAAATAAAATTGATCACCTTGGAAAATCTACACAAGGAGTCTAGCATAGTTTTTTTTATGTTAAATTTTTATGTTATTTGGAATTTCTATGTCTCATCCATGTGTTTTTTTAATTTTTTGTTTGTTTGGTTTTCCTTGTTTAAGTCATTCATACTGACACAAAATCAAACAAACGTAGTGTTGATACTAAGCAATATGAGTTAAATGTAATTCCCCAAGTAAACATAATTAGAAATCCTCACAAAATATTTTCTTAAATAATGACAACTTGGTCGCTAATGCAACATGTCTCACCTACACAAAAATGTGTAGACAAGTGTCTTGTGAAACACAACATAATGACAACAACGAGATGACTTCACCATTAGATAAGCAAGGTGGAAACAATGGAAGAATAATTCTTATAGATAAATCCACCATGATGAATCTACAAGAAAGGATGACACCTACATAACCACCAATTACAAATCCATGATCATGTTCTCTCAAAACAACAGACAGGGATAGGATGAAAGAATCATAAAATTCCAATCCACATCTAGAAACACTTAACAACTCTAAACACCAATTCCAACCTTAACAAGAGGTTTCCTAACTAGGAGGCACAATTTTTCACTAATTAGAATGACAATAATTCACCTCTAGACAACCACACACTTTCCAAGGCACAAGCATAAGACTACTACAACACCACATCTCTTGACCTATGATAAATATTAATAACACAAACAAGGTCAAGCATGAAGCATTTTAACCTTCCAAGGTATTCACAAGACTAGGTGAACAATCTCCCTAGCCCTAGTCTTGACAAACAAGAAAATTTAGAAGGTACACAAAACGAAGCAAAAGATTCCATAAATTCACCATGACAACACATAAGGACAATCTCTAAATATCCTTAGATTCTTGGTACCATTGGGAACAACTTTTTTTCATAATGTTTCCCCATATGAGACACCAAAATACCTAACATCAATAAAAATGGCACAAAATAGCATGTCCTCAAACACTAGTACCTAGCTCTAGTGTCCCTCAAGGGTGCCTATTTCCTTTTAGAGATCATGAGTCCTATTTATGTGTTTTTATTCTTAGCATACCTCTAAGTTATTGGTGTCCCTACAAGAGCACTAACATCTTAGGTAATGAGATTCCTCAAACTAGGGAATGTCCTCCAATTCCACCCAATCAGCAAGGAAACACCCAAGTGTGTCTACAACACCCTAAGAACTCAAAATCACTAAAATATGACTCTAGGTCAAATGAATATTTTGATTTCCTTGATCATTAGACACTATCAACAAGTAAAGGAGAAGGTAGGGAGGAGTGTAATCACCTCCACAACACCCCAAACTCCTACCCTAAATAGAAAGAATATAATTTAAGAGATAAAACATAATTTTTATTTTAGAAGACCTCACAAGAGGATAAAGGAGAGCCCTAAACAACACAATTCGTTAGGAATGGGATCCTAGGAGTAGGATAACAACACAATAGGTCCATAACACCATCCAATACTATTCCAAGACATTCGAATTCATCTATAATCCCAATGAAATGTTCCTAAGTTCATTTTATCATTACATCACATAAGCATAAAAATCCAAAACATGATTGTGCTCGGTTCCAATTTTCAAGTCATGTAACTAGAAAAAGTTACACTATCCATTATCAATGGATTGAAATCCATCTCAAGAAGATATTTTCAAATCATAAAATTATTACAAGTACATCAAATAGGACTCAAATGGCCTTTACATGTACAATTATATCACAAAGCATGAAATAAGAATAAGGAACCTTTTCCAAATTTAGGTCATCATTGACTCTACCATAATTCACTGATCCCCAATTATGGTTTCCATGCCACCCGATCTCGTGGAGTCAAAAGGATCTACACCCATTATGCTAGGATATAGTAAAATTGTACACAAGAACACTCACACCAAACACATTGGAAGATGGATTACACACACAACATACATGAAGAATACACTCAACATACACATAATATAAAGCACTCATAAAATATCACAAGATGGATCATTTATAATTAATATCAAATAAAAATCCTCATTTGGTAAGAACACAAATTGCATATCTCAATCCATTATTGGGAAAACTCACCAATGTCATACTATAAATCCACATTGGGCTAACTCACCAATGTCAAATCACAAATCCACATTGTGAAAATGTTGGCAATAGGTGTTTTCATTGATGTCAACTCAAGATGTGTTGTCATTGATGTTGAATATGTGTGTTGAAATTTGTACATAATTTGAAGATAGTTGGTGTATAGAGTGAAAATTAGTAGTGCATTATGAGGTTGAAATGGTATTGAATCTAATGTCTATGTGTAATGAGGAGGTGGGCACACCTATTCCAATATGTTTCCAACATTCCTAATTTGATATCACTCATATTTCATGTACCGCACATGAGATATGTTACAAAAGTTTTGTTAAGGCATTCATAGTTTATACTCTAAGGTAGTGTCATGGTATTTTGGTTGGAACCCCTACATAGTAAGAGATTTTGTCTCGCAATTCAGAAGATAAGATGGTCAAGATGTGAAGGTGTTATATTCAAGAGTTCAAGTCATTACACCTTGCATAATGAAAGTTATAAGTCACAGAGATCAAGACTGTAGTCTGGCAAAGTAATGTGTAGATGAAGGCTTACTAGAATGCTTCACATTCCTCATGAGTGGTAGATGTGATTGTGTAGACTTGGGGATATGTTTAGAAAGGTATATGGGTTCATCCTTGCAACTCTTGGATTGTTCTGGTACTCAACAATAAAATAGCCCATGCTTGAAGTGATACAATCCATGCAAAATGCCATGTTTTATTGGTTCAATATGTTTCTCTTCTTGCACTAGCACATAATGATTAGATACTTTAGAAGAAGGTGTAAGAGATATTGTGCTTAGTCTACATTCTTCACATATTGGTTCACATGGTTTTCTTGGTCTCTCCTTAGTGGTGTAAAGTCAAACAATTTGAAGTTTTAGTGTTGTTCATGTTGTTTCGGCCAACTAAATTGTTTCCTTCATCTATAGTTGATCTTGATCAATTAATTGTGCCTTGGAGAATTTTTTAAGATGATTTTTGGTCCTATTATGTCATGTGTTGATTCGAAACTATTTTTCTTTGCATATTCTATATGTTTGTAGCCAACCTGTGTGATAACATATATTTCTTCTAAAATATCATCTTGGGGCCGACCTAATTGGATTTTTCTATTGTTGCAAAGGGTATTTATAGAAGAAAAAATTTATTTGTGAAAGTAACTAAGAATAAAAAACTGAGATTGAGAAGTATGTTGAAGATGAAGTGTGTGAAGTCAATATGATGGAATAATTGTGTGAAAAAGGGACAATAACATTAGCATATGTTGGATGTTTTTTTCATAGTAGTTCATATTCATATTTCTCATTATAATATTCATGTATCTTGTTTTGAGATAGTGAGTCTTAGCATGTCTTTGTATCTTTCCCTAAGGTTGTGTGCCTTATTCTACAAGTCCATAGGTAGTGAGCCTTAAATAACACTATATTTTTTTGTGAACAACGAGCTTCATATATTTTGAGTTAACTCTCACCATGGTTTTTCCCTCATTGGGTTTTCCACGTAAAAATGTTAGTGTCCTTGTGTACCAGTGCATGTTTTCATTTCTTCTCTTCTTTCAATTAATGTGATGTGATGTTTTATTCTGCAAATGGGAATGGTTAAGTTTCAATATATGTTGATCAACCCCTCTCTCAGCACTACAGTGTGTTCAACGATTGGTATCAAATCCAAGTACCTTTAAGAATCCTAATAGCTAAGGTAGGTCCCACACTTGAAGACATGGGCTCTATAGCAAAGATCAATGATATCTTTACTCTAGAGCTAGATCTAGAGTCAATATAACTTCAAGGTTGGGACATCAATCTGAAAGATTGTGTAGTAGACTTTGAAGGAGAACTTTGGTTTGCTCTTGAAGTCCTAGATGAAGAGAGAATGCAAAATATTAAATTATATGAATGCATGCTTGAAAAATAAAAGAAGACAATTGTCAAATTGAAGGCACAAGGTAAATAATTAAAAGAATAAATTGGAAAACTTAAAGCTCAAATAGAAGGAGGAAATGGATGTGAAATAAAACTCAAGGAGGAAAAATTTGTGATCTCTTATTTGAAATTTAAGGTTGAAGAAGGAAAAAGGATTGAAGATTGTTTGAATACCAAGTTAAATGATAAAATTGTTGAATGTGCAAAGCTTGAGGAAGAGATTGCCACTCCGAGGAATGAACTTAAAAAAGAAAAAAAGAAAATTGATAAGGGTCCAAAATTGAGAGGAGGCTCTAAAATCCTTGATAAGTGTATTAACTCTCAAAATCCATATAAAGATAAATCTAGACTTGGTTTTGAAAATGGAAATTCCCATGATCAATGCATCTACAAACCTGTATGATAACTTCAAAGTAGGAGAGTCTAAAACAAGGGAGGAGAAAGCTTACACTAAAAAACCTAAGGAGACATCCTTTGGAGATGCAAAGACAAATCATGAAAACAAGAAAGAAGGTGGTTTCTTTCTTGGATCTAAAAAAAGAAGAATAATTTCAAAAATTCTACCCCTAAACAAACTACTCCTATTAGGTTCAATGGTAATTGTTGTGCTTGTAATAAGTTTTATCATAAGGAAGTTGAATAAAGAAGAAAAATGATTCAAAACTAATTTAGGCCTCCAAAGTATAATGATATGAATTCTCAATTATTTCATGGTCAATTTAATGCTTGTAATAAATTTGGTCACAAGGCTAATGAATGCAGAAGCAAAGTGATAAGGAATAGTATTTATGTGACCTCTCAATCCTTCTATGGTTACTTCTACACATGCAACAAGTTTGGTCATATGGTTATTGATTGTAGATCGAATGTGAGAAGAATTAATTATGCTCCACAAACTAGTATTTTCTTCTAAAACTATAATAAACCTAGACACAATCCAAGGTTTTCCAAGGGAAATAATTTAAGATATTTTTCTCCTCAAAAGAAGTCTGTCATCAGTTAGAAAAAGAAGGAATTGAACAAAATATGGTAGAAGGAAGAAAGTGAAGTAAAGAATGAATTTGTACATCAACATAAAGTAGATGAATCCTCTGGTAACTGAGAAGAGAGTATTGGCTTAGGGAGAGTTTCAATTTCAAATATTTTCAAGCCCATGTAAAGTATGGGATGTTGAATTCTTCAACATAATAGTTAATGTGATATAGATTTGTTTGCTCAAAGTTTTGAAGAAAATACACCTTATGTGAAATATTTATGGACGATCATGGATCTTTGTGATATCTCAGACAATAAAAAGTTATAAGTTTCAGGAACAAATAAATGCATTTATTGCAGAGTGACTAGAGTTGGTGTGAGGCATATTTAGTTCCTATTCAAGATCAAAATTGATCTCATTCAAATTATATCAATTGTATGCAAATTATAAGGAAGACAAGAATATTTTCAGTGTGTTGCATGCAAACCCTAATGATAGTATTTATAGGTATTTCTCTAGTTTATCTTGTAAAACCTTAGTATCAGAAAGTTTTATCATGGCAACACCAATTTTCATTGATGTTGTTGAGAATCCAAGGCCCAAATACAAGATGTTTCTCTAATGCCAAGAAAGTTGCACATAGAAGACAAAGATCATTAGAAGCAAACATGCAATACTAAATCTAATATGCAAATCTATTGTGTTAAGCAACAAAGAACATAGGAAAGTAAAACATAAACAAACTGAAACAATCTCACCAATTTCAAACGTATTTCCATGATTCATCTCGATTTCCCTTCTCCATTTTTCTTGTGTAGTATAATTGACCTCAAATTTCTCATGAGTTTGTGCAAGTATAGCCTAAGATAATGATTGGCAAAATATCGAAGATTCAAGATTGAGTGCTCTCAAAAGTCATAAGATTTCGCGAGAGATTGGAATGAAGAATGACAAACCAATTTATAGAAAATTGATTATTCGAACGACAGGTCAAGATTGAAAGATCAACGGACGGTTGAGATTGACAGATTAGACATGCATTCTGATAATTGTTAGTAGTGACATGAGTGATACAAACTAGAAATAGGATCAAAGATTAAATAAATAATTTAATCTTCAGTTCGGCATTTAAAAACATAAGAAATATCTTTGCATGACAAAGATGAAGATTGATTATAACGACTCTCTGTTCGAATGCATGCACGAGGTTTAATTAATTTAATAAAAATATTTAATTAATCTGCATGTACACGCAAATAAGTTAGAACTAGACGATTGATTGATCTAACGAAGAGATTACTCGAGAACGCCACTCAGACATTAAATCAAGAGTTAACTAAACAATTAAAATAGATGTCAAGTCGAGTAAAAGTGAATACTTAGATAACTCACATAATTATCTAAAGTATAGAAGAATGCGTTAACATAGAATTAATGAATTAAATAATTAATTTTAATTCAAAACTCGATATTGGAAGAATAATTAAATAAATAAGATTTATTTAATTAAATGATAAAGAAATTTAAATGAATAATTAAATAAAGAATTTATTTAATTATAGTTGAAATATGATACAAAGTAAATTAAATAATGATTTATTTAATTTAACAAGAAGAATAAGGTTAATTAGTAACATAATTAAATAAAAAGCGTTTATTTAATTAATCAGATAGAATAAAGAAAAGTGTGAATTAATTAAATAATTAAGATTATTTAATTAATGGAAGAAATTAAGATTATTGAGAATAATTAAATAATTGACATTATTTAATTATGACGATGAAGAATACGAAATATAAAGAATATGGAAGTCGCAGGCTTAAAACCAAATTTCGGTGTCTACATTTGCCCCTCTTTGATACAATGTCATTTCAGCATTGTGTCAAAGAAAATCGATAAGAAATATGCCCCAGTAATGCTCCAAATTAGAATAGGTGAAGGTATGCCCCCTCGGGAAAATTGACAAATTGTCACAAAAGTTTAGAAAATTTTGGAAATGCTCCCGATTAGTCATAGGATAGGCAGAAATGCAGTGGAGTTTGCAGAATTGGGTTTGGAAATGTGATGGACGGGTACAGGTTGATGGAAAATGGAAGTTAACATGGCTAGTAGGACCGAAAGGCCACCTAATCCCTAGGTATATATAGGAATAGGGGTGAAAAACCTATTCATTTGCACCCACCTAGCTTAGAGATTTGAAAATTTGCTCTACATTCCTAGCGACTAGCCACCCATCACCGCACATACAGGATTCGGACATTCCAGAGACCAGCCGGCGCGGACCCCCGGGTATGTACCTAAAACTTGTCTTTTAAAATTTTTGATTTGCACGCATTTTAAGGCATTTAATTCATTTTTTAATTATGCATCATTTTAGTTATGAACCACATATGCATGTGCGAACGATGCATGTGTATGCGGAAAACCGCATTTGAATTTTTTTGTCAGTCATTTTGAATAGGATTTAGCAATTGAACACATTTTTTTATTTCTGAAACGCATTTGACTTTGTGAAACGCATTTACAATAATATTAACCGCATATGTACATTTAGAAATGCATTTGAATTTTATGCACCGCAAGTGTTATTTTGTACCGCATATGGCTGTGGTGTAACACATGGGATATTATGAACCGCATTTGTGTAATAATGACGCATATGAAGTTTATGAACCACATTTGTGAAAAAGCAATGCATGTGAAAAAGAATGACGCATGTGCAAAAAAGTGACACATTTGCATTTCATGTAGTATAGTCTTTTTGCACTAGAATAGATGATTAAGGCTGACATGAGGCATGTATAATGCCATTGCAGGTTGTATTAGACACAATTTATACATGGGAGTCAAAACCTACGATGTTTCAATTCAGAGATAGCTTGCGGCCAGCAGAGCGATGGGTTCTATGGCACCTTGGTCTATTCTACGTGATAGACATGCCCTAGATTCGGGCGAATCAGGGACTACTAACAGCTTTGTGTGAGCGGTGGCACTCAGAGACATCATCCTTCCACCTACCGACATGAGAGACCACGGTTACTTTAGAGGATGTCTATAGGATCCTTAGACTTCCTATTAGGGGGACACGAGTGACTTATGATACACAGAGGGGTGTTGCCAAGATGTGTAGGTATTACCCCAATGCTGACATTAGACAGTTAGGGTTCGACGATTATGAGATTAGGTGGCAGGTGTTGGCCCATAGGTATAGACAGTTGGACTATATATTGGCTACATTGATAGGCGGTATAGTACTTCCTGATTGCCGAGGTCATGGTTTTCCTATGGGATGGGGAGAGATGCTAGTGGGCATGCTCGAGCGTCGAGTTGTGTATGCTTGGGGTTCCTATGTGCTCGAGATGTTATACTTCCATTTGCATGATATTACCTACCAAGAGGCACAGTCAATGAGCTGCGGTACCACACTCCTGATGGTATGGGAATGGGAGAATATTGCCATTTTTCGGCCACCTGTGACAGTTGACCTCCCACATGGAGCTTTGTATGCCTTCCGTTATGCGGGGGTGACCACACAGCATCACATTGGAGATACAAGCTACTTCAGACATGCCATAGACACGATGTAGCAGTTTACATGGAGGCCATACCTAGGGTGTGAGGAGTGGTCAGATAAGGATGAGCACTTGCCATTTTGTAGACAGGCACAGTATTTAGTTAGGTGGACAGTATAGCATGTTCACAGTATAGAGTGGCAGTTGCCAAATCGTGTCCTGCGGTAGTTTGGGGAGGGGTAGGATGTGCCTCGAGGGCGAGCAGAGTTTGCGAGATCCTCGCGAGAGGTCCCGCTATGGGGGACAAAGATTCCAGTGGCTACAATAGAGGAAAATATTGATGCGCTATAGGAACTTCCATGGGGATGGAGAGATGGACTAGCAGACCCATGGACGATAGCAGAGTATGATCAGTGGTGGGTAGCACACAGGCCAATCTCTTTGATAGATCCAGAGCAGCCAGCACCGGTAGAGCAGTGTGGGATAGGTCCATGAGGTAGGAAAGGTAGAGGGAGAGGCCAAGGAGATAGAGGAGATGATGGCTGAGGTGGACAGCGTGGAGGCAGGAGAGGGAGACATGGTCGGAGGGGACAAGGACCACCACTGTCACCGATCTAGGAGGAGGGACGAGGAGAGGAGGATGTAGCTATGCCAGATGTCGGGAGAGGGGGAGAGGAGGCTATTGCTTGAGGTGGAGAGGAGGTGCAGCTAGCAGAGGTGGCTATATCAGATATCTTGGCAGAGGAGGAGGCAAGTGTCGATGAGGCAGGTAGAGAGGAGGCAGAGATTGATGCTCTGGGTTTGTTAGGTGCTTACCAGGAGGATGATGATGAGGATGATGATCATGAGAGAGAGATTCGGGATCAGATCCTAGAGGAGCTGGATGAGGAGGAGGATGGGAGAGACAAGGATAGATAGGATGATAGAGAGGCAGAGGATCTAGACAAAGATACATTGCGTGCTCAGGTTGTGTCCTTGGAGGAGTAGATAAGAGTTCTGATGGCCGAGAGGGATGCATATTGGATGGAGAGAGATAGAGCAGTGATGGATAGGGATCAAGCCATAGCTCAGAGACAGAAGACTGAGCAGAGGTTTATAGAGCTCAGGGCATTGTGCATAGGACCATCAGCTACATTCGCCAGAGAGCTAGTCAGAGCTAGGGAGAGGGAGAGATACTATCGGGATTTGTATGAGGCAGAGATTCCACCAGAGAGACGGGCTCCCAGTTTCTCGACGGCACATAATAGCAGGTCCCAGACCAGGACCCACACTAGGACAATTAGCACAGAGGGGGTGGAGCAACCATGTAGAGCAGGTCCATATGACAGGCCTCCCTCAGCTCAGAGGTCATCGGGTTCCCATCATCATTCTCCTGCACACTCCCGGCATGATGGCAGTGGTAGTTGAGGATAGGGGTACCGTTTGTCGAGACATTGTATTTTGATCTTATAGTCTGCGGGCTTCCATGTATTATTGATACAATATGATATTGTGATGTGACACAGTTGAGCAATATATATATATATATGATTTTGGTGGTGATTCTCATGATATGGATGTTTATGTATTGATTATGCAGTCTTTATTTATACATGTGATGTTCATATGATATGCCTATGTGATGGATGAATATATGTGTTTTATGATGTTTATGCATCTAATGAGATAATGTGGATTCTATGTGATATATGCAATTTACAAATTATGAGATGTAATATGATGTTATATGTATGATGCATACTACATGTGATGCTATACAAATGTAATGTGATGCATGTATATACAATTGCTTTATGTATGGAATATTTATGATATGTATTATTTGATGAAGAATATGTATTGTACCATGATGTTCTAGATATGAGATATGCCTATATGTATGTATTTTTCTAACATGTATGTTGATGCAGGATGATGTATAATATTTTGTGTCACAGGACTCCGTCATAATGTAAGAAAGAAGAACTGTTAGTGTGGGAAGAAAAATCAAGAAAGAACAATAGACATGAGATAGATGTTAGTATTAGCAATCTTTGATATTTTTTTGTTTCACAAAAGTTATTGCACTTTATCATCATTGGGCGGGACTAATACAAATGGCGATAAACACCATGATATGACATAAATCAAGGTGTGCAAGGTCATCCACTTGCTAATAACAGACAGTCGTAGCAAGGATTGTCACTGACTCATACTAAGGGCAGAAGTTGCCCCAGTCTTTTTGTCAGGACAAACCATAGATAGCAAACAAATTAAAAGACAAGTCATGAGACGTCATTGGTCCTCTAAATCCTTCATGGGAAATCCTTGAGGAAACTAGTAACATGACTCAAAAATCAGATTTAAAAGACAGTCAACAAACAACACTCAAAGAAAACAGAATTCTGATACATCGTTGCTTCTCTAAATCCTTCATGGGACATCCTTGAGAAAGCTAGTAACATAATTCCTAGTCATCAATTCAAGATAAATGATAAGATAAAGAAGCCATAAAGTCAAAAAGCCAGTAAAATATTTTCCAAAACTTGATTCGTTTGTTTGATTTGTTTTGATTGATAGAGCCTAATGTCAGGAAATACACATATCGGATAAGACTATGAGTCTGGTTTTGATGTTATGACTATCTGTATAAGGCATGACAAAGCCTGGTTTCAGAAAGACATGTATCGTATAAGACGTTAAGTCAGATGTCGTTGATGTGATAACCTATGTAAGGCTGTGTTTGATTGTTTGATCTTGTCGATTATGCAGGAAGGACTCATCCTGTACAAGACATAGATTGTTTTGCTGATATCATTATTTCAGGAAGGACTCATCCTGAACAAGATATAGGTTGATTTCCATGATGATGATGTCTATTTCCAAGGACACATCCTGTATCAGACATTTGTTGATCTATTTCAATTATTTTGTTTGGCAAGTTGTTTGATTTGACTTAGAGACATTGCTGACTTGTTCACTAGATTGATGCATGACTTGATACGATGTGTTGATAGTTGACTGTGTGTGAGGACAAAACCCTAAAGGATTGACCTAGTGCGGCCTCAGGGGATCATCGATTGATGGCCTTGCCTACGTTGTACAAGTAGAGACCTCGTAGTTCGACTTGACTGTGACCAACAAGACTAACTACAAATAGAAGATGTGTGTGTGAAAGTGAAACTGATGAACCCTAATGGACTGACCTAGTGCAGCCTTGAGGGCTCATCGATTGATGGCCTTGCCTACATTATACATGCAAAGACCTCGTAGTTTGACACGACCAATGACCTTGTCATATAGACATATGGATTGAATCAAGATTTCATACAGACAAAGCTAAAGGGACTAACCTAATTCCTTGAGGGCACATTGGAAGATGGCCTTGCCTACGTCCAGTCACAGAGGCAATGTAGTTTGACAAACGACAAAGACTGACAAGTGCGACTGACTCCAACTCTGTTTTTGGATTTTCAAAATGTTTTGATGATTTATTTTTATTTATTTTGTCTTTTTGAAGTTTTATGATGTTTTTGTGTTTTCTTAGGTCATTTTGCAATGTTTATGGATTTTTCCATGGTTTTACGTCTTCAACACAGCCAATGTAAGAACCAATATGACACATGTCAAGTGTTTGCCCCCAATCGAGTACAAGACCAATTGACCATGAATAGAGTAAGATGGGGGATATGAAATGCACTCGATGCCAATCGTTCCAAGTTATGGGAAAGACTACTGCTTATCAGGAATGATATAGACAAGCGATGGACACGAAAGATAAGGGATATGTACAGGGATAAGTAGTATGTATAGGGTAATAGTAGACAAAGGAGCAGAGTTAACTACACATGGCCCCTGTTTGCCAAGTTTTCACCATGGTACTTATCCAAAGCGCCACCGAAGTGGTTTTCACTATTGGACGAATGATTTGTCTTTACTATTTTCTAGATTATCCAACTTTTTTTTTTGGTGTTACCAAGATGCCTGTTTGCCAGGTTTTCACCTTGATAACGATTTTTTGTGATTTTTTTGTATTTTTTCTAATTAAGAAAAAGGCTACTAGAAGCTATGCATAGAACTTCTTCACATGCATACTATTGATTGGAAAGGACAATGGTTCCCCTTCAGGAGTAGAGAGTTGGTACGCTCCTGATCCAAAAGCTTTTGTAACAACATAAGGTCCTAACCAATTAGGTTCAAACTTTCCTCGTTTGTCTCTTTCTGCTTGATTCTTTGGGTTCTCCATTAAAACCAGGTCACCAATGTCAAATTTTATGTTCAAGACCTTCCTATTATAGCTACGACGAAGGCGATTCTGATATGCTTGAAGATGGTCAAGTTCCTTCTGTCTATGCTCATCCAAGAATTCTAGCTCATGGAGTCTCGATACTCGATACTCTTCATCATCAATGTGGCCTTTTAGGGATACCCTTAGGGAAGGAATCTCGACCTCAATAGGTAGAATAGCTTCAAAACCAAATACAAGTGAATATGGAGTAGCACCAGTGGGAGTACGGATACTAGTGCGGTAAGCCCATAAGGCAGGGTTAAGCTGTAAATGCCAATCATGACCAACATCATTGACAGTTTTCTTGAGGATTCTAATGATGGTCTTGTTAGATTCCTCTTCTTAGCCGTTACCTTGGGGGTAGTATGGAGTGGAAAAGTGATGTTGGATAAGAAATTCATCACACAGATGGCGGACTTCTTGGTTCTTAAATGGGCGGCCATTATCGGTGATTATGGACTGAGGGACACCATACTGACAGATGATATAGTTCAAGATAAACCTAGAAATTTGTGTGTCGGTAATGTATGTCATAGGAATAGCTTCAATCCACTTCATAAAATACTCAGTGGCAGTGATAATGAATTTGTGTCCATTAGATGATGTAGGGTGGATCTTACCTATGAGGTCGAGTCCCCATTGGGCAAAGGGCCATGGTGACATTATAGGATGGAGTTCCTGTGCTAAGGCATGTATCAGGTCTCCAAGAACTTGACATTGGTGGCATTTCGTTACAAAAAGATATGAGTCTTTTTCCATAGTAGGCCAGTAATAACCTAGTCTCATAATCTTTTTGGCTAAGGTAGGACCGCTAGAATAGGAACCACATATACCCTCATGGACCCCACGCAAATTTTCTTGTACTTCAGTAGAATCAAGACAGCTCAGTAAGATATTATCTAAGGCGCATCGATATAGGGTGTCTCTGATGATGGTGTATTTGGCTGACTTGCAGAGGAATGTCCTACGTTGGTTATTTGATAGGCCAGTGGGTATGACTTCGGCATGAAGGTAATCATAGATGTCTTTGTACCATGGGGAATTAGGACCAACAATGTCACACACCATTTTAGAATCTAGGATATCGTAGGCTAGGACCAAAAGTTGTTCTACCAAGAACTCAAACTTAGGCACGTTGTTAGGAATGTCAAGGAGTGATGCAATTGTAGCCATAGCGTTTGCTGCTTTTTTTAAAACACGAGGTATCTGATGAAATTTGACTTTGTCAAAGTACTCTTTAAATCTATCATCCCTACGCTTGTATGGAGCAATTTTCTCATCCTTAGTCTCATAATCATCATTTACCTGTCTGATTACTAGTTGAGAATCCCCATATACTTATAAAATCTTAATTTTCCACTTGACTGCCATGCGTAACCCTATCACTAGAGCTTCATACTCTACTATGTTATTAGTGCATGGGAATGCAATCCTGAATGACTTAGGGATGGAATCACCCTGAGGTGTAATAAACAGTATACCAGCCCCTGAACCACGATTTGTATGTGAGCCATCAAAGTACAGTTTCCATGTTATATTTGTGTCAATTGTGAATATGAACTAATCAGGAAAGTCTGCAACTAACGGGTGATCTGCCTATGTGGGTGGGTCAACTAACTGATCAGCAATGACCTGTCCTTTAATAGCCTTTCTTTCTACATACAGGATATCATACTCACTAAGTACCATAACCCATTTAGCCAATTGTCCTGTTAATGCTTCCTTGCTGAGGAGATATTTTAGAGGGTCTATTTTAGCAATCAACATTGTTTGATGGTTTAGCATATAGTGCCTCAATTTCTGAGTAGCAAATACTATTGCAAGATAGGCACGTTCAATGGTACTATAGTTGAGCTCATAACCTACCAAAGTCTGACTGATATAATAGACTGCCATTTCATGACCTTCATCATCATTTTGTGCAAGCAATGCTCTGAGTGATGAATGGGTTGATGTAATATAAAGAATCAATGGTCTTCCTTCAATAGGTGGCATTAAGATAGGTGGTGTAAGTAAATAATCTTTAATCAGTTGAAAAGCCTCTTCACATTTAGTTATCCATGCAAAGGGTACCCCTTTCTTAAGTAGATGTTGAAAAGGGTGTCTTATCTGCTAGTTGCACTATAAATCTTCTGATAGATTACAACCTTCCCTGTAATGTCCTTAGTTGACTAAGATTAGTAGGTGGAGGCATGTCCATGATTGCTTTCACCTTAGCAGGATCCACTTCAATGCCTCGTCTAGAAATAATATAACCTAACAGCTTTCCTGATTTGACTCCAAACACACATTTCTTTGGATTAAGTCTCACTTTATACTTCTCTAGTCTCTAAAATATCTTGTCTAAAACTTGTTAATGTGTTGCCCTTGTCTTGGATTTTGCAATAAGGTCAGCAACATAATCCTCCATAAGAGTGTGTACTAGATCATGAAAGATAGTAGTCATGGCACGTTGATAGCATTTTTGAGTCCGAAGTGCATAACATTCCAGCAATACGTTCCCCAAGGACAAGTGAAAGCCCTCTTAGGTTGGTCTTCAGTTGCAATTCTGATTTAGTTATATCCTGAGAATCCATCCATAAGGGACAACATCTCGTATCCTACTGTCATGTCAACTATCATGTCTATGTTAGGCAAAGGAAAGTCATCCTTAGGACAGGCTTTATTGATATCTCTAAAGTCAGTGCAGATGCGGATTCCCCCAGCTAGTTTAGTAACTGGTACAAGATTGGAAATCCAATCTGCATAGTCGATAGATCTGATGAAACCAACATCTAAGAGTTTCTTGAGTTCTGCCTTGACTAATAAAGCAATATGTGGGTGCATTTTTCTCAATTTTTGTTTCACTGGTTTAGCACCTGGTTGTAAGGGAAAATGATGTAGAACAAGGTGAGGATCCAACCCTAGCATATCTGGATATGACCAAGCAAAATTTATCTGTCTCTATGCAAAGAAGTTATGGAACTCCGGTTGCTCTTCTGTTGTCAATGATGTCGCAAAATGAACCAGTCGAGGATTCTCTTTAGTACCTATATTGACTTCTACTGATTCTTCCACGAGCATGGGTGACTTTTCCTGTGCAATAGGGAAAATGTTCAAACCTCCATCCTTAGGTGCCTCAGAGGGGTTTTCACCTTCGAATGCATCCTTTCTTTTTACTTTTTCATTGTCTAAAGGTGCCTTTCGGTTTTCACCTAGAGACTCATCCTTTTTACTGTGTTTATTCTTTTTCTCATTTTTGCGACTAGAGGGTTGAACAGATTCCCCAAAATATGCTTTGTTGTCCAAGTCAATGGTAAAACCAGCCTTATGATCACCGTTTGGTATGCCTTCTTGTAATCCTAGGAACTCAGCAATTGCTTCATCGTTCTCAAACATATCTAAGATGGGTGTGTCTTGTTGGTCCCAATCAATGAGTTGGGGATAGACTAAGGGCATGTCGTCATCAAAGTTATCAAAGTTTAATGGAGTCAAGGTAAAGATTGAATTATTCATGTGGTTACAAAATTTTTGTACCAGGTCCTTTTTGCTCTTAGGTTTAGGTCTAGGTGGATGGATAGGTGGGCCTAATGCCAAGGTTTGACTATCAGAAACAAGTGGCTCAGGTTGCCACGAGGTAGGGTCAAGTGATTCCCAATAGTAGTGTTTAAACCATTCTTATTTTGTCATTTTCTTTGGTGGACAGGAATTTAAAGGATTGGGTGAGGAACTTAGCATCAAGTCAAGTTCTCCAAATAACTTGTCAAGGTCCATGGAAGAAATAGAGGATAGGGAATCCCACTCATAATCGTTAGAGTCGGGGGAATCACAGTGATATTGGTCTATTGGTTCGTGAGATGTCTTAATATCTTCTAAAGCACTTACTTCCTCAAGTAAGGGTAATGGGGTATTAGGAACGCCAATCTGAATTGGTTGAAACCCTAGCCCTACTCCTTTTGGCCACTGAGAAACAAATATTGATTCAATCCTGCCATCTTGGTTTAAACCTAAACCAGTCTATCCATCATATCCTTTGTTTTGCATGATTTTGAAACCCTTTCCATATAGACTTGTAGGAATATGAGCAAGTAAGAAGGGTTCTTCATCATCTTCCTTATATAGCCAGGAAGTGACATCTTATGTATCTACGGCCTCTTTGCTTAATTCACCCCATTTCATAAAATTTGTTGTGGGAGGAATGTGTATAGTGACCATAGATTGTCTCCTATCTGATGTAGGTAAACCATATGACTTAGGAGGAATCAAATGGCTAACACAATAAGAAGTTTTCATGTAATACTCCCCACAACCCTTGTCTTGGATCAACCCTAGGAGTAGTAGGAACTAAGGGTGAAATAGATGTTCGGGTAAGTGTGGCCAGATCAACATAGGAGGATGAATTGGACGATGAGGCCTCTTGATTCACTGGCACTTGGCATTGGGGGATCTCCTTTAGATTGGTGCAATATTGGAAAGGATCTGGATCACTGTCTATAGTTATTATTGTGCCATTGTAAGGAAATTTAAGACACTGATGATACGTGGAAGGGACTGCTTTCATAGCATGAATCCATGGTCTACCTAGCAGAATGTTATAAGGAAGGGTGAGATCCAAGACCTAGAACTTTGTCTCCATTACCGCAGGACCAATTCTGATAGGAAGTGTTACGACTCCCTTTGACTTTCTTTTCTCATCATCATAAGCTTTAATGATGATACTCTTGGTCATGTCCACACATGCTTCTGAGATACCTAAAGCCTTAATTAATTTTAAAGTGCACAGATTTAACCCTGCTCCTCCGTCTACCAAAACTCATCTAACTTTGGTGTTATCAACAAGGACTTCTAGGTGTAAAGGGTCGTTGTGGTTCGTCTTTTTTAGTTGCATAGTATTGTTCAGAAAATGTGGCATGATGATTATTGGTCAAGTAACCCACCATTTCCTAGAAATGATTGACATCCAGATCATTAGGGACTATGGTGTTTTGTAAAGCCTTATCAAGGATAGATCGATGCTCAGGGGAAATACACAACAATTCCAAGATTGAGTTTTGGGCTGAGGTCTTCCTCAACTAGTCAAGAAGGTTATATTGTAACTTGGAAGGTTAGGGTGTTTGTTGTGATGGAGGGCCTTGAATAGTGAATTTAGTACGATGAGTATTGACCGCACACTCAGGATTGGTATTGATAATAAGGGTATTGATATTCTCATCGATGGCACGGAGGCAGTTAATGATTTTTCCACTATTATAATCATGCTTGACACTTGCATAGTTGGCTGACATATTGGTCTTAGTACTCAAACTGGGGACAGTTCCTTTCCCATGGTCATGTAGTGGATCAGAAAATACTTGATGATCCGTGTTCGATGACTTCTGTTTTTATCCACTAACTTCAATAATTCTCTTTTCGACAAGATCCTGTTTGATATTCTTTAGTTGCCGACAAATTTGTAGGTTATGCCCCTTAGTTCTATGGTACTCACAAAAGGCAGTGTCATCCCACCAAGCTGGTTTAGATTGTCCTGGATCGTATTGTCTTGGTTCCTATAGCTGTGTGCGATTATGTTGTAACAATTGTTTGAACACCGACTCAATGGGTTCCCCTAAGGGAGTGAATTCACATTTTTGAAATCTTCTTGGTTGTGGATGTTGAGTATTTTGGACCACGTTAGGGGATTGATTGACAACATTAAGGATGTTGGTAAAAGTATGAGGTCCTTGTAATGTGAGGAGGGGTCCTGCTTGTAATGTTTTAGCATCAACCACCCCATCATTGGTGACATTTTTTTTGCGAGACCAAAATCTATTTTTGTCAGTGGGGGTGTTTTGTACGATTGGGTTTCTATTGGATATTGATGTCTTGAGTTCACCCTTCTCAATGAGATCCTTCTCTATTATCACCCCTTTTTCCACTAGTTCTGAAAAGATGTACAACAATGTAGTCTTAAGTTACTCCTAAGTTTTGCATTAAGGTTTTCTTGAAATATTGTAACTTTTTGTTTTTCAGGTATCTCAACAGGACACCTACTAGCTATAGTTCTCCATCTCTGGAAGAAAGCAATGAATTTTTCCCCTTCATCTTGCATTTTGTGGCACAAGGTTGCTATATTTATCTCATGATCTATGTTGTAGGCAAATTGTTCCACAAATTTCTCGACCTGTTCACCCCAAGATCTAATGCCCAAATCTAAACCCAAAAACCACTCTAGTGCAATTCCCACAAGACTTCTTGGAAATAGTCTCATAAGATACGTGGGGTTATAAGTGACATCTATGCATATGGTAGAAAATTCCCTTATATGTTCTATTCGATTTCGTTTTCCATTGTACTTCGGGAGATTCGGTATGACATATCCATGAGGGAAAGGGGTCATGTACAATGATCTATCAAAAGGGAATGGGCATATGTCCTTTGGTGAAAATGATTTCTTAGTTGACACCAATATGTTATCCATTTGCGTTTGTAATGCCTGCATTTGTGTTTGCAAGACGTCAACTCGGGTCAAAGATGTGCTAGGAGGATTATGCGGATCTGGGTATGTATTCTGAAATCCAAAGTCTCATGATGGGTTTCGATTAAATGTTGGCATCTAAGGTGGATTTGGATTCAAAATGTTGGTAAATGTGTTCTGGTCTAGAATCAGCATAAATTGGTGTTGACCTAAGATCTGTGTAAACGGATTCTGAGTACCACTTTGGAAAAAAGGATTCTAATTCAGAATTGATGTAAATTGGATTTGACTTGGAATCTGTGTGGATGGATTCTGACTACCAATCTATGAAAAAGGATTTTGATTCGGAATTGATGTAAATGGGTTTTGACTTGGAATCTGTGTGGAAAGATTCTAATTACCAATCTGCGAAAAAGGGTTTTGATTGCCATATTGGAAGGAGGGAATGCTTCCTATTTGTGTAATCCTTGGTATAGCTCTAGTGACTTGAGCACTAGGTATGGCCATCGACTGTGGTATGGTACTCGTGATACTAGCAGTAGGGGTGGTTGTTGATTGCGGACTTGGGACACTGACATAAGGTGTAGAGGCTAACATTTTAGGTCGTTTACTCCCAACAAGAGGACCGAAGGGAGTGGACGATGAAGCCTCTATAGTGAAATTAAATCCTGATGCCATGCTAGATGTACCAAATGGGGATGTATGGGCTATTATACTCTGTGTAGATGTGGTAGATGGCATAGTTGTGCTGACCTGAGGTATAGTAGTACTAGCAGTCATGGTATTTGTCCCTTGTGTAGGTTGAGTTTGAAAGGTGCTGATATCAAATCCTAGAGGTAAAGTAGCACCTTCAGCTAGCAATTTTCCTAAAAATTGTTGACGATCATTTGCTAGGTACTCATCTACAAAAGAGGCGAACTCAGGGTCCTATGCGGCAGCCTCTATGTCCTCTACTACAATATGTCCTTGAGTGTTTCTAGTGGTGAATTTGTCTAATAGAGTCTTATGAGGTCTTGATGAAAACGGATTGATGAACTCATTTGGGTTCGACATGTTTTCTCTCTCTCTTCTCTTAGACCTAGTTTCAACCATGTAAGACAAGCTCAATATGCGGGAAATGCAAAACTATATCTATGAATAGTATGACCTTAGTCTATGTTTTTGGGATTTTTGTATGCAAAATAAGGAATGTTCTATGATGAAACTAGCCTAAGATCTAAAGATGCAAGGTCTAAGCAAGGTTCTAAAATAGTCAATTCTATAAACCTTAAGATGAAGGGACCAAATACCTAAAGTCTAACCAAGGCATCAATTTAGTTTAAGTCAAGGAACCAATGTAGGACAAGGATCAAAGACAGGTTGAGTTTCCTACCTAGACTAATGAGCTAGGAAGACTCTGTGTAGGACAAAGGATATACTGATAAAACTAGGTTCAATGACAAATTTTGTTGACGCTATGACTTTTCTAGAGTGTAGATGGTGAACTAGTCCTAAAATTTGTAAAAGTGACCTTTCTAGAAGTCTAATGCAAGGTAATATGTTCCTAAAACTAAACTTTGAATGAAGACAACTATGGTAATGACTAAATGAACCTAAAGGATGCAAAATTGAGCAAATCATTTCAGGTTTCTATTCAAGGAATTTTTGTGTGAAGACAACTAAAACTGATGTAATCGTGTTGAATGGACAGTGACTGTGAATTGAGGTCTTCTAATAATCAGATAGATGCGTCTTAGGATTTAACAGATGCGGTTCAAAATTAACAGTTGCAATTTTCTAGTGATCAATTGTGTTTCTCTAGTAAAGTTTAGTCTGACTCTAACATATGCGGTTAACCTATAACAGATGCGACTCAGAATATAACACATGCAATTTTTACAAAAAAATTGTGAGCTATACTACAGATGTGGCTCTAATTTTGACAGATGCGACGCGAGATAACAGATGTGACTCAAAAATTAATAGATGCGACTCGAGATAACAGATGTGACTCAAAAATTAACAAATGTGACTCAAGATAACAGATGCGAGTTTCTGGTGAACAGTTGTGACTCTCTGTGTATTTTCAGTGATGAGATTTAAACTGACTTTTTTTTCTGTGATCAAATTCTGACAATCAAAGACAATCATAAGACAGAGTGTTTTCAATTTTGATTTTGGACTCAAAGAACGTTTAAATTGATAGCAAACAAGCACATCCTAATAGGCCAAAGGCCTAGGGTTTGTATACTTGGTATAGCCCACCGAAATACCCCGGATTGGTGATAAACACCCTTCCTTCTCAAGAGTTGATAGCTTAGAAATTTGGTGGCATTGGCTCCCCTCCATGGCTCATTATGACTAAATGAACCTAAAGGATGCAAAATTGAGCAAATCATTTTAGGTTTCTATTCAAGGACTTTTTGTGTGAAGACAACTAAAACTGATGTAATCATGTTGAATGGACAGTGACTGTGAATTGAGGTCTTCTAATAATTAGATAGATGTGTCTTAGGATTTAACAGATGCGGTTCAAAATTAACAGTTGCGATTTTCTAGTGATCAATTGTGTTTCTCTAGTAAAGTTTAGTCTGACTCTAACAGATGCAGTTAACCTATAACAGATGCGACTCAGAATATAACACATGCAATTTTTACAAAAAAATTGTGAGCTATACTACAGATGCGACTCTAATTTTGACAGATGCGATGCGAGATAACAGATGCGACTCGAGATAACATATGTGACTCAAAAATTAACAGATGCGACTCGAGATAACAGATGCGAGTTTCTGGTGAACAGTTGTGACTCTCTGTGTATTTTCAGTGATGAGATTTAAATTGACTTTTTTTTCTGTGATCAAATTCTGACAATCAAAGACAATCATAAGACAAAGTGTTTTCAATTTTGATTTTGGACTCAAAGAACGTTTAAATTGAGAACAAACAAGCACATCCTAATAGGCCAAAGGCCTAGGGTTTGCATACTTGGTATAGCCCACCGAAATACCCTGGATTGGTGATAAACACCCTTCCTTCTCAAGAGTTGATAGCTTAGAAATTTGGTGGCATTGGCTCCCCTCCATGGCTCATTAATGTCTTTTGAGCACACAAATTTTGAATTCTTTGGGAAATGACCTCCCAAGAACTGCTATCTCTACTCAAGGGGATCAGTAGTGAGTATCTTCAGGCATGATACTGTACCCTGCACTATACCAAGCAACAGCCACAAATAGGTTGGTCTCTAAAACAAAAGGTATTTAGTACGAGCATTTTGTTCGTGGGTCATGATCCATATGGTGAGAGTCCCCTTTCGAATCCATCTCGTCGGAACCATACTCGTGATTCTTGGGTTTTCCCCAAGAACCCACTTTTATATACTAGCTGGAAGTCCCTCAGGTTTAGGGTACTACTGATCTGAGTCGTCCTAGGGTGAGTACTTTTTCCCACCAGAACAAGCCCAAGTTCTAGAGTTGGTAACCGTTTCTCTTACACCCAAGATTGCACAGATGTGCAAGGGGAGAGGATACTTCGATGTACCAAGTCATAAGGGTGACCAGACTTGTGCTGTCGCACCAAACATAGTAGACACTTGTTAATTTTAACCAAACGAAAGATTTGTTACGCTACCAAACAATCTATTTTAAAATTAACTAGGGTCTTCGACAAATGTCCTGCAGAAAAACTAGTTAGTAATTTTCAAAATTGTCTTCGTCAATTGTCCTGCAAAAGTTTGTTAACTCCAAAAGGCCACATGCTAAAAATTAGATATCAGTAACACACAAACCAATTGAAAATTTTAGATTTTCAAAAATAGAAATAAAGTTTTACCAGTCAATTGCATCGCGGTATTACCAATCAGATGTGTCGTTTCTTCTTCAGTTGCGGCTCGGGAAATCAATTGCGGTTTAGGAATTTTCAGATGCATCGTATTTTTTTTAGATGCATCATTTATTCTGTCAGATGTGGTTCAAGAAGTCAATTGTGTCGCTTCGTCAAACTGTTGTGTCGTTCTGTTTGAAAAACTTGCAAAAATTAAAATGAAAATCTATAGATTCGCGAAGATGGTGTCTTCACATCATGTTCACCAAATGTAACGCCAAGAAAGTTGCACATAGAAGACAAAGATCATTAGAAGCAAACATGCAATACTAAATCTAACATGCAAATCTATTGTGTTAAGCAACAAAGAACATAGGAAAGTAAAACATAAACAAACTGAAACAATCTCACCAATTTCAAACGTATTTCCATGATTCATCTCGATTGCCTTTCTCCATTTTGCTTGTGTAGTATAATTGCCCTCAGATTTCTCGTGAGTTCATGCAAGTATAGCCTAAGATAATGATTAGAAAAATATCGAAGATTCAAGATTGAGTGCTCTCAAAAGTCATAAGATTTCGCGAGAGATTGGAATGAAGAATGACAAACCAATTTATAGAAAATTGATTATTCGAACAATAGGTCAAGATTGAAAGATCAACGGATGGTTGAGATTGACAGATTAGACATGCATTCTGATAACTGTTAGTAGTGACATGAGTGATACAAACTAGAAATAGGATTAAAGATTAAATAAGTGATTTAATCTTCAGTTTGGCATTCGAAAACATAAGAAATATCTTTGCATGACAAAGATGAAGATTGATTATAACGACTCTCTGTTCGAATGCATGCACGAGGTTTAATTAATTAAATAAAAATATTTAATTAATCCGCATGTACACACAAATAAGTTAGAACTGAACGATTGACGGATCTGACAAAGAGATTACTCGAGAACACCACTCAGACATTAAATCAAGAGTTAACTAAATAATTAAAATAGATGTCAAGTCGAGTAAAAGTGAATACTTAGATAACTCACATAATTATCTAAAGTATAGAAGAATGCGTTAACATAGAATTAATGAATTAAATAATTCATTTTAATTCAAAACTCAATATTGGAAGAATAATTAAATAAATAAGATTTATTTAATTAAATGATAAAGAAATTTAAATGAATAATTAAATAAAGAATTTATTTAATTATAGTTGAAATATGATACAGAGTAAATTAAATAATGATTTATTTAATTTAACAAGAAGAATAAGGTTAATTAGTAACATAATTAAATAAAAAGCGTTTATTTAATTATTCAAATAGAATAAAGAAAAGTGTGAATTAATTAAATAATTAAGATTATTTAATTAATGGAAGAAATTAAGATTATTGAGAATAATTAAATAATTGTCATTATTTAATCATGACGATGAAGAATACGAAATATGAAGAATATGGAAGTCACAGGCTTAAAACCAAATTTTGGTGTCTACAGTTTCCATTCAAATCAAGGGAGGTGGACAAAGATGGTATGTTTCTAAAAGTCCTAATGGATTTTGTGTACTATAAGGATATAAGGATTTACATACATGCCTAGTTGAATGAGATTAAACATAGCTCTTCTTTTGAAGTGGTCTAGTATGATTTGAGAAAAGATAACTGAGTATATGAGCTAGAGTAAGCAAATATTGTTGTAAAATACCTGGAGATTTGGAAAGATGTTCTAAAATTTTGTGAAAGCAAGGAATGGGTAAGAATTATCTTGAGGCACATTCATGGTAATTTCATTTGGCTAGAAAAATCCTACATCATCAAAAAGGATACAATTAGGGTAGTTACTAGTCTTTGTACCTCCAAACAAGTCATGTTTCTAAAATATATAAAGAACAAAATGGTTATGGAGCTCACCAGTGCAAAATTTGATAAGAAAACCCTAACAATTAAGGATATTGTTGATCTTGATGCCTGGGATGCATCAATAGTGATTACATATAAGATGTACTTCACAAACAAATAAGGGTCTACCACTACCACTACAATCCACACCACATATCAAATAGTATAAGAAGGTTTCCACTTTGATCTATGTGAGTTTTTAAGAGAGCAACTAATAGAGAACCTGAGGAGAAAAAAAGAAACCAATTATAATTTTAGGTTTGGTTCTTTGATCATATGCCTTAATTTCTACTTTTTGAATTAGTTACCTATTTTTAAGGGTAAGATTTGGGAAAAATTTACTCTAGTAGCAGTGCAAGTTAGACGACATATGACAAAAAATTAAAATGAGCAAGCATACAATACCTTCTATTGGGGATTTTTGAATAATTTGTAAAATGAGATGTAAAGAAAATATAGGATACCATCTAGTTTGGTCTAGAAGTATGAGAATGAGGTAACTTTATGGTGAACAAGGATCACTATTTCATGGAAGTAGTGGAGCCTAGAACCTCATGAATTCTTGAGTTGTCTTATGAGGTTCAACATGAACTTGTACAAGGCTTTACAGATATTCTATTGTCAAAACTTAAGGATCCCAAAGGAAAAATATTTTTCACATATAGGGAAATCATGGATGACATTTATCAAAAGGAGAGAGAGGAATCCAGTGAAAAGAAAGTGGAAAGGGTGCTTAAGGAGATGAGTGCTCCATGATATTTGGTGCAGAAATAGAAAGGAGGGTCCTCAAAGAGAACAATTTGAACCATGCAACAAGAGTCACAATGAAAGAAACATAGAATATGGAGGAAAATGCAGATTAAAACATTCTAATTATCAAAAATTTTGATTACAAATAGTCAGCAACATTCGGGCTTACAAATTCAGCTTCCAAGCCTAATACAACATACTCAATAATACATTCTTCCAATATGATCCTTAATTCAAGATGAAATATTACAATTCAAATCCCCTATTCTACTTAACTTGCTTCCTAATGATCTGTTACATTTATTTATAACATATCTAGGGAGCTAGAATCCTCTACATCAACCCAAGATTATTTATTTTTTGATGAAAGAAAATGCAATGTGTGCATGCAAGGCCAGCCTTCAAATTTGAATTTCTCCTTGATAGATGCATAGGATGAAGTGTGGACCCAAAACTAATATTGGCAACACTCCATGGAACAATTCAAATCACACCTCAAAGATCTACAAGTTATAGGAAGGATCCACAAGGAACAAAATTAGTCGTTATGCTTGAAATTATTCCAACAGGTGCTTGTTCTAGAAAATGCCACTTAATCTAGAACAAATAACTTGTCAAAAAAAGATCTAATCGCTCTAAAATATTGGAATAAGGAAAATGAACATGTCCTCATTGAAAACATAGATTTATAGGGTCTGATGAGCAAATATGATGAGTCGTCTAACATGAACTGAAAAGAACAAAACTAAAAGAAAAATATTTTTGGTTGATGCAAGATTGCAAAGAACCAAGGATTCTCCTACATCAGACATCTAGGGTTAATTGAGAAGTGAGTCCCTCACTTTGTGGGGGCCAAAGGAAAACCAATATGGTCCACCTCAGCCTGAGAAATCCAAGAAGAATCTCCCACTAGTTTTCCTTTCCACTTCACAAGATATTCTTTGTACTATCTTCCACGCATCTTCCTCCCATCTTGGACATCCAAAATCTCTTCTATCTCTTCTGATTGTGGTTTAGGAAACCATTTCCAAAATTTTTCTTTACTATCTTCATTGATTTTTTCTTCATGGTACTGATGTAGATATACAATGTTGAATATAGGTGATCTACCCATGCCATCCGATAACTCCACTTCATATGCATTTCTTGAATCAAACTTCTTCAAAATATTACAACGTCCAAACTTCCTCATCTTCAACTTATTGTAGGTACCAACTAAAAATATTTCCTTCCTCAAATAAACCACCACTTCATCTCCAACTTCAAATTCCTTATGTCTCCTCTTTTCATCTTCTTTCTCCTTGTATTTGATGTTCATGTCTTCCAAATGCTTCTTGACCTAATCATGCACTATCTTCATATGTCCTACAAATTCCTCTACTTTTGCACTCCCTTTTTCTTCATCACTAATGTATCACAACTCTAATATACCTCTAAGATGAACTACAGTATCAATCTCAAAAGGTGTCCTTTTGATACTCTTGTTCATTGAATTATTGTAAGCAAACTCTGCTTGTGCAAGGACTAAATCCCAGCTTTCGGTCTTCTCTCCAACCAAACATCTCAACAAATTCCCCAAACTCCTATTTACTACCTCTTTCTATCCATCAGTATGTGTTTGAAAAGTAGAATTGAACTTCAAATTTGTCTTCAACTTCTTCCAAAGCGTCCTCCAAAAATATCCAACAAACTTTGTATCTATGTTTGAAACAATACTCCTAGGTAATCCATGCAATCTCAACACTTCCTTGAAAAACAAATCTGCTACATATACTGCATATATTTTCTTCTTACAAGGTATTAAATATGCCATTTTAGAAAATATATCCACCACCACAAATACAGAATCATTACCTCTTTGTGTCTTCGACAATCCAAGTATAAAATCCATGTTGATATCTTCCCAAGGTCTCTCTGGAACTGTCAAAGGCTTATACAATCCAACATTCTAACTACTCCCTTTTGCAACTTGACAAATTCTACAACTCTGCACAAGTTTCCTAACATCCTTATGAATTTGTGGCCAAAATTAATTCTCACTTACCAATGCTACTATCTTATCAATTCCAAAGTGTCTTGCCAATCCTCCACTATGTTTTTCTTTTATCATATTTTCTCTCATTGAACTCTGGGGTATACAAAACTGACTTCCTCTAAAAAACATATCCTCCTAAATGAAATAATCCAACAATTGACTTCTATCCTCCAAGAATGGTTCTTTATATGCTCTCCAAGGTTCTGCAAAATTTGGGTCTTCCTCATACAAGTTCTTCAATTCATCAAAGCCTAATACCCCCATTCTCATCTCTATCAATAAATTTCTTCTCCTACTCAAAGCATCAACAACTCTATTTGAATTTCCACTCCTATGTTTCAAAACACAAGTATAGTTCTACAAGAATTACACCCATCTCATGTGTCTCTAATTTAACTTACCTTATTTAACTTACCTTGTCTATTCAAATACTGCAAATCTTGATGATCTATATACAACACAAACTCCTTAGGCAACAAGTAATGTATCCACTTCTTTAGGGCTTGAACTATGGCATAAAACTCACGATCATACACTAAATATCTTCTCATAGCATCACTTAATTTCTCACTAAAATAGGCTACCAGTCTCCCTTCTTGAATCAATACCGCTCCAATTGCATTCCCACTTGCATCACAATCTACCTGAAATACCTTGTTGAAATTTGGTAACAACAATACTAGTTGCTCTATCAATTTTTGTTTCAACAACTCAAAACTTATGTTTTCTCTAGATGTCCATCTAAAATCCTTCTTATCTCCTCTCAACATTTATGTCAAGGGTTGCAAATAGAACTGAAATTCCTAATGAACTTTTTGTAGAAACTAGCCAGTCCATGAAATTATCTTACCTCTCTAATGCTTTCAAGTGTAGTCCATTCAACAATTTCTCTCACTTTCTTAGAATCCATCTTCAATCCATCCACAGATATCACAAATCCCAAATATACTAATTCTTCCTTCATGAAACTACACTTCTTAATGTTTATCAACAACTGTTCTTCCCTCAACCTCTACAAAACATGTCTTATATGCAACAAATGTTCTTCTCTAGCCTTACTAAAAATCAAGATGTCATCCAAATACATAATAACAAAATTACCCAAGAATCTCTTCAATACCTCATTCATCAATCTCATGAAATTACTCGGTGAATTTGTTAATCCAAAAGGCATCACCAACCACTCATACAATCCTTCATTTTTCTTGAATGCTATCTTCCACTCATCCCCTTCTTTGATTATGATCTAATGATATCCACTCTTAAAATCTATCTTTGTAAAGTACCTAGCTCCACTCAAACAATCGATAATATCATCCATCCAGGGAAAAGGAAATCTATACTTCATTGTGATCTTGTTTGTGGCTCTAGAGTCTGTACACATCCTCCATTATCCATCCTTCTTAGGTGCTAACACAATAGGTATTGCACAAGGACTTAAGCTTTCTCTGATCAAACCTTTCTTCAACAATTCTTACACTTGCCTATTCAATTCTTATTTTTTGCAGTTGTCATCTGTTGTCCTACTTTATTAGGGAAACTAGCTCCAAGAATAAGATCCATGCAGTGACTAATACTCCTTATAGGTGGCAATCCATCAGGTACATTGTCGGAAATGATTTCTTCATATTATGTTAGCAACTCCTTTATATCTTCTGGTTTTTCTTCTACATTCTTCAAATCTTCAACCTTCTTAGGAACCAAGGCATAGCACATGGTCTCATGTCTCAGTCCATCTATAAATATTCTTCCATCAACCAAACAAATTCTAGCATTTGTACAAATCTCAATTTTAGGAACATCCTCCAACACCAACAAAGTCTGCTTCATCCTGTAGACATCAAAATTTGACCACTCCCATATTGTCAAACCTATTTCATTTATTCGTCTATCTCATCCATATTAATTAAATAATTTATTTAATTAATATTTCCCCCTTTACCTAAAGTTTATAAACTATTTAATTTAATAATTAAATACTTTACCTTTAGGCCCCTTTCCTTTCTAAATTAAATAAATACATCAATTTATTTAAGTTAGTCACTCAACCTTTTTGAATTTAAATCAATTTTAAATTCTCCTCTTTCCTCTTTCCTTGTCACATCCTCCATAATATTCTCTTAATCTAGATTAGTCTAATTAATCCATGATTAGGATGTGCACACCCTTAATCAGGGATTAATGTCACATCCTCCAACTTTGGCCACCTGTCTTTAATCCTTCATTAGTCTTAATCATGTATTTGCACAACCTTAATCTAATCACATGCCATCTCTGGCGTGTCCTCTAAGTCAACCTTCATCATCACTTTCTCCATTTGGAATTGACCTCTTCCCCATGTGAATTTAAAATTCACATTTATTCATTCAATGCATTTCTCTTCCCCATGAAGATCTTTGACAAGTCAAATCACTCACATGGATCAAAGTCCTACTTTTTGGAAACCTTGTCTTATCCATGAGATACTCTAAATCATGTGAATTTAAAATTCACATTTATTATCCCAACCACTTCTCTCTTCTCCATGATGATGTGTGAGGAATTCTAAAATTCCTCACATGTCAACATCATTCCCACTTGGGGACGAGAAGTTCATTTTTGAGGAAATTTTCTTCCCTTCCAAGGTATTTGTCCTTCATCCACCTCACTTGTACCCTATCCACCTCATATTGTCCTCTTTACCATCTCATCTCCACATGGCAAGATGTGAGGGCTTGTGAGTCCTCAACTCACCATAGCCCTCCATCTTGGCCATGGTGGCTCAATCTTGACCATTTAATTCTCTAGATAATTCTCTTTTCATATAAGAGACTTCTCTTTTCATTCATTCAATAACACTCATTTTACATTCAATCCTTCAAGCAATTTTCAAGCTCTAGTATCCTCACACTTGCATTCAAGCTCATATCCTCCATTGTTGCACAATTTCAAACTTGCATTCATCTCTTAAAACACCCACATCCTTCATTGCAATCTCCATATCACTTAGATTATATTGCATCCTTTTTTTATCACATCTTGCCATCAAGGAGCACACATCCAAGCTTCAACCAAGGGCCAACCAAGTTCAACTCAAGCAAAGGTATAATCATTCTTGTATCTTTATTTTATTTGAGTTTAACTTAGGCTAATATTGAAGTGGTCTTGTGTTTCTTGGCATTGCATTTTCAGTTTGTTTTTGCATATTTAGAAGTAGAAGAACTTGCACACATTTTTGGCATATCTGGTGGGACCCACAAATGGGTCAATTTTGCTTTCTCGTTTGTTTTTATTTAATATTTTGTAGTTTTAGGTGATAAAAAGGAAAAACTGACCTAAACAAGGGCAACCCTACCATAGAACAGGTGACCCCACCCTAAGACAGGCAACCCTAACCTAAACAGAGGCAACCCTACTCTTGCAAGGTTGCCCATCTAAGAGACAAAAATCAATTTTGCTCCTTGTTTTGGCAATAGAGATGGCCTTGCCTTGAATAGGGTGACCTTTCCCTAAACAAGGGCGACCCCACCTAGAACAAGGGTGGTCCTACCCTAACAGGGGAGACCCCACCCTAAATATGGGTGACCCTGCCCAAACATAGGTATTTTTTAGGTAAAAATAGTGTTTAAAGTCTTTTTTGGAGCCTATTTTCTATCGTTTTGATTAATACTAACCCCCTAACTCATCTTGTTAGTGATTGTGAATTTTTTTACTAACATTTGTGCAGCCATTTCATGCTTAACAAAGACCGGAGGTTAAACTTCTAACATGTTTGTTGCAGGACGAATGGGCCAAGTCTTTTAGTTAGCTTGCTTATTTTCATTTTCATACTAGTTAGGCACATAGTTTAAGTAGGGGGAGTCAAAAAATTGTTTTTCATGTTTTCAAGTAAGCTATTGACATATCCAATCCCCTTGTATCATTTGGTGATCCTAGGTGAAGAGAAATTATAGCTTACTTAGTCCTTTGTGTTGCCTACGGGGCACTACATCGTTCAAGCTTTCCCCTTGCACTTCGTGTGAGCCTAGGGAGTAGCCAAAAATGGTTAGTTTTCTCTTTTTAGCAGGACCTGCTTGGGGATTTCATCACCCCAAGGGATGATTCCAACCACATGTACCGGCGAGGTATATAAAGGGGGGAGGCTAAAGTTGTACCCCAATCTAGTCACATCATGTTTGGTGGAGCATCGAAGCTAGGTTAATACCTAGATAGACGTGAAGAGTTGGTTTGAGCCTTTAATATCTCGCTAGAATTCTCGACTCATGCTTGTGATGGGTTGTTCATAGTTGTGCCTCACGTACCGAGCATATATCGAGGACTCCCTAGATCACCTTGTTTAGCCTAGTTAGAGGACCATGTTGGCCATACCCTTCACACTAATCTTAGGATTTGTGCTATTTGAAATGTCTTTTTCATGCGAAACCAGTGAATTTTTGTTTAGTCAAGTCAGTCTTACCTTCTACTTATTGTTTGCTATGTTTTTTGGTCCTTTTCCATAGTCGTTTTACCTAAGTCAAGTTCAGGTCTATTGATAGAGGCGACCTTACCCTAAATAGGGGTGACCCCACCTTGAACAGGGGTGACCTTGCCCTCAAGAGGGGTAACCCTGCCCTCTGTCTCACTCATTTTCTAGCCTATTTTTTCTAGAATTGTTCATCTTTCACTCACAGAGGCAGCCTTTCCCTAAACAGGAGTGACCACGCCCTGAACAGGGGCAACCCTACCCTAATAGGGGTGACCCTACCCAACAAAGTTTTTTGCATTCTAAATAGTCAGTCCCATCTCTCGTTCAGTCATTCTACTAGTCCTTTTCCCCATTTCATGCACTTGTTTTCCCATTCAAGGAACCCATTTTGTCGTTCAAGGAATCTGTCTCATTGTTCAAGGAACCTGTTTCATCATCTGGGGAACCTGTTTCACCATTCAAGGAACCCATTTTGTCATTTAGGGAACCTTTCTCATTGTTTGGGGAAGCCATCTCATCGTTCGAGGAACCCCTTGCACCATTTGAGGAACCTATTTTGTCATTTAAGGAACCCATTTCATCATTTAGGGATCTTGTTTCACTATTTTGGGAACCTATTCTATCACTTAGTAAGTTTGTTTCACTATTTTTTAGGCTTGTTCACCCATTTCAATAGTCTATTTGACCCCCTTTTTATTTAGACAAGTCCAAAAACTAGAGAGGCAACCCCGCCCCTTGGATAGGCAACCTCACCCACTAAATAGGTGACCTCTCCCATTGAACAAGCGACCCTTCCCCCTGAACAGGTGACCTCACCCACTAAACAGGTGGCCTTTCCCCTTGAACAGGTAGCCTCACCCCTTGAACAAGCAACCCTGCCCAATCCAGAGGGTCAAGCAGCTAGGAACCTAAAACATTGTTGCTTGTTGCAATAAAAACACTTTTATCACCTTCCATTCACCCATAATCCACACTTTAGGTCATCCATTCATTACCTGCATCATATAGGAATGTCTTAGAGCATCTCTAGATTACACATTCATCATTGTTTTCTCAATCCAAATTTGCTAAATCTTGATTTAGAGATTATTATCCAAATTGACCTAGGCGTCTAAATCTGATCATCATCTTACAAATCAATCATCAACTTCATCCTAATTAATCCATTTCCATCTCAAGTTGTATTTGGTGCCATAATTCATCATCTTTGGCCCAATCAATCCATTTCCATCTTGAGGTGGATTTGGTGTTGTAACCATCTATCTATCAATCCAATCAATCAATGCCTTAAGTCACCTAGGGTGATTTCTAAACTTGGTTTAGAATCCCTTACATCATCCATCATCTAATCTTGTCAGTCATTTCATCAACCGATCTTGATCCATCATCTAATCCTATCAATCATTTCATTGATCAATCATATCCAATCATCCAATCTCATCCTTATCTAATCCATCAATCCTTTATCCAATCTAATCAATCTTTCAAATTTTCATTTAGGTCATCCCTGCATTGCATCCCAGCTTCTAGTCTCACCTTAGTCCACCCAGTAGTTTTTCACTTTCATGCCCATTTAGACTCAATCACAAGCCAAGAAGCAAATGGGAGAACAACAAGGTCAAGGTTCCCAACCTAATATCCCTCAAGAACCTAACAATGGGGAAAACATCTCTGAAGATCCTAACAATGGTGGGAACATCCCCCAAGATCCCAATAACAGTGCTTCGTCATATTCTAACACCGATGTTCAAAATACTTCACTGATCGGTGAAGAGAACATGGTAAATCAGCCTAAAGTCACTATTGATGAATACCTAAGCAATCCCACTAATGTGTAGATGATAGATCACCTCCTCAACAAGCGTGGGGATAATATTATTGCTACTTTGATCATGAATGGATTCAAACCACCATCTGATTTTGACACAGTATACCAACACCTAGACCCCTCTAGTGTCTCAAGACCTGCAAACTTCACAAAACATTCTAGGAAATTCATATGTCCCTGAGGATTCGGCCATAGAGAACTAGTATTATCTTGAATTTGGAAAAGTTGTGATACGTCAAGTTGCCAATTATTCTCACCTCCCATCCATAGCCTCTATGGTACCACCTGATCCTAATGACCCCTATGCCTATGGCATGCCACAAAACATTATGTTTGCTCCACCACTCCCACCTCAGTATCCTAGTCAACCATTTGCAACATTGGGGGAAATCCCTTTATTGCATTGATGTCACCACCAAGGCATTTACCTGTAGGTAATCTCCTTCCGCCACCTTGAGGTAACACTCTGACATTCCAACAACCTCCCATTAATCCTCATCATTTTGCTACTCTGCAAGCACAACCGCAACATGCAACTATCCCCTCACAAGCACCACCACAACATACCACTGTCTTTTCCATCCCCTCACAACAACATCATCAAAAACCTCTACAATAGAACATTTCAATTTTGTAACAAAAACATTCTGCAGCAAAAATTTTCGATCCCATAGTAGCATAGTGTCATTCCTACATAGCATCCTCATCAGGAAACACAAAGTACATCGCACCCTCAACAACCACCCCATGGTGCCTATATAGCAATCCCAAAACAGTAGCACATCCTATCTCACCAACCACACACACACATTCCCATGCAAATGCAACATAATCCTCTCATGCAATACCTCTATCATCCATCTAGCACATACACTACTTATGCTACTACATCTAATCCTAATTTGAATATCCATGTGGCCTCTCAGAATCCACCATAGACTCAACCGCCACTTTACACCAATCCTCCAAAATCACACATGAATCCATATCAACAACCATATAATCCACAACTGCCTCATATGCCACATAATAGCCAAACATTGTGTATAATTAGCAATCCAATCCATATTACACTCAATATCAATCACCCTATCAATAGGGTGCTTCATCCACCTCTTACTATCAATAGCCATCATCACGTCAATAGGGTGCTTCCACATCCTTGTATTACCAAGCTCCACAGGGTGCCCCATCCACTTCATATTATCAACAACAATCACCTTATCAACAAGTAGCCTCCACTGCATATTATCTTCCTATCCACCTTACATCAATCTACAACAACAACTCACATACGCTAATCAATATCAGCAGACACCTATGCCTTTGCTAGCTTATGATCAAAACACTTCCACCCCATCTTCATCATATCAAAAATATCTTCCCTACAATCAAACTAATTCATCTAACCCAACTCCAACCACCAATAAAGATCTGAAGGAGCTCAAAGTTGCATTGAAAGACCTACAAGTGGAAATATTTCAAATTCGAGAAGATTTGTCCTTATCCATTTGAATCTTTGATTTCACTTGTCCCCTTTCCAAAACATTTTGAGATACCCAAGTTTGACAAGTATACAGGAACTAAAGACCCAAAATCCCACCTATAGGAGTTCTACACACAATGTCAAGATGTCCAACATAATGATAATTATCTCCTACTCCTATTTCCTAGAAGCTTAGGGGTCTGGCCTTAGATTGGTTTATGGGTCTTAAGAAGGGGATAGTTTCTTCCTTCATTGACCTTTCTAAACAATTCATTAAATAGTTCTCCTTTAACTTGGAGAAAGACATCAACACTTTGGACCTCCTGAAGGAGAAACTTTTGATAAATACCTGCAAAGGTGGCGAGTAGTCGCTAGCCATATGAAACCCCCTCCCAGTGAGAAAGAAATGGTAACCCTCTTTATGGCTAATGCTCAACCTGAAATGGCACATGCTCTCAATCTTCATTGTGTCACTACTTTTGCAGAAGTTATCGAAAAGGGTTCAATTATTGAGAGAGCGCTTGTTGCCAAAGGGAAAATAAAACTATATAACTTGGATTAGGACAAGTCATCCAGTGATAAATCTCATTACTCGAATAAGAACAAGAATGTGTTCAATGATGGTGTCACTACCAGAGGTAGTAGTACGCCTCTCCACAACAATCCATGCCCAACGCCATAGTCGTGCCACAGGGGCCACCTCATCCCCCTCAATAGTCTAATCAAAAAAATCCAGGGAATGGTAAACATCAATTCACTCAGCTAGGAGAACCTTTGAGTGTCATCTTCAATAGGTTGTTGCAGGTTAATTACCCAATTACATATCCTGTGACTAAACTTTTTGATGAGTCTAAGCCTAAACCCGTCTGGTACAAAGAAAATGAGTATTGTGATTTTCACAAGATTAAAGGTCATTCCACAAACAAATGTCAAGGTCTAAAAATGTATGTCCAAGATCTTATAGATCGAGGAGATATTCATGTGGATGCCAACTAGGCCTCGTCATCCAATGCTCAATTACAAATATATCAAAATGATTTCCTGAAGCATAACCAAGGTCCTAGCACATCTAGCATAAATCTTGGACCCAATAACAATAACAACCATGATAATAGCACTAATAATATAACTTACAAGAATGTCCCTTTCAATTATGAGGGTCTCATTATGTATATTTTCCAAGTAGAATCATATGTGTCTATGATACATGTCAAAGGCAAAGAGCTTTAGTGTATTGTTACCATTTTTCGCACTCGCATCACTGTTCTTGAAGCCTCCATGACAACCCCATCACCTCCTACGAGCTCTCAGTACAACATCCTTGACCACTTAGGAAAGACTGCAGCAAAAATCTATATTCTAGATTTGCTAAAGTATTCTCTTGTGCATCAAGAAATTTTAACTAAAGCTTTACAGGATGCCTATGTCCCTAATGACATAGACCCCACACAATTTCAAGCTCTAGTTGGACACCTTTCATCAACCTAACAGCTGGGTTTTAGCCAAAATGACATGTTAGCCATCAACTCCAATCACAATTGACCTCTTGATATAGAAGTCCTTGTCGCCTAACATAAAGTAAAAAGGGTCTTGATATATAATGGTTCTGCTCTAAATCTCTACACATTAAAATTCATAAAGTAGGTAGGATATACCCATGTTGATCTATGCAATTAGATTATCACTATAAAGGCTTATGATAATGCAGAAAAAGACTTTGAAGGGGTTATTGATCTTCTAATTCAAGTTGGCCCAGTTATACAATACACCACTTGTCATGTCCTTGATCTGGACCTCCCCTACAACCTTCTTCTTGGTTGACCATGGATCCACACCATGAAATTTGTCCCATCCACCTATCATCAATGGTTGAAATTCCCATTCAATGGGATGGAAGTTACGATACAAGCTGATCCCCAACCATTTGAATATTATCATTCACTCAAAGCTTCTTTCCCTCACTCTCATTACTACCCAAGAGTGGAAATGGGACCACTGCAAACATCCTCATCCAATCCATCATCTTATCCATCACCCACCACCTCATCCACTCCATTATCTACATCTAATCCCTTCATCACCATGGTCCAGATCATTGACAAGGGATGTGGTGAGTATGAGATGCATACTGCTTTGAATGTGACAACTATGCCGCCCTCACCACATACTTATGCCCAACCTTCTAAGTCTGCACTAAAGGAAGAAAAAAGGACAATCACCCTGAGCTCCAAAAATGTGGGAACCAACACTTATGTATCTCTCGTGTTACCACAAGATATTCCTAAATATGATATAAGCCAGTGGATATATCATGAAGAGTCAGAGCCTACTCCTCCCCTAAAGGAATATTTTCAAGAGATGTATCCTTGGCCCTCTAATTATGCCGAGAAATATAATTATTAGGGGGGAGGCCTTGGTCTAGAAGAGCTAGGAAGAAACCAACCAATTAATACTCCTATACATCCAAAAAACTCAGGCTTAGCCTATGATAAGAAGAAAAAGGGTCCTACAACATCGACTAGTACTTCTAATAACATAAGTGCAGATGATGGTCTTTTGGAAGATATACCAAAAGAGGAGTGCATCATACATGCGTGCGATGATGTAGATCACATTGACCTTTCTTCCATGTTTGAATGCCTATCCATTTGCACCATCATCCTTTCCCTTTGCCATCCCAAACTCATAAACTGGGACCTACATGAAAGCACACCAATCAACTCACTTCCCTCAATGGATACATATGTACATCTCATGGGATTGGGGGAAGATGAACACCTTAGTCACAAAAATAAGAGAAAGAAAAATAAAAAACTGTCACCTAGTGAAAACCTCCTTGAGGCACTTCTTGACTCAGAAAAAGTCAAAATAAAGGACGTATCTAATAGTGAAAACCTCAATGAGGTGCTAGAAGATGGGGACATTCATCTTCCCCTTGTGGAACACAATTGTCTGAATGATCATCCATTCTTATCGAGGAAATGCAAGAAGTAAATTTGGGAACTAAAGAGGATCTAAAAATCGCACATGTAGCCAAAGCCCTCTCAAAGGAAGAATACTCTACCATTGTTCAACTTCTCAAAGGAGGAAAATTAATTTCACATGGGAATATTTAGATATTCTTGGGTTAGATCCTACTTTGGTCGTACACCATCTAGATGTGCGTCTTGATGCAAAACCAGTTAAGTAGAAGATTCAAAAAATACATCTACAAATTTCTCTATTCATCAAGAAGGAATTGGAGAAGTTGTTGGAGGCCAAATTTATAAGACCCATTGACTACTCTAAGTGGATCTCCAACATCGTGCCAGTAGCCAAGCCCAATGGGAATGTCAGGGTCTATACAAATTTTAGAGACCTTAACAAAGCTTGTCCTAAGGATTATTTCCCCTTTCCAAACATCGACATGTTAGTTGATTTAACTGCAAGACATGAGATGCTATCCCTCGTGGATGGATTTTTTGGATACAATTAGATAAGAATTGCACCTAAAGATCAACATAAAATAGCCTTTACCACACCTTGGGGTACATTATGTTATAATATTATTCCCTTTAGTCTTAAGAATGAAGGGGAAACCTACCAACACACAATGACAGTTATCTTTCATGACCTTATCCACATCATCATGGAAGACTATGTTGATGATCTGTTAGGGAAATCAAGAACCAGAGAAGAACACCCTGTAGTCGTAAGGAAAATCTTTGAGTGATTGGAGCACTACAAGTTGCACTTGAATCCGAAAAAAGTATATGTTTGGGATTACGTTAGGAATGTTATTGGGCTTCATTGTCTCCAGAAGAGGTATAGAAGTGGATCTATAAAATTCCATAGCAATTATGGGCATGCCTCTGCCTCACAATCTAAAACAATTAAGGAGTCTCTAGGGTAAGCTACAATCCATGAGAAGATTCATAGCATAGTTAGTTGACAAGTGTCAACCGTTTACCCACCTCATGAAGAAGAATACATCTTTCAAGTGGGATCCCATGTGTCAACAAGGATTTGACAAGATCAAAGAATATCTAGCTCATCCTCCCATCCTTATGCCTCCAATCCCAGGGAAGCCACTTTTATTATACATTTCAACTACTTTAGTGGAACTAGGGGCATTGTTGGAACAACATGATGAGTCATCTAGAGAGAAAGCTATCTATTATATCAGTTGAACCTTAGTTGGCTATGAGCTCAACTATTCTTCAATGGAGAAATCTTTCCTAGCCATAGTTTTCTGTTCACAAAAGCTCACACATTACATGCTCAGCCATCCAGTAAAATTGATATCAAAAGTTGACCTGCTCAAGTACTTTCTATCTAGAATAACCTTGATTGGCTGTATGGATAAATGGGTCATGTAGCTAATCGAATTTGACATAGAATATGTGGACCACAAAGCTATTAAGGGGTAGGTGATAGAAGATCAATTAGCTGATGCTCCCCTGGTTGATGCACATCCTCTAGTAATAGAATTTCTTGATGAAGAGGTCTTTACAATAGTATAAGCAACCACATGGACACTATAATCTGATGGGTCGTACACACATAATGGATCAAGGGCAGGCATCTCTTTTGTCAACCCCCAAGGTGATTATATCCAAAAGTCATTCAAATTGAATTTTCCATGCACAAACAATATAGTTGAATATGAAGCTCTTCTCACTGGCCTTAGAATCACAATCAAATGGAATATCACTCACTTGAGAATCTTCGACGATTTGCAGTTAGTCATCAAGCAAGTTAATGATGAGTTTCTAACAAAAGATGATAAGCTATTTCCTTATAAATGTATAGATGATGACTTTAAGAAGTATTTCACCTCTATTTAATTTGACCAAATCCACAGAGTACATAACAAAGTTGTTGATGTGATGGCTACAATTGGTTCTTTAATTGACATGCCCAAGGATTGAACAGACTATGAGTTCCTAGTGGAACAACTCTTAATCCTCACATACGACATCCTTGAGAATGAGATGGTGTGTAAAATTGTAGGTCCTAAATCCCCATCATATCATGATATCTTGCCTATCTTCATGACATCCTACCCACTGACCTTACACATAATTAATGCAAGTCATTTATCAAACGTACACCCTGTTACACCATCATAGGTAATACTCTTTATTGTCATGGCTATGAAGAAACTCTTCTTCAATGTCTAAATGAGACCGAAGCTCACACTACATTAACAAAAGTTCATAGTGGTGTTTGTGGGGCCCACTCAAATGGTATGGCCTTAGCTAAGAATATTCTTAGGGCTGGTTACTATCGGCCTACACTAGAGCATGACTCTTGTGAATTTGTGAATAAATGCTTACCTTGCCAACAACATTCAGGCCTGATATATTCTCTTGCTCAAGATTTGCAACCCATCGTAGCACCTTGTCCTTTCTCTCAATGGGGTCTCGATTTAGTCAGCAAGATATAACCTCCATCCTCTAATGGCCACACCTTCATTATCACTACCACTAAGTACTTCACTAGATGGGTGGAATACATACCACTCTCCCAGATAATGGGTACTTAGATATCAAAATTCATCCTCTACCATATCCTCTGTAGATAAGGCATCCCCTTTACCATCATTTTTGACAATGGAAAACCATTCAAAACTAGGTTGTAAAACATGTATGTGACACCTTCCATATCCAATATCAGTGGTCTACTCCCTATTACTCTCAAGGTAATGGATAGGAAGAGGCCACTAACAAAACTTTGATTAAAATCTTGAAGAAGATTATTAATAGTACTGGTCAAGATTGGCACCTCCACATCCATCCCGCCCTTTGGGCTTATCGCACATCCATCTGCACTCCAACTAGTGCCACTCCATATTCCCTAGTTTATGGTACCAAAGCAATCTTTTTTATTGAAGTTGAGATCCCCTCGCTAAGAATATCCTTGAAGAATCTCATCACTGAAGAAGATGCACGGGTTGCTTGCCTCACTCAATTGGAGCTCCTAGATGAAAAGAGGATCAAAGCATACAATCATATTTAGGTGTATCTGAATTGTCTTAAGCGCAGTTACAACAAGAAAGTCCATCCTCAACAATTCAACATTGGAGATCTAGTCCTTAAGGAGAATCAACATACCCAATAGGACTGAGATAAGAAGGGCAAGTTTGAACCTAATTGGTTGGGTCCCTATGTTATTACAATGAAATATGGATATGGGGCATACCACTTTGCCACACCTGAAGGGGAACCCCTTGAAGAGCCTATCAATATCATGCACCTGAAGAGGTTTTATACCTAAATTAGCTGGGTCCTATCCTGCAAAAATTAGAAAAATCCAAAAAAGGTAAAAAATTATCAAAAATACAAAAAATAAAAAATGTAGAAAATCCAAACAAAAATAGTAAAGAGAAATAATTCGTCCTATGTTGAAAACAACCCTTGGTGGCACCTTGGATAAGTATGGTTGATGAAAACCTAGTAAAAAGCATCATTCGTAGAGAGTTTAATCATTATCTACCTTGTGTCCTCATTACTGCATGTCTTCATCCATCCTCTCCTTGCATCCAATCCTAACATCCTATCCTATCACTTCATCTACATCGTGTCCTTGATTGCTTGGTATCTTTTGATTAAGCATTGGACAATTAATATTAGCTATCTGCAATCCTGAGCTTTTAATCCTAATATGAGCTTATGTTAGTCTCGCATCATCATCTTGAGTCCTCCATTGCATCAGTCATCATTGCTTGTCCAAGTTGTATGTATTTCATCGCTTTGTCGTGCCAATCCTCTATCTTTCATCATTTGTCTTTTCCGAATTATGTTACCCCTATGCTTTCATGTAGGAAAGGTTGATCATTTGATCCTCCCGTAGGGAATTTTTCTATTGCGTCTCCCATCATCCATCATCAGTCTCCATTGTCCTCTTTTCACTTTTCTCCATAGTCTTTTCTTGAACTACGAGGGCTTTGCACTTTCACATAGGAAAGGCTAATCTATGATTAGCCCCCAAGCCCCTAGGTCTATAGGGTGTGTTAATCTTATGTCTTATGTCTTGCCTTGTGTCATCAAGTGTGTCCCTATCTAGCTAGTTCTTAAAAAATGGGATCCTCTAGTATTGGGGGATCTGATTGGTGTCGAATATCCCACATCATCTTGGTCATTTTAGTTTAGTTTCCATCTTTAGTCTCAACATGATGCATCCTTCCTAACAAACCTCATCAATCCCATCCATCCTTTTTGATCCTATGGCAAAGGACATTTGAAATTGATTATGATCTTTTGATGCTTTTGGATTTTGTTTATATTTTGAGCTCCCTATTACAACTTGTCAAGATCACCATGATCTATCATATTATAGTTTGTTTTGATTGGTTCACATAGGGACATATCTTAATTTTTTTTCTTGTTGCTATCTATTGGGTTGTCCCACGTAGTACCCACCAAGATCCTTGAGATCTTGTGTTATGTTGGGGCATCCTTTTGTGCTTGTGGTTATCCCACTGCCTGGCCCAACCAAAGTCTTTGTCACTTTGGGGTGTTGGGATAACCTTCTTGTCTGTTGTGTTTTTTTTATGCATTAGATGCTAACTTGCCTCAATTTCACATACCCTAGCACTTGGTGTCTTATTCTATAGCAAAAATCAATGCTCTAAAGATGGAAAATCACATTAGGATTGCATCTCATGATCGATTTCATTGCATTGCATTCATACCTATCCTATGACCTATGATTTTGGTTGTGCAAATATTCACCTTCCATCTCTTGTTCTTCTTAGGATGTCAATGGTTCTTAACAAGTGTAGTTTCACACCCATCTTCCCTTAATTTCATAATGATTATAGGGAAATTACTTGCTATTACATCAACAATACACCTACCACCTATCACCATGCAAGTCCTTATTGACACTTATGTTCATGTTGCATTTAATTTTATTTTATAAGCTAAAGCAAGCATGATCACAAATAAAGCCCATCTACCATCCACATTGCATCTCATGTTACATCATAGGTTTATTGCATTTTCTCTCGTATGCTTTATCATCTCATATTAAGTTGTTTAGATTAATCATGTTTGGTTATTCTAAGCATCTTAGATTCATTTTAATATCCATTCATTTCCATATTCGTTTATACCATTAACACATTATGTGCATCACCACCTGCATCACAAACCGTTAGGTCCATATCCATAATAAATAAAGTCATAATTCATACATCACATCCTACATTGTACATGTTAGTTAGCATACATAACATATATCTCATCCATATCAGCATTAACATATATCATCATAAACATATACATACATTACATAATCATGATCATGGACATCATAAAATCATAAACATACACATATGCATAAATAAAATCATCCATCATATGCATAACATGGTATCAATAAGGGTTGTCACATATCATATAAAAATAAAAATTAAATGTCCATCACATAGTCCATAATAATCAAAATGCATAGCCATTGTACACATCATAATCATAAAAATAAAGTACAAGTACAAGGCTCTGAATCAACTATAATCATTGCTACTCTATATTGTCCATCCACCCTGCGCCTATCAAAAACTGGTATCTTGTCATCTTCCCATTGAGCTACCCATGTCTGACCTCTGTGGAGAGTCAGGCATTGACCCTCTATGAGGGGGAGTCACCTGATAGTCATTGTATCCTTGGGTCCATGTCTCTAGTGATTGGGATGGTGTAGGCATCTAAGGATCCTATCGAACATAGCGAGTTGTGCACTATGTCGTATCTGGAACCGCTTGCTCATAAGCACACATCTAGTAGGTTGCCTCCCTCATGTGATCATCTTGCTTAGTAGCCTGATACTAGGCTACATTCTACTCATGTCTATATTTGTCTCAATCTCCACAAATGACTCTCCTCTCCTACACCCATGCCTCCTAAGCCAACCACAGCTAAGCAATCTCTGCATGTAGCTGATCTCTCACTGTATCCCTATCCTCCTTTGTGGCCTATGATTGTGCCTCTTTGGTATCCCTCTCTCTCTATAGTGTCTATGCCTCTTCCCCTCTCTCATTGCTACCACCCTGCATAACATGTACATGTACCCATGCAACATCCCTCTCTCCTTGCATAGCCTGCGTCTGCATTCGTGCAACATCCCTTTCTCCCTGCATAGCCTGTGTTTGTGCATGTGCTATATCCCTCTCACATCATAAGGTCTATATCAGTATAGCTATTGTATCCCTCTCACCCCAAAGGGTCTGCACCTCTGTCTGTGCTATGTATATATCTCTCTGCAAAATCTCCAATTGCACCTCTGTTGCCTCTACCCTCACTAGTATCGAACTTGAATCCCCAAGTGTTGCCTCTACTACCTACACCCTATCATAGAGCTCATCTCGCTCCCTCCTCAGCCTATCCTACTCTAGCCTCAACACAGCCCTCTCCCTCAGCAACCCTGTCACCTGTACCCTCAACTCCTCCATCTCCTTCTCTGCCTACCCAACCTTTGTTGATACTTGATCTACTGCTTCTCCAGGCTCATGTTGTAACCTAACCTGTAGAATAGTCATCTCTACATATAGTTTATCTCAATCCTAGCACACCCTCACCATCTCATCATGTCCTCTCTACACCTCTACTCGTAGGCCATCCCTCTCACTCTCCACCTCCCATAGCTATGAGGATAAGTTGTTGTATAGCACTCCATAATCCCTTTGTGCCTCTACCTATAACCTGACTACCTTTTCCTATAGCTTGCTCACCTTAGCCCCTAGCCTGCACCCCTCATCCTCTGCTCTATCACCTGTTGCCTCACCTAGGCCCCTCCCAACAATACGACAGAGTCCTCAAGTGGTACATGTAGTACTGCTGCCAACAGTTCCACCGCGAGCACGTCCACCTCTATAGCATCCTCTTGTGGCTCGACTCTCATCACATTAGCCTCCATCTCCACACAGGCTCTCCTCTACTATCTCCTCCTCACCCTCTCTTGCTATCCTACAACCCCCACCTCCACCTCAAACTCATTTCTCTCATCCATCATCTCCATCTCCAACTCATCTCACTCCTACTCAGCCTTGATCTCCACCCATGCTCTCCTCTGTTGTCTCTTCCTCCTCCTGCCCTACAACCTCCACCTCCACCTTAGGCTCATCTCTCTCATCCATCATCTCCACATCAAGTTCCTCTCTCTCTCGCTCTGCCTCGATCACCACCTGCTCCCTCCTCCCTTGTCTTCTCCTCCTGCCCACCCTCACTCGATGTCCTATGGCCCCTACATCTACTTGTCCTCTCTCCTACTATCATACTGCTCTAACCGCCTCTTGACCTCCCTTTTGCTAGGCTCTCCCCCTCCCTCTCCTCTGCACTATCAACCTCAACTAATCCTCTAGTGTAAAACCCAGTTCCTCTCTAATGGGTTCCTCTAGTGTAATCCATAGAGGATGATGATTGATATACCACCCAACATATCAAATTGTCACTCCTGCCTCTACCTCCCCTCTGGTCCTACCTAGGTAGAGTACTAGTTGCAGTGTCTCCTAGTGCTCCCTCATGAATTCAGGAGTAATTGGCTCTCATGATGGTCGCTCTCGCAAGATCTTCCTGAAAATATTTGGTCTACGGGGAATATCCTTTGGTATCCCAAATTGTCTGGTCGCCATGTCCAGCCTATGTGCCTCTACTATATGAGGCTCCCTCTTGACTATGTAGTATCTAGTGCAGAAATAGCCTTTGTGTCTCACCTCATCTCCCCTCCACCTTGAAAACCACTGTCATGTACGACCTCCAAACTATATCCTCCTCCCACAAGTCCTCCAGTGTCCTCCACCTATCCATATCCCCATAGCCCTCATAATGCCACACCCAATCATACTTTGTCCCGTACCACCACGCTACTCGTGTTGTCTCATCCTTTGTACCTACTCTCACCACTCCTAGCTTGGCCACACTAATGTGCTCCTAGGCCCATACCTATAGTAGAGTCACTTGTGTCAAGTTGAGACTCCCTCGATAGCACACAACATGCATATCTCTATACAATTGTGCTAGAACACATGGCCCCCCTGCAAACTCCCCATCTCTCCCCTTGACAATATGGTGTATCACCTTCATGTAGCTCAAGTTGTAGAATTTCTCACTCTAATCTGGTATCAGTAAGCCATTGATCAACCCACAAAGATAGAGTAGTCGTGGTGGTACCCCCACCGCCAAGCATTGGTCCACATCCAACCCCCTCTTCTACATAGGGAGGTCATCTAATCCAAACAACACAAACATTGTACGATCCATCTCCTCCCCCGCTAACGTCATTGCACTCACTAGGCACCCTGCTATAGGAAGCCTCAGTATCCACCATACATCCTCTAGGGTCACAATCATCTCCCCTGTCAGGAGATGGAATTTTGAGGTCGAAGAATCCCACCACTCTATGAGGGTTGTCAACATCACCTGATAAGCTCTGATTGTTGGATAACCTATCAAGTGTAGCAACCCTGCTTGTGCAAGGGCCTCATGATCTGCTATGTTCATCACCCTAATCGTCACCTGAAGTACCTCAGATCGTCTCTCTCATGTCTATAGACTATCAAACCCCTGCATCCATATCACATCACTATGTCTATCATCTCAAATTTTCCCTCATTTTCCGACCTCGGGTTATTTTCTAACTAATTATTTCCCCCCTTTTTCTCTAGAAAAATTTCCCCAATTTCTCTTCTTTTTCATTTTTCCTCCCCTTTTTCTTTTTCCTTTTCCTTTTTACAGCCCTTTCTCTCATCCCCAAGTAGGGTTGCCCTTGTTTCGAGTGAGGCCACCTCTATTTGGGCTACGGTCACACTTGTCTAGGGCATGACCACCCCTTCTAGGGCAACGCCGCCCCTCCTTGGGGCATGGCCGCCCCTTTCGGGGGGCGACTGCCCTTTCCTTGGATGAAGCCACCTTCCTTCCAGGTGAGCTTTCCCCAAGCAGAGTTTCTCACTCCCAGAGTAGTCTTCCCTTCCCTTCTACCCTTTTGCCCTTTTTGGGAACTCTTTTTTCTACTCTTTTGGGTGCATTTACCCAATGCACCCACTATTTGGGAAAATATTCCCTCCCCTTCCCATCACCTTTCATAGGAAATTGTACCTACTCAATGGGTGAAATCCCAATTTCGCCCCCAACCCATTCCTCTACAGTACCCCAATCCCAAAACCCATGATTTGAAAATGCATTTAAACTTAAATATTTCATAAAAAAATGCTTAAAATCACAAAGAGGGTTTTGAACCTAACCTAGTGTGGAACTGCGCGTTGATGGTAGAACGCCATAACCTCATCCCCCAATGGATGATGTCATCATCATAATCATTCGACATCCTTGTCTCCTCAGCTCCTTCTTCTCCTCTCCTATCTCTCTTCAACTGTCAGGTGTGAAAATGAGGAATAGTAACTCTAAAATTACTATAAGCAACTTTCCCCCCATTTTTAAATTACTTTTAGGTGAGGGGTATTTTTACTTTTTATTTAACCTTTTTAGGCCCTAATTAATTCCCAATCTTCTGCGGACCGTCATTTGCACATCGTGTGTCTATTTTACTCTATTCAAAATCCAATCTTCATGATTTTTTTAACTCTATCCACTAGTACCTTTTGTTTCTTCATATCAAGAAGTCACCTGGGGCCCCTTTTTCTTCCCCAACTGCTTTCTCAAGGGGGAATACCCTACCATTTTCCTCCATTCCTCCGTCATTGTCATTTCCTTGTGAGACAAGGGCATCTCCCTCCATTTGCTTCCATTTGGATAGTTCCCGCAACCTCTTCCATGTTGGGGTATCATGTTCTAGTCGCTTTCTCTATAGAGTTAACTATATTTTTTTTTTTCTTCGAAACACTATTATCCTAACAATATTTCGAAGAGGGAAAAATGTAAACATCCAAATTTGACCACTCCCATATGGTCAAACCTATTTCCTTTATTCATCTATCTCATCCATATTAATTAAATAATTTATTTAATTAATATTTCTCTCTTTACCTAAAGTTTATAAAGTATTTAATTTAATAATTAAATACTTTACCTTTAGGCTCCTTTCCTCTCTAAATTAAATAAATACATCAATTTATTTAATTTAGTCACTCAACCTTTTTGAATTTAAACCAATTTTAAATTCTCATTTTTCCTCTTTCCTTGTCACATCCTTCATAACCTTCTCCTAATCTGGATTAATCTAATTAATCTATGATTAGGATGTGCGCACCCTTAATCAGGGGTTAATGTCACATCCTCCAACTTTGGCCACTTGTCTCTAATCCTTCATTAGTCTTCTTAATCATGTATTTGCACAACCTTAATCTAATCACATGTCATCTTTGGCATGTCCTCTAATTCAACATTCATCATCACTTTCTCTATTTGGCATTGACCTCTTCCTCATGTGAATTTAAAATTCGCATTTATTCATTCAATGCATTTCTCTTCCCCATTAGGATCTTTGACAAGTCACATCACTCACATGGGTCAAATTCCTACTTTTTGGAAACCTTGTCTTATCCATGAGATACTTCCAATCATGTGAATTTAAAATTCACATTTATTATCTCAACCACTTCTCTCTTCCCCATGATGATGTATGAGCAATTATAAATTCTTCACATGTAAACATTATTTCCACTTGGGGACAAAAAGCTCTTTTTTGAGAAAATCTTCTCCCCTTCCAAGGTACTTGTCCTTCCTCCACATCACTTGTACCCTCTCTACCTCATATTGTCCTCTTTACCATCTCATCTCCACATGGCAAGATGTGAGGGCTTGTAAGTCCTCAACTCACTATAGCCCTCCATCTTGGCCATGGTGGCTCAATCTTGACCGTTGAATTCTCTAGAGAATTCTCTTTTCATATAAAATATTTTTGTTCTCATTCATTCAATAACACTCATTTTGCATTCAAGCCTTCAAACAATTTTCAAGCTCTAGTATCCTCATACTTGCATTCAAGCTCATATCCTCCATTGTTGCACAATTTCAAACTTGCATTCCATTCATTTGCATTCATCTCTTAAAACACCCACATCCTTCATTGCATTCTCCATATCACTTAGATTACATTGCATCCTTTTTTCATCACATCTTGCCATCAAGGAGCACACATCCAAGCCTCAACCAATGGCCAACCAAGAAGATCAACTCAAGCAAAGGTATAATCATTCTTGTGTCTTTTTTTGTTTGAGTTTAACTTAGGCTAATCTTGAAGTGGTCTTGTGTTTCTTTACATTGCATTTTCAACTTGTTTTTGCATATTTAGAATTAGAAACACCTGCACACACATTCCATTAGCAAGAATGGTATATGTGTTCTTCTTTCCATCATGAATAGCCTATCTATCATACTGCCAAGGCCTTCCCAACAAAACATAGAATACATCTGTAGGCATGATATCACACAAACTTCATCATGATAATTTCCTATCTTCAAATTCACCAAACATTGTTCACTTGCTAGTATCTTATGCTCATCTTGAATCCATGCTATCTGATAGGGATTCAAATGTTTCAATCTTTCCAACTTTAATTTGGTCACCATTTCCTCAGAAACTAGGTTCTTAGAACTTGCACTGTCAACAATCACTTTGCAACATTTATTGGAGCTACCTTGCATCTAGTCTAAAAACAAATTCTTTCTTTGTAATGGATCTTTCTCCATCTCAGTTTGACATAATACTCTTCTATTCACCAACACTTCTCCTTATTCTAGTTTATTAGATGATCTGATATGATCCCCCTCAACAAAGGTTGATCTCCTACTATTCTATGACTTTCTGCTTGCCTCTCCCTAATTACATTCAAACGCTCTATGTCCTTCTCCACCACACTTAAATCAAGTTCTTTGAATGCTCTTTCCTCTTGTCCTCTATCATCTTTTCTATAACCTTCATTTCGGTAGCCACCATAACCTCCTCTCCTATAAGAGTTTTCATCATCTCTACGGTATGAATTATCATTCTTAGTGACCTCCTTTTCTTTATCCTGGTCTACAAAAGATCCTCTTCCTCCTCCTATAAAAACTCTTCCTCTCTGAAATCTTCCACCTCTTCCTCTTTGTCTCTGCTCGAGTCTCTTATTCAGCTTATCTTCTGCTTTCAAGGAAAATTGATATGCCTCTTCCACACTCTACAACTTTATCAAACTCATCTCATCCTATATAGATGGTCTTAAACCATTTACATATCTAGCTACTTGCTCGATCTCATCCTCTGAATGTTTGGATCTAATATTCAACGTATAGAACTCCTCAATATACTCTGTCACACTTGATTCCTTTTGCTTCAAATTTTGCAACTTTCAAAACAAACTAATATAATAGTTTGTTGATCTATAATTAGAAGGTTTACAAATTAACTTGTAATTAATTCTAATTATAGTATTCCCTAATCCATGTAGTATTGTATGACTATACTTTTTAACCATTGAAAATGTAAGCTAGGTTCTTTAACCTTTACAAGCTTAAGGAAGTTAACTAATTACTATAATGTTGTAATTAGAAATTAAATGAGAATTTAAATATCGAATTAAAAAAAATATTGAAAATGAATGTAAGAGAATGTAAGATAGGAGATAGAAGAATAATAAGATAGAAGATAGAAGGATCAGACACAAGTTGATAACGGAGTTCATCCAATGAGGACTACGTCTCCGGGTCCGCTTCTCAATGTTGGACCACTTTATTAATGGTGCCAAGATTTAACATGCCTTTTTACATCATCCAAGCTTCAAATCCTACATAAAATACCTCACAATCTCTCTCACTATTACAATTTTGGTGTATAATAGCACCTTGTAATTCTTCTCCAAAAATTCTCCAACACTTCCTAAAAATTTCTCTTGGAAAAACTTCACCAATTTCTCCCAAGTACAAAACCTTGTTCATAAACCTGTCTAATTTCCTCCAAGGAAATTCCCAATTTCCCTCTCAAACCAAAGCTACCCCCTTATATACATTTTTACATACTAAAATGGGGTTAACCATAATTTTTTTACCAAATCCCCTTAATTTGACATAATCCTTAAAAATATTTCATAACTATACACAACTCGTTGAATTATTGGCTTTTATAATTCAAGCCTTACATTAAGAATTCAGGTTGGTTTGTTTATTTATTTTTAAAGATTTAAATCCCTTAATTCATGGCTCTTATAATTTTTAGCCTTACAAAATACCCCTTTTAATATCTTAAATATCTGTTTAAATTTCATTTTAAGCCCCTTTTAATTCCATATTTTTGGGCTTTTACTAATAAAAATGGTTTTGGTTATAATTTAGGGGCTATGTTATTGAAATATGAGTTTATGGGATTTTTTCCTCTCCTTGTTTTATGGGCAAGGCAAGAGGATTTTAAGGGATAAAATCCCACCAAATCCTTCTTTTTCCTTTTAATTTTTAAACCCCATATATATATATATATGGTTTAATCCATATTTATGCCATGTCATATACTCTTTCCACATCACCATGCTGATGTCATCAAAGTCAACCAAAGTCAAAATTTTGACCAACCTTTGACCAGCTGTAACTTTCACATACGAGCTCCATTTTTGAAACCAAATATAGTTATGAAATCAGCGCGATGAGCACTACAACTTGGAATCATTTTTGTTTCATTTTGAGATGATCAAATTTTTTACCTTTTTTCTAGCCCCCTAATTCGCTTGTTTGACCAAACCTTTGACTATGCATAACTTCTACATACAAACTCCTTTTGAGCCCATTCAAGTTGCATCAGGATCGTGTCAGCAAGCTCTATGCGATGAAGCTGGTTTCATGAGATTCTAATACTACGAAATTTTCAAGTATTCTAGATCCACCTAGATCATCTGTAGGCATAAAAATTTCCTTCAACTTATTCACCATCCAATCCCATGATTTTATCTTCTCCTTTCCTCTTCTTTTCCTATCTGTCTGCAAATGTTCCCACCAAATGGATGCATGTCCTTTCAACTTTGTACAAGAAAATTTATCCTTCTTATCTTCGACGGTACCTTCAAAATCAAAATGTTTCTCCATCTCTATTATCCAATCAAGCAATTCATCTGAATCTAACTTACCACTATAATCCGACAAATTAAAATGCAGTCTAGTATTAACCCTAATTATGGCTCTTATGAACCTTTCTTTTTCCTGATCAAGGCCAGGTTGATTTTCTCTTTCCTTTTCTTCATGTTCTTCTACCTCTTCATCACTCACATCATCAACCGGTCGTCCTCTCCTCTGGGTTGTTTCAACTGCATCTAATCTAGCAGCAATTCCTCTCAACATCTCCATTATCGTTGGGTCTACATTTCCACGCACTCCATTTCCCCTAGCATTCATTCTTCCCACCATCTTTACACAAGTCCTCTGTAGCTATAAGTCAGATCCTCAGTCTGCCACCCCATAAAAAAACTTCAACAGGACTTCGTAAACTTTGACGATCTCTCACGAAACAAATCTTGCTTTGATACCATCTAGCACAGACATGGAAAGGAGGGTCATCAAAGCGAACAATCTGAACCATGGAACAAGAGTCACACAATGAAAGCAACACAAAATATGGAGGAAAATGCAGATTAAAACATTCTCATTATCATAAATTTTGATTACAAATAGCCGGAAACATCTGGGCTTATAGATTCGGCTCACAGGTCTGATAGAACATACTCAATAATGCATTCTTCCAATATGCTCCTTAATTCAAGCAAAAATCTTACAATTCAAATCCCCTATTCTACTTAACTTGCTTCCTAATGATCTATTACATTCATTTATATCATATCCAAGGATCTAGAATCCTCCGCGTCGGCCCAAGATTATTTATTTTCTGATGAAAGAAAATATGTGTGTGTGCAAGGTCAGCCTTCAAATTTGAATTTCTCCTCAGCGGGTGCATAGGATGAAGTGTGGACCCAAAACTCAGGTTGGTAACACTCCATGGAACAATTTGAATCACACCTCAAAGATCCAAAAGTTATGAGAAGGATTCACAAGGAACAAAATTAGCCGTTATGCTTGAAATTATTCCAGTGCTCTATTTTAGAAGATCTCACTTAATCCAGAAGTGATAACTTGTCGAAAAAAGATCCAATCACCCTAAAATCTTGGAATAAGGAAAATGAACATGTCCTCGATGAAAACATAGATTAGTATGGTCTGATGAGCAAAGATGATGAGTTATCCAATATGAACTGAAAAGAAGAAAACTGAAAGAAAAATATTTTTGGTTGATGTAGGATTCCAAAGAACCAAGGATGCTCCTACATCAATATTCATTTAAGATAATAGATAAAGATGAGATTCACAAGATATTGGGTACTTATTCAAAGGCTATATATGATACCCTTGTGGAGGTTTCCAAAGCCAAATTTGTTCCCCTAGAAGCCAATCCAGGTCTTAAGAGATCTAGTAGATCCTCTCCTACTGTTGTCTCTACTTTGTGACCCTCTAATTCCACACAAACATCAAGTAGTAAAAGGAAAGTGGAATCTATAACTCCTTCAGAGAAAATGGCCACTAAATATAGGCATACTAGGATTGAAAAAAGGAAAAGGGAGAAAATACAAATAAAGAGGAATTAAATGATGTTGAAGAGGTTGAAGAAGAAGATATCTCCTTGCAAAAGAAGATAGGAAATTAGATTACAAAAGAGGATGTTGAGCAAACCCCTCTAGTTACACATGAACCCCTTGATTTTGGGTCCATCTTGAATGGAATTTTTTGAGTATCTAGCCTATTGGATAGTACAAAGGAGCTCAATTTGAATGCCATATTAGAAGACACGAATAAAATTGAGAAGACCCTCATTGAATATATGATCATGCAAAACATTCCCTTTAGTGACATCATTAACAAAGCTTTAGATAGCCATGTCGATGTTTTGAGACAAAGAAGAGAAGAAGCTATCAAGGTTGATGAAGAAATGAAACAACAAGCAATTGAGAAATCTAGGATTTATGTCTCCAGGAAGAAGAAAAAATGGTCTAGAGACAAGCTAAGGAGCTCTACTCTAAAGAAGAATAGATCTGCTGATGAGCATGGATGAAGATGTCAAAAGGAATATTTAGAGTGAGATTTAATATGTCATAAATAAAATTGTTAATGCATTACAAAGTAAAGTTGATGTTGATCCACAAGTGCCTAATTCAAAAGATACAAATAAGAAATTATATGTGGTCAAGAAGTACAAGGACCTTCTAGACTATAAGAAGGAGAAGGAGTCTTTGGTGTGCATGAAAAGAAAGTTGTCTTTGGTATAGATATAGAAAAAGAAGAGAAAGAGACAAAAGAAAAGATATCCAAGATCCTTGAAGAAATGAAGAAGGTTGAGGTGACTTCTAAGGATCAAGTTCCTCCAGGTGACATTATCCTACAAGATATACCTAATATGTCTACTTAAGACATAGATCTATCAATTTTTGAGGGAAATGTGATAGATGGTGTTGAAAAGGAGAAAGATGATAATAAAAATGAAGAGACTACCCCTCTAGTGAATATTGATGCATAAGGTGTGGGAAACAGAGGTGAAGTGGGTGTCCCTCCTCTAGGGAACACTAATTCAGGTGAATAACATAATGTTCCTCCTTTGAGCAATTTGAAAAATAATGAGGAGATGAGAGAAGATAATCCTGAGATAGTTCAAGATGCAATTGAGAAGGAAACTAAGAAGCAAGATGCTTCTATAGGTCAAGGTTCTTCTTCATAAGATTCTTTAAGGATCTAATAGGGATGCAGATATAGTTTCAACCTATGGTGACACTCTAACTTCTACATATTCCTATTCATGAGTGACAAGTTGACTTGTCAAACCTTTCTGCCCTTCACAAGTTATAGCTTAAAGACATTATGCATGCTTTTGCAAGGAAGGAGATTCTACAAGAACGTGCATAAAGTATCGATTGATTGACGATGTTGTGAAGATCATTCAAGAGGGTTTATGAGAGGTAAACATTTATTATTACTTTCCTCTGGAACAAAAGTTAAAAATTTTAATGGACTCTTTTAAATACCATTCCTCTTATATAGAGAAAAAGGTAGATTAAGAGGCCTTGAGAAAGATAAAAGACAAAAGGATGGTTGATGCATCTAATCGGTGTGCCAATGCACATAAAAAATTACAAGAAAATATAAATATGTTTAAAGAATGTGTGGATGAATTTACTAATATTTATCAATTTTGTTTGAAATGGCCTTGTTCTACTAAAAGAATTAAGGATCATATTGACTCAATTGAGTCACAAATCACTCAAATGTTTGGGATAATATATGATCAATCAAAGGATAAGGATGAGGCAAATAGAGCTCAAATTGAAAATATTTGTTTGTAGTTGTCATTGCTTCAGGACCAAAGAGAAAATAAAGAATTAGTTTGGTCAGCTAAGGGAAGCAATTTATGTGAGACTTGCTTCAATATCTAGGTTGTTTGCTGAAGCAAAAAAGGTTAAATAGAAAATGAAGATTCCAAGCAATGTGGAGGTGGCTAAGTATTTATGCATGCAGTTTGAATGCCAAAATAATATTAACTTGAGAAAAAATAGATTATGTTGCAACTTTGGTGCAACTTAAGGAAATTTACAATAATATTCTACCTTTTAAGGATGTTGCAAAGGTATAGATAAGATAATTTTGTCTTTGTATATTCTTACGAAGTATTAAAATATATTTTTGATCTTTTGAAAATAATTTTGTACATAGCATTTATTTTTCAAGTATCTCCATCTCAAGGGGAGTAATGTTTGTAGAAATCATATAGTATTGGGGAGTTTATACAACTTTTAGGCTGATAAAAGTAGAATATATTATTCCCTTTTCCTTTGATGTCAAAGGGGGAGATAATACTTGTAGATAATGAGTGTTGCCATCAATGAAAAAGGGGATATTGCAATAGGTGTTTCCAATTATGTCAACTCAATATATGTTATCATTGATGCCAAATATTTGTGTTGAGGGTTTACAGTACTCCAAAGATAGTTGGTATGTAAAGTGCAAGTCAGCACTGGAATATGGGGTTGAAATGGTATTCAGTATGATGTATATGTGTGATTCGGAGGTGGGTACATCCATTCCAATATTTTTCGACCATGCCTGCTTTGGTATCACTCATGTTTGGTGTATCGTACATGAAGATATGTTGCAGAAGTTTTGTTAAGGAGTTCACAGTGTATACTCTAAGACAGTGTCATAGTATTTGTGTTCATATACCTCCACAATGAGAGCTTTTATCTTGCAATTTAGAAGATAAGATGGTCAAGATGTGAAGTTGTTATATTCAAGAGTTTAAGTCATTAAACCTTGCACAATGAAAGTTATAAGTGACAGTTTCGAACTATTATCTGGTAGAGTAATGTGTAGATGAAGGCTTATTGGAATGCTCTACATTTCTCCAGAGTTACAGATGTGATTGTGCATACTTGGGGATATGTTCAAAAAGGTATATGGGTTTATGCTTGCAAGTCTTAGATGTTCTAGTGCTTAGAAATACAACATCCCATGTCTTGAAGTGTTATAATCATTCGAAATGCCCTATTTCATTAGTTCAATATGTTTCTCTTCTTCTACCAGCACATAATGATCAAATACTTCAAAATAAGTTTGAAGAGATATTGTGCATAGTATAATTTTTGTACATCTTGGTTTGCATTGTGTTTTTGGTCTCTTTCTAGTGGTGTAAAGTTTAACAATTGACATTTTTGGTGATATTGATGTTGTTTGGGCTGATTGGCTTGTTTCCTTCATCTATGGTTGATCATAATCAATTAATTATGCCTCGAAGAATGTGTTAAGATGATTTTTAGTCCTATTATGTCATGTGTTGATCCACAATTTTTTTTCATATTGTATATGTTTGGAGTTGACCTATGTGATAACATACATTTCTTCTAAAAGCTCATCTTGGAGCATACCTAAATGAAATGTGCAACACCACAACCTATCAACAAAAACTCCAAAAAAAATGCTTTTTAGAAAGAACCAAAACATGTATAACACAAAAATATAGGTTAGCATAACCTATAATCACTCCCAAGTATCTGCTCCTTACACATTTCAATTTTGCATGACCCCAAAACTCTTAGGTGAGGCACCACATAACAAAACTAGTGAAGCAACAACAAAATGAACCAACTATTCATTCACAACCCAACACCTAGACCACCAAATCATTTGCCACTTAGAGTGAATACACTTTTGACATCCATAAACACTTCCTCAAAACTACATAGCTTAATATTCATTTGTGGTGGAACGCAGAGTATTCCAACATGCACTTTGCACTTGTAACACTGTCGGTAGTAAGCTTGATACTCTATCAACAATATCTTCAACTACAAAAGACATCAAACCCATAAAATTTGGATTTAGACTCTTCGAACATGTACCATGAATACCTCAAAATCGCATGACAAGATGTTGCGTAGCAGAGCAATGAAGACCACAAAACTATTCCTTTGAACACTAAAATGCACACTGGGACTTAGTCAATTTAACAAAACACTTGGTCTTCTTCAAACCAAGACTTCTACATTTCTACAATGGGTTGCCATCAATGACAACACCATACACTATCATACTCATGTTGCTAAAAAATTGACCCGGAGTGTTCATAATTCAACTAAGTCTACTTGGGTAGCCTTGTACTTAGTGAGTGGCCTAGTTTGATAGTCAAACAACCTGGTCATCAAGGGGGTTGTAATGTCCCCTTTTTAGTCTGATCTTTTTTTAGGATGGTTTGGCCTATTACTGACCCTTGTAGGCAAACCCAAATGGTTAGAGGGTCCTTGGCAATTATCCATGGTTTTCTCCTTTAAAGCTCAATGTGGGTTCAAGTTTGGTCTTTATTGGACTCAGTTCTCCATACTTACTATTTATAGTAAGTCACCATTTCAGGGGAACTTCAGAGTTACTAAATTTAGTAAGGCACCTGAACAGTGTTGACCTCTTATTCAGTTGGATGGGCAAAAAATTAAACGATTAAGGATTAATTATCATTAAAGTACCTTTAATGATAATTAAATATTATAAAGTTAAGTGTACTTTATTTTCGATGAAGCCATGACCCTCAAATTTAAAATCACTTAAAGTACATTTTTATATTATTATTTTGGGCGCCCAAGTTTGGAGAGATATTATAAAGTTTTTATTAAAAATCTAAAAATGGATTTCAAAAGAGAATTAAAAGTATTTAAGAGGTTGACCTCTTTGAGGAGTTTATAAAAAAGCTTCAAAAAAATTTTATTTCATTATGTTTTGCAGATTATAACTTATGATTCTGGAGTTAGTACTTGGTGAAGGAGCCAGCTAGGGCTTCTATCATTTTCAACGTTGGAGAAAACTCTTCAATGTTTGTGCAATTTTGAGGTTGTACAATACCAACTGATATTATTGTTGATTGTGGACTTCATTGAGAAGTTCAATATGTGTGCTTAAAGAGAAGTTCGTACATCGGGGGTTTGAGCAGATCTTTTGAGAGGAGATAATCATCATAAAGTTGCCTTCAATATTTATTTAGCACTCTTTTCAAAGGTCATACTTCGTTTTACCAGCAGTCGTATCATCAGCAAAGCCCTAGGCATGTGAAACTCAAGCTCAAAACACCTTGCCTTTTTGTGTGGTTTCAACTCCATCATGGGCGGCTAGGACAATTAAGAGGTTTTGTGGAGTTTCTGAGGTGGAGAGGGCTATTAAAGCAGCAGATCGAACTTATATCAGATTTCTCCATTCGCTGCAAATTCGGGTTCTTCAATCATTAATATAGGACATTGCATTTTTTTAGTTGTTTCCAGTTCGTAGTTGCAGTTGCATATTAGAAGGCATTGTAATAATCATACATTTTGATATTGTAAGCCAAGAGTCTTGGCGTAGCATTCACATTTAGGTGCAATCAGCTTATGAAAATATTCTACTTAGCTCTTGCATTCAATAAAAGGTTGTATAAGGTTGCATTACAAGTGTTTGTTAAAATGCTTTAGTTGTGGGTGCTTTACTCGTCGCATTCTAGATAAATACTTGCATTATAAGATTATATCTAGTTGCTGCACTGTTTTTTCAGTTACTTAGATCTTTCATTTCATCATTTGCAATTATAATCAAACCCAAAACATCAAAACAAATAAATATTCATCACTCTGCAACAGTAGAACCGACAGGGTTCTTACAGGGGTGTCCTAGTTTTGTAGGCTTAAAACTCAAAATTTTGGCTAGCACTATTGGGGCGGCTTGGTCCTATACTAGGGCAGTCTCGTTCTCCATACAAAAATAGTGTTAACCCTCTCTACCATAGCCAGCCAATAGATTTCCAAGCCCAATTCCACTAACAAATAATTTTTATGCCTTCTATCTTGCCTGTTTTGACCATTTTCGTCAACTAGACCTTCAAAACCTAGTTAAAGTATCTTCCTCTTAGGACTTGATAATTATGGTGGAAGTTATGTCATGATAATTATAGTATTCTTCAGCTTTTGTGATGTTGTGTTGTGACGAGATGTCTTAGGAAGTGTGTGGTTGTCTGGAAGTGACTCATTGTCATTCCAATTATTGGAGAGTTTGTGCTTCTTGGTTAGGAAACCTCTTATAAAGGTTTTCCCTTGTCTTAGACTAGTTTAGTGTGTCTTGGTTTGTCTTGGAGGTTGATGATTCCCTCATTCTTTTCTAGTGTGGGGTTACACAAGAACATGATCGTGATTTAGTAATTGATCATCGTGTAAGTGTTGTCCTCTCTCTCATATGTTCATCACGGTGGGTTTATCCCAAAAGTGGTTAGTCTTTCATTATTGCCACCTTTTTATGCAATGGTGAGGTTGTCTTGTTGTCCTTTTCGTTGTGTCGTGTTCATGCAACACTTTTGTGCATGTTGTTGTGTTGTTGTGCAAGTGTGATATTCCCTTGTATTATTGACGCTATTGTCATTATTTCGAAAAATAAATGTTTTGACAAGTTTTGTTTTGAGCATACGTCAACTTGGGGCATTGCACCTTTGGGAAGAAATCAATGCCTCCTTTTCTCAAACAATGACAAATGGTTGTTGTGTGGGAGTGTGAATGTTAGCATTGATAGTCACAACAATTGACAAGAGATTAACATGTAAATGTATCAAGCCCACGTTGTCTCCACTTTGCCTGGCTCATGTGGTGTTACTCTGCCCTTCAAAGTGTCTCTCAACACTAAATGTAACAAAAAGACCACACCTCTTTTCTTTTGGATTCACAAGATATGCATTTAACATATGCACATCCATTCATACACGCATATTTAAAATTGGTTATAATATCATATAAAGATAAACAATGGTGATTTATATAATTAAATATAAACAATAATATAAAAGTTTCACATTATTTTGATAGAATAAGAAGTAGGACATTACAAATAACATCATGAAACACAATCATATTCACCAATAACCTAACTACAATTTTTAATGCATTAAAAAATAAAAAAATTAATTGTAAAATTAATAAATATAACAAACATTAGAAAATTGTCAATCATTGCTATTGTCAAAGATTTGACTTGGAACTTGGCTTTGGGCACATTGAAAAACATGAGACATGAAATTCCCATTTTCTAATAA
>VDFB02271358.1:676334327-676444400 GCA_007258455.2 Sequoia sempervirens
CATAGCTCCCCCTAAATTTGATAAGGAATTTTTCACTACTCTCTCTCCCCCTTTGACATAAACAAAAAACACGTATCCAATCCCCCCCTTTGAAATATAACCAAAGACTTGATTTATTCAAAAAATGGTTCAAAATTTCAAGAAATACAACCCCTACTTGTGTCAGAAGATTATTTTGTATTTATCTTTCATCTCTAGAAGAAACTTCTTCCAAGTTTCTACTACAATCCCAATGATTATGATAATGTTGTTGTTTTCATATGTACAATTGATAATCTTGATTAGGTATTCCAAAATTGTGATGGATTCTTCTAATATTTCTCCTTTCCTTAGTATCTCAATTAATTGCTCTAGTCTGCATTTGGTTAAGTCCTTTACTTTCCAAAAGGTGTCAACAATCTTGTTGTTGGTTTTTTGAAAATTTGAATGCTCTATCTATAACTCTTGAATCTTTTTCTTAATTTCACTATCCTGATCCTAAAATATGCTAAAACTTTGACCAATACTGTTTAGTTTTGTCTCAATTTGTTCCAACTTTTCTTTGTATTTGCTAGCTATATGAGGCCATTGAAGACAGTAGTTATAGAAGTTGTTTGTTTTTCTTATGCATTTCCTTAGCTGATTCATTTTCCTTGCTATCTTGGTGAGTGATAGTTTGTACTACTCCTTCAAGTGTAGAATTATTTCTTCTTCTTTTGTTTTGAGACTTAGAGTCCATGATTTCCTTGATAAATTCAATCATCTCTTCAAATAATACTATTCCTTGTGAGGATTCTCAATAAATCATAGAAGAAGTTTCATCATGTTTCCAAGATAAATCATATTCAGTGGTAGTATGTTAGTGAATGCATTGTTAGGGAAAAGGATTAGGACTACACAAAAAAGGTATCTTGGAGTCCATGTAGATAGTCAACAATCATTAGTAGAAAGGAATAGTTTCTTCCACAACCAATGAATTTAATCATGTTAGCAATACCTCCATAATATTGAGGGAAACTTTATATAGTGCCAATATCAACATGGGAAGCATGAAGAGCTCTTATGATAAAATTGCTACCAACGCTACAACCAACCATATCATAAATCATCATTCTCACACCTCTTCACCCAATGGTTGGGACAAAAACAAAGAGAAAAGTTTATATCAAAGAAAAGATAAAGTCATCAAAGAAAAAGAATCGACAAATAAAAATGGACAAATAAAATTTAAATGGATTCCAAAGCGAAAGAAATAAAATCATCCCTATCAAACTCCATTAGTAAAAGAAACTATGGGGAAAAAAAAATGGGAATTTCATCCATCTTAGATGTCTACCAAAGTAAAGTAAAGATTTTAAAGTGACATAAAAGGTATATCAAGAAGTTGGTCCTAATTCAACTTGCAATTTCATATCCACCCTTCATTGCTCATCTTCCCAAGCCTGGAGATTCAAAGATTCCAAACTTTCGATCAATCCATCTACACCTCATATTCCTCATCACATTCCTCCGTCCACTTCGACATCCATGATATCCAAATCTTGGATTGATCGTGTCTTAGAAAAAAATCTTTATCATAAGGAGTATAAGGGCACTCTATCATGATGTGCACATCTAGGTAAGGTTAACTCTAGTATCAACAAAAAAGATAAGAATATCCAAGGGTTACATTCTATGAATGATAATCTGCATCTAGCTAATCATAGACAAAAAAAAAAAGGTTAGTCACATTATCAAGCATAAATAACCATTCCCTATGATATTCTTGATCATTCTAAGATATGAAAACATGAAACAAAGCATGAAGGACAAGCAAATGAAAGCATGTAAACCTATCTAAATAGCTCAAACCTCCATCCCATAGGGGGATTAGTGTCACTTAGATGTGGAAAGTGGCACTTTCCCAAGTTGATAAGATCCAATATCATTAATGAAAAATGATGATTTTGATTCAAAATGATATGAAAAGTATGTGATTGTGGATGAAAGAATGAGTAGAGTAAGAATGCATGAGATTGTGGATCCATATTCAATTGAGAAAGGATCTATTTAAAGGAAAGAAGGATTAAAGAATGGGTGAATTTGGGTAATGTGGTACTAAAATAGGAACCAATATCCTTGTGAAACTTTTTACAAGGCTAATGAAAGCCATGCAGATGTGTGTGAGAACATTTTGAAAGAAGTGATGAGTTAAGGTATGCAGGTGAAAGTGTAAGAGAATGTAAGAGAATTGAATGAATATGGTTGAGAATGTAAGGGAATGTTTTGATTATAAGGGAAAAGTAGGTTTTGAAGGGACCTAGAACCCTTTACAACAAAATAGACAAGAAACTACTCAAAGATAAAAACATTGAACCATCAACAACAACCAACAACAATACAATAGCCAAAAAATAGAAAACCAACAAAAAAAATATAGAAACAAAAAAAAAAAATAGAGAGAGACACTATTTCATGTTCTTTAAGGTGTTAGCCACCTTAATATCCTAGTTATGATGCAACTTAATCATGTCCATCAGTTCTTTCTTCTCCTCCTCAAAGTTCTTCCTTGAGTTACCCCTTTCTCTCTATTGCCTCATCTTTTCCAACCTTCTTCCCCTTCCCTTTTGAAGACTATTCCTTCTTAATAAATTTTGCAAAGTAAAGTTGATCTTCCCTAAGTTGACTTATCTTACAAAAAAGGATTTCCAAAGACCACACTATGCTTGACCAAACTATGGCTAACAAGCAATAGCTTCTTAATGTTTGCATTAGTTTCAGTAATCTTTTCCTCCATATCAGAGAGGTGTTGTTCACGCAAGGATTTAAAATCCATAAAGGATAACTCCAAATCCACAATTATTTCAATTAAAATATCTAAGATCCCTTTAGCCTATTTTTCATATTCTTTTTGAGGCCCCTAATCTTGATATTCACCCTATTAAACTCTTACAATACCCACTTGGCTAGCTTAAATTTGCGAGTAGCCCCCAAATGAACCATATCCAGAAGATCGAACATTGAAGTATTGCCATCATTAAGGTAAGAGAAATCCTTAGAGAGAGGACACACCTTAAGTGGCTCTAGATTTCTAGAATTCAGATTAAACCCCTCATCCTCATGCATAGACTTCCCACTTGAAAGCTCTACACTGGGCATCTACTTAATAGGGGAGTCATTTATTTCAATAGCATTTTCCTTAGCACCATTCTCCTTATCCTGATCCTTAGAACCCTTAAAATCACCTTTCACAACCTATTTTTTCATATTTTCATTTTCCTTGAATGTCCTTCATGAAATTTCCTTGTTTTTCTTATCCCCAACTTTTTCAGGCAATCCCTAATCCTTACATCCATCCACAATAGGATCCTGATCATTAAGCTCATTATTTCCCTTAGACTAGGAACCACTAGAAACAACATCAGTATTATTGCCAATAGAATGGGAATTCAACTCTAGAAAAACAATATTCTTAGTTGTGCATTTCCCTAGGGATTCTCCTTCTTCCTCTTCTTAGAAGGGGCCATTGTAGGGGATGAAGACCTACCCTCATCCTCTTCATTCCATTCCTCTTCACCAACAACATTGGTATCCAAACCAGTTGAGAGGGTTTCCTCACTGATGTATTTTTTCTTACCCTTAATCATATTGGCTAGGATTTGGGCCCTCACATGCTCCATTATGAGTAGTATGAGGCCCTCATGGAGGATAGGATCCCTCCTATTTTTCAGATGAGCATACATTGACACTTCCAATGAAAATAAAAGAAAAAAAGGGAATGAGATAAGCAAACCATGTCTGAAATGATTCAACAAAGTGAAATGGTGACCTAAAATTGTAGTCTAACGACTATCTAGGATAAAATATTTCATGATGACCTCTTCTACATCAGCCCAAATTTTCTTCAAAGAAGTCCATTCATAGCCCCATAACAACTTAATCAGCTTCTTTTGCTCATCATCCTTAAAAAACTGGTCCATGGTATCATCATTACTCTTCCTTTCCTTGAAAAATTTATGACCCACTAATGACAACCATATTATGGAAGAAATAAACTCCTCATTAATCAAAAAACCCATTCCCTTTACCTATAATATTCTATTATTCAAATAGATTACAAATTCCATTGAGGCCTTAGGATCATGGCCATTGAGCCTTTCCAAACAAATCCCATGCTCTAAAATCCTCTAGATTTTACGATCCTTCCTCCATCTTGCATAGGAATAGGGCTCAATCCTACTATGTTCACCTCCCATGATCACAAACATCATAAAAAAAAACCCCAGGAAAGTCTAGATAGTCATTAGAAAGAAAAAAGGCAAACCAACACCCACAAAGCATGTAATGAGAAAGTAGACAATAATAATATTAACACTCCAGAGGATGAGCTTAACCATAGCCATCATTTCATAATAAATACTTGGGATCCTTGGGAAGGAGGGAGTACTCCTCCCATGCCTTGAAATCATTAATTTTGATAGCCTCATTCATAAAGAAATCCACTGATGAGTTTCCCTCTCAATAGATATGAGTGACACGAATTTTCTCAAAGGATCTAAGCATCATTAGAGCATCCTCAATTAGTTGATCAATTGTTTAACTTGGCTTGTAAATGACAAGTAGGCAATTAATAATATTAAGTTATTCTCCTTCAACCCAAAGCTTGGAGTACCCCTTATCGAACAAAAATTTGATACTAATGAATGTAGCCTCAACTTCCGTATGGTGATTGGTTTGGATTCGAATGTAAGGGAACTTTGGTGAAGATGTAAGAGAGGTAAATTCCCTTGTAAGAGACAAGATTTCATGTAAGAGGAACTGAATTCCTTTGTAAGAGGCTTTTAAAGCCTTTGGAGGGAAAGTTAATAAATGGGTAGTTGAGGGAATATTCTCAGAGAATATGTCTTGTGAGGGAAAATAGGTTAATTAGTAATTAAAAGAAATGAATTTAATGTGAACTTGGTTAATAAACCATGGGTTTATTTGAACAATGTGAATTTAAAAGCTACAAAAATGGATAATGAGGATTAAGATGTAGCTTAAGGTTAATTAATTTAGGAAAGTTGGGGGATTTGTGATATTCGTTTAAATAATTAGATTTATTTGCTCAAATGAGAGGACATAGGGGTTTAAATTAAATAGTTTGATTTATTTAATTAAATGGAATGAACAATAGTGAGAAGAGGATAAATTAATCTGATAAAGTTAATTATTTGATTGATAGCAGAACTCGATGAATTTAACTAAATAATAAAAAATATTTAATTAATGGTTAGAACATAAGTGATTTAGGAAGAACAATGTTAGTAATCACATTCAGATAAGTAATACCAATTAGGACTATTTAAATGTACATTTTCCCCCTCTTTGAAGTGAGGTTCCTATTACATTGGTTTAAAGATTGATGCTGCTAAGATCAAAATTCCAAAAAAAAAAAAATTCAATGCCCCACTGTTGCCCTAGTGAAAAGAATTATGTTGCTACACTGCCTCATTAAGAGATTGGGAAAAAAAAAAAAAATTTGGGTCAAGCTTGCAATAAAGATGCAACAAAGGTTTAGTTGCAAAAAATGGGCTACAAGATGTTGAAAAATAGTCAAAATAAGTTTTGTGGCATGGAGAATCGATAAAAAGGCTCAAAACCCTAGTTTCCCTTCTCAAAAACCCTAATTTCAAGCTTAAATAGGAGAGGAATAAATCATTTTCAATTCATTAGTGCACCTGTCTTTATATAATTCTTGCAATTTTTCTTTGAGGATTTGACATTATGGGTGATCGTGTGCTTCCTAGACACTGCATGGATCAAGTTTGTGAGTACTGACGACCTCCAAACATAGGACTCCCCAATACACAAATCAGAACTTTCCTTGTTTTTCATGTTTTTTACACAATTTTTTATAGTTTTAAGATGTTAGTCAAAAGTGGGATTGTATTGTGTCACACTTTCTTTAGTTGACCTTGCTACTGATGTTGGAGCACTGCCCTTGCTGAATAGCATCGCAGGGCTTGATTTGGGTCAGGTGTCATCCATAAAATATTGAACCACCTTTGTAAAATGTATCGCGAAGTCTATAATAGGTATAGCGTCGCTTTAGAATGTCAACCCGCCCTTGGGAAATATCATCATGCGGGTCCCTTTAGGTTAAGCGCCACCTAAAAATGTTGATTCGCCTTTGTGAAATGGCACCACCTTGGATTTTAGCATCGCTATTGCTAAAAACTAGAGCATCACTTTTGATGGACCACAAAATGCTAACACTACAATGACATATGATGCATATTTGTGGGCTCATGCCCTAGTATGGTTGATAGATCCAATCATTGTTCTAGCTCCAAGTAGAGGACAACAAAGGGGTCCTTAGTTGGGTTAGTAGTGACAACCACCACATGGTCAGCATGATGGTCATGATGGAGGGACTAGAGATAGAGATAGGACTAGGATGCCCCTTGGTATAGCTAGTAGGGAAAAGAACCCCGCAGTATAGCCACCACAGTGGCCACCACTAGGTCCCAATTTGTGAGATGCACAAATAGTGGCCTTGGCAGCATAGGTCCAACAACTGACCACCTAGTTATAGACGATCACATGTGAGCTACAAACTACTAGAGGAGAGATAGATCATGAGTGGCAATTGCAACAAGATTTTGATCTTTCCATAGCTTAGGAGACATGGAATTGGGAGAAGCTTGAGGTGGTTGCACAATAGGCATACGGATAGGCGGGGGCTATGGTCTTGACATAGTTATATGGGAGAGTGATGCAGGAGGTCACCTACTACAAGATGTGTTATTACAAGGAGTGCCCACAACGTCGCTTCTAGCCCAATTTTTCATAGATGAGTAGAGTGGTATCGAGTGTGTCCTAGGGTTCCCCATTAGTTAGTTGACATCATTCAGGCTCCCACTAGGGAAATCTCTAGAGTCATAAATAACTGGATCTAATTATAGAAACTTTTTGGATGTACAACTTGATTATTTTATGTGTATACATTTATTGGATGAGTTTTTTTATAGCCTTTTGTATACTATTTTGAGGATATTACATATTGGGTTTGATGTGTGCCATGCCATATATATATATATATGAGATGGCTTTGACGTGGAATTCTATGCTGTGATGTCCCTTTATTTCCCACTTTATGGATGTATGGATGCATATGATGTGTTATGGATGTATGTACTTGTTATTTATGATTATGCTATGATGTTTATGGTTCGATGTAGTCAATGTTATGGATGTATGTCATGGATATAAATGTGATGCATAGTTTTACTTTCCTTTTCATTATATTTTCTATGTGATATACTATGATGATGCAAGATGTATGTATGGATGCATTTCTATGTGTATATGTTCATGCTATGGATGTAATGAATGATTTATGTAATAAGATGCTTAGAATAACAAATCTGTATTACCCAAAACAACTTATATGATAATGATGATGCAATAGATGGATTAAGATGCTTAGAATAACAAATCTATATTATCCTAAACAACTTAGATGATGATGTGATAAATGAATTACATTTCCTATTGTGACGATATGATATGATTATGCAGGATATGTGTTTGTTGATGTTTTGTGGTTGTAGGATGGATGTATTTTTTTTTTTGGTGAATAGGGTGATCCCACAAAATTGGTTTACAATTCCGTTGAGGAAGGAAAATTGCGAAAACAATCTCATGAAGAAAATTTTGGGTTTTTAGGAGTTCACTTGAAGTGGGGTGTTCAAGTGAAGCCAAAAAGGGGTTCACTCGTACCACCCCTTCGAGCGAACCCCTTTTGATGATGTCATCCATTTTGGTGCCATTTTCAAAGGAAAATAAAGGAGAAATTTCAAAAAAAGGGGGGTTTGAGTGAACCCCTGTTCATTCGAATGGGTCAAGTGGGGTTCTCTTGAAGGGGGCTTCACTCGAACCCCCCCTTTTCCCTTCTTCCCCTCTTCTACCAAATTTTTTCAATTTTTTTCCTTTCGAAGCTCGAGTTGAGGATGAAAATGGAGGAAACTTTAGAGACCCAATTAGATGACAGTAGTCCTTGGAACGAGCTATCCATTGAATATAAGTTTAATAAATTTTGGTTTTATTATATATATATTTTAGTTTAATTAAACATAGGATTTTCCTTGAAAATCAAGCTCTCTATTATGCACATGTGGAAAAATAGTAGATTATCAAAAAAAAATTGAAAAATATGTTTGAGCTAGGTATTGATGTCTTTGATCTAGTAAAAAAAATCAAGTTTTGATATATACAAAAAAGTTATGTTGTTTACAATCCACCTATGTCTAAATTGTAATTGGTTTGACATCAATAATTGATTAAGAAAAAAAAATCAATAAAGCACAATGAAACCAAATGAACACACTAGATATTGTAGTTACAAAGCTAATTTTTTTAAAAATTATAATTTTATCCTTCATAGTAAAATTTTTATGTTGTTTATGGTGAGCATCACTCTTTGAAAATGGTGTTTACTGATAAAAACTAGTTTTCGAAGGAGATGGAAAAAGAATTGTAATATGATTAAAAATAAAAATAAAAATAATATTTAGAATCTATACAAAAAAAGTCACAAATCACTATTTTGCATCATCTTCAAATTCCTCATGATTTAGCAGCTATAGGTGCCCAAAAGTGAAGATTTAGTTTAAAAAAAGTTTAATGTCTAGTTTGTCAAAAAATTGTAAACTAGTATTGTGGAATCACCCAATGTCATGATACCATATTAGCATGGAAAGAAGATAGAAGAATGAGAGGGAATAATCCTTGATTTGAAGAAGATGCAAAAGTCTAACAAGACCATGAGTCATCAAGACTTTATTAGATATGATGATGAGTGATGATGATTTTCTTATTGAGGGACTGGGACATGAATGACACAAATTTCCTTAAGTTTGATAAAACACATAGATACAATGCATCAAGGTATAGATAACCAGGATGACATGGTATTTAGTGCAATGGAATTTGACTCAAAAAATAGCTAGGAGTATCCTTGTTCACACCTACCATATGAAAACCTTGCTAGGATGTACTTTAGAAGCTTCAAAAATCTCAGACCAAAACATGAAAAGGCATAACCTCCCCATGTAATAGTCAACAAGTTGTTTCAAAACACCATCCACACATACCTAACAAAGCAAGTATTTATCAAGGTTATTTTACAAGAACATCCAACAAGCACAACAAATGAACACTAGTACAAAAACAACAATATGTGACTATAAAAACTACTAAAAATTGCTTATAAATGATTGAAAATGGTCATGTGACTAGTAGTAGTTTATTCCAGTCATTTATAATGTGACCAAATTGATGAGTAAACTATTTTTAGTCATTTGGTTGATTGATTTGGTCATTGTTTTAGTCATCTAAGTGATCGACTTGGTCATTAATTTAGTTGTTTGATTAATCGATTTGGTCATTGATTTAGTTGGTAATTTGATTGATTTGGAAGTGTGTAAGTTATTCATTAATTTAGTCATTGAATGTTTTAAATTGGTTACTTATTCAGTCATTTTTTTATTTATTAGTATATTTTGTCATTAATTTAGTCATTGATTGATGTTAACTAGTCACTTATTTAGTCATTTTTATTCACTAATTTCCTTCCATTGGTAGTGTATTTAGTCATTAATTTTAATCATCATTTTGATCAATTTAGTAGTTTATTTAATTATTTTTGCTCATAGATTTCTATCAACTGATAGGTATATTGATACATTGTTTATTAATAGCATAATCATTATATTTATTCATATTTATTAACACTAATTTATATCAATTGGTAGTATATTTAGTCAATTGGTAGTTTATTTAATTGTTTTGTTAACTGATTTCTGCCTATAAGTGCTAGAAATGAGACAATGCTTTAATTGAGGTTTAAACATATAAAAACATAATTAATCATTCATTTGCACATAATGAAACAACTATTAAGAAGGAAAAATACTAAAATTTTGTTTATAAAATGTGTTCTTACAGAGATACAAGACAAAAATGTGTCTATTCTTTGAAAAATGTAATATTACAAAGTGTGTTTCTCAGTGTTGTGTCTGAGAAAATTGAGTTACAATGCATTTTTTTGGTTATGCAAGATATTACAATTTTGATTACAATTATGTGTTTCAACTTATTTGCAACTAGACATACATGTATGTTGCACTCTTTGTAATTTTTCTTCTTTACACCTCTTTATCTACTTTGTATTTGCTTTTTTTTTTTTACCCCTATTGTTTGTGTCTACTGCTTACACAACAACACATCCCCTCTTATATAATGCACTAGTTTGAATGAGTGGAACCCAAACAAAAAAAGAAAAACATAATCAAGGGGTTTTACATTACAGGTGTAGTAAGATAGAACATTCTCTATTCTACTCATAGAATGTACACCCAAATCATATTTTCTAGTTTTTGTTTGGGTTCAACTTATTCAGGCTTAGCACACTCTTTGTCTACAACTTCACTCTCCAAACACTACTACTGCTAACCCTTCTTTTTCTCTTCTATAATTACGACTAACTGTAGACACCGAAATCTGGTTTAAACCTGCGACTTCCATATTCACCTTAACATTAATTCTTCTATTGATTAAATAATCTTAATTATTTAATTAATTCATCTTCTTTTATTTCTTCTATTAATTAAATAATCTTAATTATTTAATTAAATAACATTGTCTTTATTTCTTCTAATTAATTAAATAAACACTTATTATTTAATTATCTTACTAATTAACCATATTCTTTCGGTTAAATTAAATAAATCATTATTTAATTTATTCTTTATCATGCTTCAACTATAATTAAATAAATTCTTTTATTTATTTAATTATTCATTTAAAATCCCCTTCGCCACTTAATTTTATTTATTTAATTATCTTTCGAATATTGTCTCTTGAATTAAATGAATTATTTAATTCATTAATTCTATTTTAACACATTCTCTATATTTTAGATAATTATGTGAGTTATCTAAATATTCACTTTCAATCAACTCAACATCTATTTTAATCGTTCAGTTAACTATTGATTCGATGTCTGAGTGGCGTCTTCGAGTAATCTCTTCGTCTAATCATGCAATCCTCCAGTTCTAACTCATTTGCGTGTACATGCATATTAATTAAATATTCTTATTTAATTAATTAAATGTTGTGCGTGTATTCGAACAGAGAGTCGTTATGATCAATCTTTATCTTTGTCATGCAAAGATATTTCTAATGTTTTCGAATGCCGAACTGAAGATTAAATCATTCATTTAATTTTTAATTCTATTTTCTAATTTGAATCACTCATGTCATCACTGTCAGTTAACATAATGCATGTCCAATCTCTCAATCTCAACCGTCCATTAATCTTTCAATCTTGGCCTATCGTTCGAATAATCAATTTTCTATAAATTGATTTGTCATTCTTCATTCCAATCTCTCTCGCGAATTTGATAACTTTTGAGAGCACTTTTGTCTTGAATCTTCGATATTTTGCTAATCACTATCTTAGGCTATACTTGCATGAACTTGAAAGTCTGAGGGCAATTATACTACACAAGCAAAATGGAGAAGGGCAATCGAGATGATTCATGGAAATACGTTTGGAATTGGTGAGATTGTTCTAGTTTTAATTACGTTTTTACTTTCCCATGTTCTTTGTTGCTTAACGTATGAATTTGCATTCTAGATTTAGTATTGCATGCATGTTTGCTTTTAACAATCTTCCTTGTTTGTCTATTGTGCAAAAGCTTGTTTCATTTTCAGCGTTACATTTTGGTGAACCCGACGTGAATTACTAACCCTCTTGATTAACATTCTTTGTTTGGAAGTTTTTGGTGTTTTTTGTGTTGAAAGGTGTAGGTACTTTTGAAAAATCTTGAAAATCACACATTTTGGAGTCTTTTGAGGTCAAAAAAATAGCATGGTTGCGTCCAGAAGGGTCGAGAGACGAAGATTCATATATTATACTGCATATTTTCGTTAAGGGAAGCATTTTTTACAAGAAAAACACAATTTTTTTGCGGCTATGAGCCAGAATGACGCATTTGCAAGAAGAATGACGCATTTGATTTAAAAGTAACGCATTTGATTTAAAAGTGATGCATTTGAATTTCTATGACGCATTTGCAAGAAGAATGACGCATTTGATTTAAAAGTGACGCATTTGACTTTCTGTGACACATCTGCAATTCTTGAACCATAATTGAGTTTTTGAATCGCATCTACAATTTCTGGAACCGCATGTGAAGTTTCTAAACCGCAACTGGCATCCCAAGCCACAACTGAAAAATAAACGACGCAACTGACTGGTAAAATTGTATTTTCGTTTCCCGTAATCTAAAATTTTTAATTGATTTTTGTGTTACTGATATCTTATTTTTAGCGTGTGGCCTTTTGGAGTTCACAAGCTTTTGCAGGACGATTGACGAAGACAATATTGAAAATTACTAATTAGTTTTTTTGCAGGACGTTTATCGAAGACCCTATTTAATTTTGAAACAAATTGTTTGGTAGCGTAGAAAATCTTTCATTTGGATTAAAATTAACGAGTGTCTACTGTGTTTGGTGCGAAAGCACAAGTTTGGTCACCCTTACGACTTGGTACATCAAAGTATCCTCTCCCCTTGCGCATCCGTGCGATCCTGGGTGAAAGAGAAATGGTTACCAACTCTAGAACTTGGGCCTGTTCTAGTGGGAAAAAGTACTCACCCCAGAACGACTCAGACCGGTAGCACCCTGAACCTGAGGGACTTCCAGCCGGTATACAAAAGTGGGTTCTTGGGGAAACCCCAAGAATCACGAGTGTGGTTCCGATGAGATGGATCCGAAAGGGGACTCGCGTCGTATGGATCACACCCCATGAACGAAATGCCTGAATCAAATACCCTTTGTTTTAGAGACCAACCTATTTGTGGCCGTTGCTTAGTATTAGTGCAGGGTATAGTATCATGCCCGAAGATACTCACTACTGATCCCCTTGAGTAGAGATAGCAGTTCTTGGGAGGTCATTGCCCAAATAATTCAGAATTGGTGTGCTCGAAAGACATTAATGAGCCGTGGAGGGGAGCCAATGCCACCAAATTCCTAAGCTATCCACTCTCGAGAAGGAAAGGTGTTCATCACCAATCTGGGGTATTTCGGTGAGCTATACCAAGTATACAAACCCTAGGCCTTTGGCCTATTAGCATGTGCTTGTCTATTGTCACTTTAAACGTTCTTTGAGTCCAAAATTGAAGCTGAAAATATTTTGTCTTACGATTGTCTTTGATTGTTAGAATTTGATCACAGAAAACCGAGTCAGTTTAAATTTCATGTCACTAAAAATTCATAGAGAGTCGCAACTATTCACCAGAAACACGCATCTGTACTTTTGAGTCGCATCTATTACTTTTGAGTTGCATCTGTCAATTTTGAGTCGCATCTATAGTTTATGAGTCGCATCTATCAGTTAAAGTCGCATCTGTCAATTTTGAGTCGCATCTGGTAATTCTAAGTTGCATTTGTCAGTTTAGACCGCAACTGTTAAACTTGAACCGCATCTGTTAATCCTGAGATGCATCTGTTAATCCTGTGACGTATCTGTTAATCCTGCACTGCATCTGTCTGATTACCAGAAAAACCAAAATTTACAGTCACTGTCCAGTCATCACATTTGCACCAATTTTAGTTGTCTTCACACAAACAGTCTTTAAACAGAAACTTGAAATGATTTGCTCAATTTTGCATCCTTTAGGTTCATTTAGTCATTACCATAGTTGTCTTCAGTTAGAGTTTGTCTTCATCTTAGGGTTCATATTACTTTGCATTAGACTTTTAGAGAGGTCACTTTTACAAACTTTAGGAGTAGTCCACCATCTATACTCTAGAAAGGTCATAGTGTCAACGAAATCTGTCATTGAACCTAGTCTTATCATCATATACTTTGTCCTACAGAGAGTCGTCCTAGCTCATCAGTCTAGTTAGGAAACTCAACTTGTCTTTGATCCTTGTCCTACATTGGTTCCTTGACTTATCTAAATTGACACCTTGGTTTGACTTTAGGTAGTTGGTCCCTTCACCTTGGGTTTATAGAATTGATCATTTTAGGGTCTCACTTAGACTTCTTGCACCTTTAGAGTCTAGACTAGTATCATCATAGGACATCCCTTATTTTGCATAAGAAAACCCCAAAAACATAGAATAGAGTCATACAGTTTCTAGATATAGTCTTGCATTTCCCGCATATTGAGCTTGTCTTACATGGTTGAAACTAGGTCTAAGAGAGAGAGAGAGAAAACATGTCGAACCCAAGCGAGTTCATCAACCCATTTTCTTCAAGACCTCATAAGACTCTATTAGACAAATTCACCACTAGAAACACTCAAGGACATGTTACAATAGAAGACATAGAGGCTGCCGCACAGGACCCTGAGTTTGCCTCTTTTGTAGATGAGTACCTAGCAAATGATCGTCAACGATTTTTAGGCAAATTGCTAACTGAAGGTGCTACTTTACCTCCAGGATTTGATATCAGTACCTTACAAACTCAACCTACACAAGGGACAAATACTACGACTGCTAGTACTACTATACCTCAAGTCAGTACGACTATGCCATCTAGCGCGTCTACACAGAGTACGACAGTCCACACGTCCCCATTTGGTACATCTAGCATGACATCAGGATTTAATTTCACTACAGGGGCTTCATCATCTGCTCCCTTCAGTCCTCTTGTCGGGAATAAAAGGTCTAAAACCTCAGCCTCCACATCTTATGTTGGTGTCACAAGTGCGCAATCAACAACCACACCTACTGCTAACATTATGGGTACCTTACCACAGTCGATGGCCATACCTAGTGCTCAGGTCACTAGTACTATACCAAGGAATACACAGACAGGGGGCATTCCCTCCTTCCAATATGGCAATCAAAACCCACTCTTCCAGACTAGCAGTCAAAACCAATTTACATCGATTCCAAATCAGAACCCTTTTTCACAGATTGGTAGTCAGAACCCGTCCACATAGATTCCCCGTCAAAACCAATTTACATCAGTTCCGAATCAGAATCCTTTTTCACAAATTGGTAGTCAGAATCTGTCTACACAGATTCTAGGTCAAAACTACTTCACACTGATTCCGAATCAGAATCCCTTTTCACAGAGTAGTACTTGGAATCAATTTACACAGAATCCAGGACAACATCAATTTATGCCGATTCCAGACCAGAATACATTTACCAACATTCTGAATCTGAATCCACCTCAGATGCCAATGTTCAATCAAAATCCATCACGAGACTTTGGATTTTAGAATGCATACATGGATCCGCATAATCCTCCTAGCACATCTTTGACCCAAGACGTCCTACAAACACAACTGCACGCATTACAAACGCAAATGGATAACATGTCGGTGTCAACTAAGAAATCATTTTCACCAAAGGACATATGCCCATTCCCCTTTGATAGATCATTGTACATGACACCTTTCCCTCATGGATATGTCATACTGAATCTTCCTAAGTACAATGGCAAACGCAATCCAGTAGAACATATCAGGGAATTTTCTACCATATGCATAGATGTCGCTTACGACCCCACGTATCTTATGAGGCTATTTTTGCGGAGTCTTGTAGGAGTTGCACTAGAATGGTTTTCGGGTCTAGATTCGGGCATTAGATCTTGGGGGGAGCTAGTTGAGAAATTTGTGGAGCAATTCTCCTTCCACATTGACCATGAGATAAATATAGCAACCTTGTGCCACACAACACAAGACGAAGGTGAAACATTCATTGCTTTCTTCCAGAGATGGAGAACTATTGCTAGTAGATGTCCTGTCGAGATACCTGAAAAACAAAAGGTTACAATGTTTCAAGAAAACCTTCATCCAAAACTCAGGAGTAACTTAAAGGTACATTGCTGCATATCTTTTTCAGAACTAGTGGAAAAAGGGGTGATAATAGAGAAGGATCTCATTGAAAAGGGTGAACTCAAGACGACAACACCCAATCGAAACATGGTCGTACAAAACACCCCCACAGATAGAAACAGATTTTGGTCTCGCAATAAAAATGTCACAAATGATGGGGTGGTTGATGCTAAAACATTACAAGCAGGACCCCTCCTCACATTAAAAAGGCCTCATAACTTTGCCAACACGCTTAATGCTGTCAATCAACCTCCCAATGCGGTCCAAAATACTCAACGTCCACCACCAAGGAGATTCCAAAAACGTGAGTTCACTGCCTTAGGGGAACCCATTGAGTCGGTGTTCAAACAACTGTTACAACACAACCTCATACAGCTACAGGAACCAAGACAATATGATCCAAGACAGTTTAAACCAGCTTGGTGGGATGACAACACCTTTTGTGATTATCACAGGACTAAGGGACACAACCTACAAAACTGTCGACAACTGAAAAACATCATACAAGATCTTGTTGACAAGAGAATTATTGAAGTAAGTAGACAAAAACAAAAGACATCGAACACTGATCATCAAGTCTTTTCAGACCCACTACATGACCATGGGAAAGGAACTGTCCCCAGTTCGAGTACTAAGACCAATATGTCAGCCAATTATGCGAATATCAAACATGACTATGATAGTGGCAAAATCATTCATTGCCTTTGCGCCGCCAATGACAACATCAATACCATTACAATCAATGCTAATCCGGAATGTGTGGTTAATACTCATTGTACTAAGTTCATTATCCAAGGCCCTCCATCGCAACAAACATCACAACCTTCCAAGTTACAATATAACCTACTTGACCAATTGGGGAAGACCCCAGCCCAAATTTCAATCTTGGAATTATTGCGTATCTCCCCCGAGCATCGGTCTATCCTCGATAAGGCTTTACAAAATACCACAGTCCCTACTGACCTTGATGTCAATCATTTCCAGGAAATGGTGGGCTACTTGACCAATAATCATCATGCCACATTTTCCGAACAAGACTATGCCACCGAAAAGACGAACCACAATGACCCTTTACATCTAGAAGTCCTTGTTGATGACACCAAAGTTAGACGAGTTTTGGTAGATGGAGGAGCAGGGTTAAATCTATGCACTTTAAAACTAATTAAGGCATTAGGTATTTCAGAAGCATGCATAGACACCACCAAGAGTATTGTCATTAAGGCTTATGATGATGAAGAAAGAAAATCAAAGGGGGTGGTAACACTTCCTATCAGAATTGGTCCTGCGGTAAGGGAGACAAAGTTCTAGGTCTTGGATCTCACCCTCCCATATAACCTTTTGCTAGGTAGACCATGGATTCATGCCATGAAGGCAGTCCCTTCCACGTATCATCAGTGTCTTAAATTCCCTTACAATGGCACCGAAATAACTATTGATGGTGATCCCGATCCTTTCCAGTATTGCACCAACCTAAAGGAGATCCCTCAACGCCAAGTGCCGGTCAACCAAGAGGCCTCATCATCTAATCCATCTTCTTATGTTGACCCATCCACACTCACTCAAAAATCTGTTGCACCTTCACTTCCCACTACTCCTAGGGTTAAGATCCAAGACCAGGGTTGTGGAGAGTATTATATGAAGAATTATTACTGTGTTAGCCACTTGGTTCCTCCTAAGTCATATGGTTTGCCTACAACAGGTAGAGGACAGTCTATGATCACTATACATGTTCCCCCCACAACAACTTTCACTAAATGGGGTGAGTTAAGCAAGGAGGCTGCAGATACAGAAGATGTCACTTCCTGGCTGTATAAGGAAGACAATCAAGAACCCCTTTTACTTGCTCATATTCCTACAAGACTCTATGGAAAGGGTTTTAAAATCATGCAAAGCAAAGGATATGATGGACATAGTGGTTTAGGCGTAAACGAAGATGGCAGAATTGAACCAATATTTGTTTCTCAGTGGCCAAAAGGAGTAGGGCTAGGGTTTCAACCGATTCAGATTGGCGTTCCTAGTACTCCATTACCCTTACTTGAGGAAGTACGTGCTTCAGAAGACATTAAGACATCTCACGAACCAATAGACCAAAATCATTGTAACTCTCCTGACTCTAATGATTATGAGTGGGATTCCTTATCCTCTACTTCTTCCATGGACCTTGACAAATTATTTGGAGAACTTGACTTGCTGTTAAGTTCCTCACCAAACCCCTTAAATTCCTGTCCACCAAAGAAAATGACAAAAGAGGAGTGGTTTAAACACTACTATTGGGAATCACTTGATCCTACCTCTTGGCAACCTGAGCCACCTCTTTCTGATTGTCAAACCTTGGCATTAGGCCCACCTATTCATCCACCTAGACCCAACCCCAAGAGAAAAAAGGACTTGGTACAAAAATTTTGTGATCACATGAATAATTCAATCCTTACCTTGACCCCGTTAGACTTTGATAACTCTGACGATGACATGCCCTTAGTTTATCCCCAACTCATTGATTGGGATCAATAAGATACACCCGTTTTAGATACTTTTGAGAACGACGAAGCAATTGCTGAGTTCCTGGGATTATGTGAAGGCATACCTAATGGGGATCATAAAGCTGGTTTTACCATTGACTTGGATAACAAAGCGTATTTTGGGGAATCTATTCAACCCTCCAGTCGCAAAAATGAGAAAAAGAATAAACAAAATAAAAAAGATGAGTCTCTAGGTGAAAACCGAAAGGAACCTTTAGACAATGAAAAAGTAAAAAGAAAGGACGCATCCGAAGGCGAAAACCTCTCTGAGGCACCTAAGGATGGAGGCTTGAACATTCTTCCCATTACACAGGAAAAGTCACCTATGCTCATGGAAGAAACTGTAGAGGTCAACATAGGCACAAAAGAGAATCCACGACTGGTTTATTTTGCAGCGTCATTGACAACAGAAGAAAAGCCTGAGTTCCATGACTTCTTTGCACAAAGACAGATAAATTTTGCTTGGTCATATGCGGACATGCCAGGGTTAGATCCTGAACTTGTTCTACACCATTTACCTTTACAACTAGGTGCCAAACTAGTGAAACAGAAGTTGAGAAAAATGCATCCACAGATTGCTTTATTAGTCAAGGCAGAACTTAAGAAATTGTCAGACGTTGGTTTCATCAGGTCTATTGACTATGCAGACTGGATTTCCAATCTTGTACCAGTTACCAAACCAGTTGGGGGCATCCGCATCTACACTGATTTTAGAGATATCAACAAGGCTTGTCCTAAGGATGACTTCCCTTTGCCTAACATAGACATGATAGTTGACATGACAACAAGATATGAGATGTTGTCCCTTATGGATGGATTCTCACGATATAACCAGATCAGAATTGCCACTGAAGATCAACCTAAGATAGCCTTCACTTGTCCTTGGGGAACGTATTGCTGGAATGTTATGCCCTTCGGACTTAAGAATGTAGGAGCAACCTATCAACGTGCCATGACTACTATCTTTCATGATCTAGTACACACTTGTATGGAGGATTATGTTGATGACCTTATTGTAAAATCCAAGACAAGGGCAGAACATTTATAGGTTTTAGACAAGATATTTCAGAGGCTGGAGAAGTATAATGTGAGACTCAACCCAAAGAAATGTGTGTTTGGAGTCAAGTCAGGAAAGCTGTTAGGCTATATCATTTCTAGACGAGGCATTGAAGTAGATCCTGATAAGGTAAAAGCAATCATAGACATGCCACCCCCCAACAATCTCAGTCAACTCAGGACATTACAGGGAAGGTTGCAATCTATCAGAAGATTTATAGTACAACTAGCTGATAAGACACATCCTTTTCAACATCTACTTAAGAAAGGAGTACCCTTTGCATGGACGCCTAAGTGTGAAGAGGTTTTTCAACTGATTAAAGAATATTTACTTACACCACTTGTCTTAATGCCACCTATTGAAGGAAGACCATTGATTCTTTATATCACAGCAACCCATTCATCACTCGGAGCATTGCTTGCACAGAATGACGATGAAGGTCATGAATGGGCAGTCTATTATATCAGTCGGACTTTGGTTGGTTATGAACTCAACTATAGTAATATTGAACGTGCTTGTCTTGCAGTAGTATTTGCTACCCAAAAACTGAGGCACTACATGCTAAACCATCAAATAATGTTGATTGCTAAAATAGATCCTCTGAAATATTTGCTCAGCAAGGCAGCATTAACAGGACGTCTGGCTAAGTGGGTTATGATACTTAGTGAGTATGATATCCAGTATGTAGATAGAAAGGCTATTAAAGGACAGGTCATTGCTAATCAGTTAGCTAACGCACCCATACAGGCAGATCACCCATTAGTGGAAGACTTTCCTGATGAGTTCATATTCACTTTTGACACAAACATAACATGGAAACTGTACTTTGATGGCTCACATACAAATCATGGTTCAGGGGCTAGGATATTGTTTATCACACCACAGGGTGATTCCATCCCTAAGTCATTCAGGATTGCATTTCCATGCACTAACAACATGGCGAAATATGAAGCTTTAGTGACAGGTTTACGCATGGTAGTTAAGTGGAAAATCAAGAACCTACAGGTATATGGTGATTCTCAACTAGTAATAAGACAGGTAAATGATGATTATGAGACTGAGGATGAGAAGCTGGCTCCGTACAAGTGCATGGCTGATAGTTTTAAAGATTACTTTGACAAAGTCAAGTTTCATCAGATACCTCATGTTTTAAACAAAGCAATAGACGCTATGGCTACAATTACCTCACTCCTTGACATTTCTAACAACGTGCCTAAGTTTGAGTTCTTGGTCGAACAGCTTTTGGTCCCCGCCTACGATATCCCAGATTCTGAAATGGTGTGTGACATTGTTGGTCCTGATTCCCCATGGTACAAAGAAATCTATGATTACCTTCATGCCGAAGTCATCCCCATTGGCCTATCCAATAACCAACGTAGGACATTCCTTCGCAAGTCAGCCAAATACACCATCGTCGGAGACACCTTATATAGATGTGCCTTAGATAATACCCTATTGAGATGTCTTGATTCTACTGAAGCACAAGCAACCTTGCATGGGGTGCATGAGGGTATATGCGGTTCCCATTCTAGCGGTCCTACCTTAGCCAAAAAGATTATGAGACTGGGTTACTATTGGCCTACTATGGAAAAAGACTCATATGTCTTTGTAACGAAATGTCGCCAATGCCAAGTTCATGGAGATTTGATACATGCCCTAGCACAGGAGCTCCGTCCTATCACGTCACCATGGCCCTTTGCCCAATGGGGACTCGACCTCATAGGTAAGATCCACCCTACATCATCAAATGGACACAAGTTCATTATCACTGCCACTGAGTATTTTACGAAGTGGATTGAAGCCATTCCTATGACATACATTACTGGCACACAGATTTCTAGATTTATCTTGAACTATATCATTTGTCGATATGGTGTCCCTCAGTCCATAATCACTGATAATGGCCGTCCATTTAAGAACCAAGAAGTCCGTCACTTGTGTGATCAATTCCATATTCAACGTCACTTCTCCACTCCATACTACCCACAAGGTAACGGCCAAGCAGAGGCGTCTAACAAGACCATCATTAGAATCCTCAAGAAGACTATCAATGATGCTGGTCGTGACTGGCATTTACAGCTTAACCCTACCTTATGGGCCTATCGTACAAGTATCCGTACTCCTACTGGGGCTACTCCATATTCACTTGTCTTTGGTTTTGAAGCCATTTTTCCTATTGAGGTCGAGATTCCTTCCCTAAGGGTATCCGTGAAAGGCCACATTGATGATGAAGAGTATTGAGTGTCGAGACTCCATGAACTAAAATTCCTGGATGAGCGAAGATAGAAGGCACTAGACCATCTCCAAGCATGTCAAAATCACCTTCATCGTAGCTATAACAGGAGGGTCTTAAACAAAATTTTTGACATTGGTGACCTGGTTTTAATGGAGAACCCAAAGAATCAAGCGGAAAGAGACAAACCAGGAAAGTTTGAACCTAATTGGTTAGGACCTTATGTTGTTACAGAAGCTTTTGGATCAAGAGCGTACCAACTCTCTACTCCTGAAGGCGAACCATTGTCCTCACCAATCAATAGTATGCATCTGAAGAAGTTCTACGCATAGCTTCTGGGAGCCTTTGTCTTATTTAGCAAAAATACAAAAAAATCAGAAAATCAAAAAAATCGTTATCAAGGTGAAAACCTGGAAAACAGGCATCTTGGTAACACCAAAAAAATTAGTTAATATGGCAAATAGTAAAGACAAATCAATTGTCCAATGGTGAAAACCACTTCGGTGGCACTTTGGATAGGTACCTTGGTGCAAACTTGGCAAACAGGTGCCATGTGTACTTAACTCTGCTCCTTTGTCTACTATTATTCTAATCTATCTTGTACATCCATCACATCCCTGTACATAGTCCACTACCCTGTACATACTACCTATACATGTACATATCCCTTATCTTTTGTATCCATCACTTGTATATACCATTCCTAATAAGTGGTAATCTTTCCATAACTTGGAATGATTGACATCAAGAGCATTTCATATCCCTCGTTTTACCCTATTCATAGTCAGTTGGTCTTATACTCGACTGGGGGAAAACACTTGACATGCGTCATATTGGTTCTTACATTGGTTGTGTTGAAGATGTCAAACCATGGAAAATCCACGGACATCACAAAATGACCTGAGAAAAACAAAAAAACATCAGAAAACTTCAAAAAGACAAAGAAATCAAAACATTTCAAAAATCCAAAAACAGAGTCGGAGTTAGTCACACTTGTCAGTCTTTGTTGTTTGTCGAACTACGTTGCCTCTACGACTGGACGTAGGCAAGGCCATCTGCCGATGTGCCCCCGAGGCATTAGGTCAGTCTGTTTAGGTTTGTCTATATAAATTCACGAGTCAATCCATCTGTTTTTATGACAAGGTCATGGTCGTGTCGAACTACGAGGTCTCTGCGTGTATAACGTAGGCAAGGCCATCACATCGATGAGCCCCCGAGGCCGCACTAGGTCAGTCCATTAGGGTTCTTCGCTTTCATTTTCACACATGTCTTCTATTTGTAGTCAGTCTTGTCAGTCAAGTCAAGTCGAACTATGAGGTCTCTACGTGTACAACGTAGGCAAGGCCATCACACGATGAGCCCCCGAGGCTGCATTAGGTCAGTCCTTTAGGGTTTGTCGTCATACACAGCTATTTGTCCACACATCATCTCAAGTCATGCATCAATCTGGTGAACAAGTCAGCAATGTCTCTGAGTCAAATCAAACAACTTTCCAAACAAAACAATCAAAACAGATCAACTATAGTCTGCTACAGGATGTGTCCTTCTTGGAAATAGACATTATCAAAATAGTCAACCTATGTCTTATTTAGGATGAGTCCTTCCTGCATAATCGACAAGGTCAACCAATCAAACATAGCCTTACACATGTTATCACATCAACGGTATCTGACTCAAAACGTTTTATACAATACATGTCTTTCTGAAACCAGGCTTTGTCATGCCTTATACAGATAGTCACAACATCGAAACTAGACTCACAGTCTTATCCGGTATATGTATCTCCTAAAACTAGGCTCTATCAATTAATCCTTTTATCAATCAAAACAAATCAAACAAACAAGTCATGTTTTGGCAAATATTTCACTGGCTTATTGACTTTATGGCTTATTTATCTTATCATTTATCTTGAATTGATGACTGGGATTCATGTTACTAGCTTTCTCAAGGATGTCCCATGAAGGATTTAGAGGAGCAACGACGTATCAGAATTCCATTTTCTTTGACTGCTGTCTGTCCACTGTCTTTTAAATTTGATTTTGAGTCATGTTACTAGTTTCCTCAAGGATGTCCCATGAAGGATTTAGAGGAGCAATGACGTCTCATGACTCGTCTTTTACTTTGTTTGCTATCTGTGGTTTGTCCTAACAAAAATACTGGGGCAACTTGTGTCCTTAGTATGAGTTAGTGACAATCCTTGTCTACGACTGTCTGTTATTTAGCAAGTGGATGAGCTTGTACACCTTGATTTATGTCATATCCTGGTGTTTGTCTCCATTTGTATTAGTCCCACCCAATGATGATAAAGTGAAAATACCTTTTGTGATACGGTAAAATATCGAAGATTCCTAACACTAACATTTATCTTCTATCTTTTCATTCTTTGTCGATCTTCCATTCCGCACTAACAATTCTTCTTTCTTGCATTATGACGGAGTCCTATGACACAAAATGGTATACATCATCCTGCATTAACATACATGTTAGAAACATACATATATAAAGGCATATTTCACATTTAGATCATCATGGCATAATAGACAATAATCATCATTTAACACTACATATCATAAGCAATAAACTGTAAATACATGCATCACATTACATTTGTATAGCATCACATGTTATTATACATATAACATCACATTGCATCTCATAATCATATAGACTCATATGTTACATAGAATCAACATTATCGGATTAGTTGCATAAACAACATAAAGTACATACAACCATCCATCACATAGGCATATCATATAAACATCACATGTATCAATAAATAACTGCATAATCCATAAATAGACAATGCATATCATAAGAATCGCCGCCAAAATCATATATATATATCGCTCATATGTGTCACATCACAATGTCATAATGTATCATAAATACATGGAAGCCCGTAGGCTATCAGATCAAAATACAATGTCTCAAGTGGATCTCAAAACTGTATCTCTATCCTGAACTGCCACTGCCATCATGTCAGGAGTGTGTGGGAGACTGATGCTGAGAACCGGCTGATCTCAGAGCTGTGGGAGGTCTGTCATAGGGCCCTGCTCTACGTGGCTGATCCACTCCCTCTGTGCTCACTGTCTGTGTGTGGGTCCTGGTCTGGGACCTACTACTCTGTGCTGCTAAAAAACTGGGAGCACGTCTCTCTAGGGGAACCTCTGCCTCATACAGATCTCGATAGTATCTCTCCCTCTCACCGGCTCTGACCAACTCTCTGGCAAATGCTGCTGACGGTCTTGTACATAATGACCTGAGCTCTGTGAATCTCTGCTCAGTCTCCTGCTGCTGGGCTACAACCTGATCTCTCTCCATCAAGGCTCTGTCTCTCTCCACCCTATAGGCATCTCTCTCAGCCATCAACACCCTCATCTGCTCCTCCAAGGAGGCAACCTGGGCTCGTAATATATCAGTGTCGGGCACCTCTGCCTCTGTCCCATCCTGGCGGACCCTATCTCGCCCATCCTCCTTCTCATCCATCTCCTCCAGGATCTGATCCCTGATCTCTCTCTCGTGATCATCCTCCTCCTCATCATCCTCCTAGTAGGAACCTAGCAATCCAAGGGCATCGATCTCTGCCTCCTCTCCAACTGCCTCCTCTCTAACGGCCTCCTCTGCAACTGCCTCCTCGGCACCTACCTCTGCCTCTGCTGGAATGTCAGAGATGTCTGGGATAACTGCCTTAGCTGGCTGCTCCTCCTCGCCACCTCTGGCCACATCTAGCATGGCCACATCCTCCTCTCCTCCTCTCTCCTCTCGGATCGGTGATAAGGTTGTTCCTGGTCCCCGTCGACCACGCCTCCCTCTCCTGCCTCCACGTCGGCCACCTCTACCATCATCCCCACCATCACCTCAGCCTCCTCAGCCTCCTCGACCACCTCCTCTACCTCGTCTGCCTCTGGGACCTCTAACCCGCCGCTCTACTGGTGCTGGCTGCCCTAGATCTGTCAAGGGAGTCAGCCTGTGTAATGCCCACCACTGATCATACGTTGGGGTCGTCCCTGGATCTGCAGGTCCACCCCTCCATCCCCATGGCTGTGCCTATAATCCATCAATATCTGCCTATGCAGTGGCGACTGGAATCTCTGGCCCCCATAGTAGGACCTCTCGCGATGACCGCGCAAACTCTACTCTCCCTCGAGGCACATCCTGTACCTCACCATACTGTCTCAATACTCGGTCCGGCAACTGTCGTTCTATGATGTGCATATGGGACACTGTCTGTCCCACCAAATACTGTGTCTGTCAACAAAATGGCAAATGCTCGCCCTCATCTGACCACACCTCGCAGCCTAGGTATGACCTCCATGTAAACTCCTGCATCAGGTCTATAGCGTGTCTAAAATAGCCCGTGTCTCCAATATGGTGCTGTGTGGTGGCTCCCACATACCGAAAGGCGTATGGCGCTCCACGAGCTAGATCTACTGTCACAGGTGGTCTAAATATAGCAATATGCTCCCATGCCCATACCATCAGGAGCGTGGTGCCGCAGCTCATCGACTACGCCTCTCTATAGGTAATGTCATGCAGGTGGAAGTATAACATCCCCAACACACACGAACCCCAAGTGTATACAACTCGGTGCTCCAGCATGCCCACTAGCATCTCACCCCATCCCACAGGGAATCCATGTCCTCGGTGGTCCGGTAGTACTATACCGCCTATCAAGGTCGCCACTAGACAGTCTAACTGTCTATACCTCTGGGCCAACACCCGCCATCTGATCTCATAGTCATCCACCCCTAGCTGTCTAACGTCAGCGTGGGGGTAGTATCTACACATCTTAGCTATACCCCTCTAGGTATCATAGACTACTCGTGTGCCTCTAATCGGTAGTATCAGTATCCTATAAACATCGTCTAAAGTCACTGTAGCCTCTCCAGTCGGGAGATGGAATGACGATGTCTCCGAGTGCCACCGCTCACATAGTGCTGTCAGCAAACCCCGATTTGCCCTAATCTAGGGCATATCGGTCACGTGCAACAAACCCAAATGCCATAGAGTCCGTCGCTCGGCCGGCCGTAAGTTGTCTCTGAATCGAAACGTCATGGGTCTCGACTCACGTGTGTAGATAGGGTCAAGTACAACCTGCAACAACATGCCTCATGTTAGCCTGAATCATCTATTCTAGTAAATAATGACTGTTTTAACATAAAATGCAGATGCGTCATTATTTTGCAAATGCATCATTCTTTTACACATGCGTCGCTTTTCCACAAATGCGGCTCACAAATTACAGGTGCGTCATTATTAATCGAATGCGGTTAATAATTATCAAATGCGTGCTAAAATTATCATTTGCGTTGCATAATCTCAAATGCGTTTCTAAATAAGCAAATGCGGCTATAAATATGCACATGCATTTCAGAAAATCACATGCGTATCAAAATAAACAAATGCGTATATTAAAATTCACATGCGTTGCTAAATTTCAAATGCGTATCACAATTAGCAAATGCGTAACAAAATAAACACATGCGTTTATTTTCTAAACCTAATCTAATCGACCAGCGTTAAAATGCAAATGCGGCTTTTCACAAAAACATGCGTCGTTCGCGCATACACATGCGGTGCAAAATGAAAAGTGACTCATAACTAAAAATGCAATAAATATCTTAAAATACGCACAAATTAAAAATTTTCAAAAGGCAAGTTTTAGGTCCATACCGGGGGGTCCACGCCGGCTGGTCTCTGGAACATCTGGATCTTGTATGCATGATGATGGGTGGCTGGAACTGGAGACGTCCTCGCTAAAAGTCAGAGCAAACTTTAGAGGTGCAAATGAATAGTTTTTCACCCAATTCAATATATACTACCTAGGGCTTGCAGGTGGCATTTTTCTTCCCTCACGGCGTGTAAACTTCCATTTTCTATCATCGTCTGTCCTCATTTCGAACCCAATTACAATCATTGCGTTTTATCTGGGACTAATTGAGCATTTCCATTTCTAAACATTTGAATTGTCATTTTTCGAGGGCATACCTTCACCTATTCTATTAGCGGAGCATAGTAGGGCATATTTTCATCGACTTTCTTTGTGCGGCACAAATGACATACCGTGTCAAGAGGGGCTGAATGTAGACAGAAATCGGACAAGCACAAACTGCATGTTCACCTTAACATTAATAGCTATTGATTAAATGTCTTAATTGTTGTGTAATTCATCTTCTTATTTCTTCTATTAATTAAATAAACGCTTGTTATTTAATTATGTTACTAATTAACCTTATTCTTCCGGTTAAATTAAATAAATCATTATTTAATTTATTCTTTATCATAATTCAACTATAATTAAATAAATTCATTATTTATTTAATTATTCATTTAAATCCCTTCATCACTTAATTAAATAAATCTTATTTATTTAATTATCCTTCGAATATTGTCTCTTGAATTAAATGAATTATTTAATTCATTAATTCTATTTTAACACATTCTTCTATATTTTAGATAATTATGTGAGTTATCTAAGTATTCACTTTTACTCAACTCGACGTCTATTTTAATCGTTCAATTAACTATTGATTCGATGTATGAGTGGCATCTTCGAGTAATCTCTTCTTCTAATCATGCAATCCTCCAGTTCTAACTCATTTGCGTGTACATGCATATTAATTAAATATTCTTATTTAATTAATTAAATGTTGTGCGTGTATTCGAACAGAGAGTCTTTATGATCAATCTTTATCTTTGTCATGCAAAGATATTTCTAATGTTTTCAAATGCCGAACTGAAGATTAAATTATTCATTTAATCTTTAATTCTATTTTCTAATTCGAATCACTCATGTCATCACTGTCAGTTAAAATAATGCATGTCCAATCTCTCAATCTCAACCGTCCATTAATCTTTCAATCTTGGCCTATCGTTCGAATAATCAATTTTCTATAAATTGATTTGTCATTCTTCATTCCAATCTCTCTCGTGAATTTGATAACTTTTGAGAGCACTTTTGTCTTGAATCTTCAATATTTTGCTAATCACTATCTTAGGCTATACTTGCACGAACTTGAAAATCTGAGGGCAATTATACTACACAAGCAAAATGGAGAAGGGCAATCGAGATGATTCATGGAAATACGTTTGAAAATTGGTGAGATTGTTTCTAGTTTTAATTACGTTTTTACTTTCCCATGTTCTTTGTTGCTTAACGTATGAATTTGCATTCTAGATTTAGTATTGCATGCATGTTTGCTTTTAACGATCTTCCTTGTTTGTCTATTGTGCAAAAGCTTGTTTCATTTTCAGCGTTACACTAACTCTCTGTGATTTTTTTTAAAATATTTTAGTGGCCACTATGTGAAGGTCCCTAGTTTCTCTTTTAGATAGAAAACTCCATCTATTTTGTTTGCATGAGGAAGGGGTATGTTACTTGAGACCTATAAAATACACACATTTGCATCTCCTATTCCTTTCAATTTGATTCCATGTACAATATATAGTGTGTGAATCTACCCAATGCCTTTAGTAACACAATCATGTGGATCCAACACCTCAACTATATCCACTTCTTAGATTTTATCAATAAATTTCTACAAAAACAAAAAAATACACATTATATTTAGATATAAAACACACATTATATTGTTTTTGACAGCTGTATGTAATGTCTTATGTCTTGGAACAAATCAATTTTTGTATATGCTTTTATAAAATACTATATTACAACTAAGCTCTAAGCTTCCATATGTAAGTTATATCTCCCTTAATTCCATAATCTATGTATACTAGCTAATTACAATTCACTACTATTCTAACATCCAACTTCTATCAATAGGTAATGATTACCCTTATTTGCATAATAAAACAACCATTACTTACTTGAATAGTACTTAATTGCATTTGGTTTCATAGCACTCACCTCAAATTCTGACATGACTATTACTATGAATATAATGTGCATTCTCGTCGAGTCCATCATCATAACCACTATCAACATCATTATAGACATTAAGTTGTATAGCTTTGCAAAGAGTTCTATTGACAAGGCCTTTTTCTTTTTGTCCTTCTTTCATATAATTTATTTGCATCATGTGGTTTAATCATCATGTAAAAATTAATATAAGTCAAGTAAAGAATGCAAAAGCTATAAATTTTTGTCTAAAAGAACATTTTAAGCATGAAGAATGACAAAACATTGGGACAGATAACTGGCAACTATTATATTAATTACCTCAGCTTCAAGACAACTAAGATGACTATGCTGCACATTCTTGTCCACTTCATCACTATCAATATTGGAAAATTTGTTGACACCCTGAAGGAATTTTTGTTTTCTTGTTGCTTTGAAAAAATTTCTCTGCATGTGGTTTAACCAACATGCAAAAAAATATACAAAGCATTCAATAGTCAAGTAAAGAATGCAACCCATAAATTTATCCAAAAGAAAATTTTATGGATCACTCCAACAATAAAGAAACTCGGTTGGATTCTCCTATGCTCAGATTTCAATAATCTACATATTAAGAGGAATTTGTATATAGAACTTCCAAACAAGAATAAATGAGATCAATAGAGTCTCTTACCTCATCTGAATCCATGGATTTATGCTCATTACATGCAGAAACCATAGAGTTAATAGTTTCAACCAACTGCGTAACTTGTTGACTAAGACCTAATATTCAACTCATTACCTTTTGGTACCCTAGTTCATATTAGTTGAAATGATCTAAAAAGCATCCTATTGGGAATTGAACAGATGGCTATGAAATCTCTATTGATCAACTAGATTTCAACTTCATCCTACTCTTAGATTTACTAGCATCTAGTGTTGCGATATAATTGACAATATCTTCTGCACCTGCTTCTCTAGGACTATTTTGCACCTAAAATACAATGTCAATTTCAACCTATAGTCATTTCAATAAAAAATTAAATAAATAACATAATCTAAATTGAACCAAAAAGCCATAAACTTACTGCAAATTTGTCCATTTTGGTGTGCAATCTACCTTGGCCAAATGTATATCCAACCCTCACATTAGCTCTTTCTCTCTTGCCTCTATTACTCTTTACCAAATATTCTTTGGAATGCATACTTTATCTTAATGCCTCCCACTCTTTGGGAGAAATATTGGAGTCAAAGCTCTCTTTTCCCAACATGATTTCTTTTCTGCACATGTATCTATAATTGTTCATCAAAACTCTCATCTTTTGCTTGTAATATTTTCTAGAGATTTTTCCACTAGTAATCTCAAAAGCATTTTCCATTTTTTGTATAAAATTTTCAACAATTCATGGATCTTGATCTACAAAATTTGATTTGCAAATGTCCAAATGGGCCCTACATCTTACACCCAACTCGGTGGTCCACTTTGCAGCATTTGGCCCAATGGGCTCACCATATCTCGATACCTCAAGCAAGAATTAATTCTTGCTTTCTAATTTTATTTCTTTTGCATTCCTCTCGGTAGATCTATATAAATCTTGACTCAATCTTTTTATTTTGATGAGAACATCCACATCTTCTATTAAATTACCACTACCAGTATTTCTGGTTGATCCACTAGTTCCATCAAAAGTTCTAGATGCAATAGGTGCACTCTAAGGCACAACAAATGTAAGCAATCTCTCTTCATGACTTTCAGTAACCGAAACTTCATGCACCTTGGCCACATTAGGTGTGGCATGAGTAGGTAGATTAGTACTGGTCTCTGTGGATTCTGTATTACTAAACATGTCCTTTAATGTTGAAAAAAGAATCTATAGACTTGTTGTTCCTTTTCACTGAGATTTTTCAATAATCTCTCTTAGACTTAGTCCTAAGAGATCATCACAACATTGCACATCACCATGTGCTATATCAGGTTGCACATCACAATGTGCTATATTAGGCTACACATGATCACCATGTGCTATATAAGGCTACACATCACCATGTGCTATATTGTTGGAATTGTTGCCTCAATCTCATAGGCTGAAACCTCTTAGAAAGCTTGGTCGCTATGAATGATGAGATGTCTGGCTAATCTGCTAATTGATCTTGAACTATCACTGTGACCTCCTGAATGTCTTGGCAATCAACATATAACCTAAAACCTTTAGCGTAACTTGGACTATCAGAATGATGTTTCAGTGATGATAGGAAGTCTTGCCGATATCGGTGTGAATTTTGGTCTATTTGGCTGATGTGGTAATCGATATGACTTGCTCCTATCAAAATGTGTCCTGGTGATGGAGATGTCTTGCCAACTGGTGTTATCGCTATGACTTGTGCTATTCATTGTAGCCCTCTGCCGAGTGGAGACCTTTGGGCAATGGGTTGGTGTCTAGTGGATGTCGAGGAGACTCATTGTGACTGGGTTATTGGAGTTACATGGAAGCTTTGCTATGAACTCTTGGTGGCATATGTTTGTATCACCGATGTTCATCAGGGTAACATGGATGCCTCGGTAAGAAGTCTTGTTGACGATTGGTTCTCTTGCTAATAACAATGGCTATGTAATCGGTCTTATGGCATTTGAGAGACATGGTTAGTGTCTCACCAACATGCGACACAAGTTGATTGTTGTTGACCGAGTGAAGACTGTCCTACATGGTACGACTTGGACCAATTAGACAAGCATAATGTGAACCATTTGTTGTTCTGATCCGATAGTTGGAAATGAATCGATTCATAGAGGTAGTGAAGAATGAATGGATAGATGTATGCATTGGACGTTTTGAAAAAGTAGAGAGAAAGTAGGAGAGCATTACTATGAGGGCTGAGAGGTTGGCTGGATGGCTGGGGCCTTGAGGCCGAAATAGAGGAAGTGAGAGGTAGGGTTATGCTATCGAATTCTCTCCTGATCAAGGATTGAATGCCATGGTCGATCTCTCATGTCGATCTATACTGTATACTGTTTAAGGGTATTGCAACAGTACGAAGATTGTTTGGTTTGAGAGTTTGATTAGGAAATGTACTAAGGGAGAGTTTGCTACCAGGTTGTATCCAAAATGAACAAGATGCAATCTCTAAAAAGGATATGAGCCTAAAATTGTATTGTAATCTTTTGTTGCTGAGTAATATAATGGCTCGATCTTTGGAGTGTGAGGTTTTTTTACCCGAAAGGGTTTTCCCCACGTAAATATTTGTGTTCTCATTTCCATCTTATCTTTCATTTGTGTTGATTATGTTTCTAGAATTTGTCATTGCTTGCTGTTGAATTTTACATGTGCTTTTCTCAGAAGGATTAATGTGGGAAATGAACTATGTCTGTTTCCACTTTAGGACATAGTTGTACATGTCTTTGAGGAAATCTAATCAAAATTAAAGTTACCAAAGGCACTACTATTCTTGGAGGTTTCTTTGAGATGCCTTAACTTTCCCTTACATATACCAAGTTGCACATCATCAAAAATATCATTTTCACTAAGTACATTTGTTGAATCATAAAACTATTGGCTTCTACAAGATGGCAGCATTGTATCTTTTTTACCTTTTTTTTCTCCATATTTTCTTTGCACTCTTGTTGTTTCCTATAAAAAAATCATATTATGTCTTATATACATAAAGATATTGCCTATAAAATTTGATTAAACACTTTTAAACAAATAATATACTACTTAGTGGATTTACAACTTTCCTTTTCAAACCAAGACTCAAAAAATATTCATTATTCTTGGCCACTTTTTCAATGTGTGTGCTCATATTCTATCTCTATAATTTGAACATTATGATCACTACCGTCTAATTTTCACCTTGCAGTCCTTGTCTTCATTTCTTGAATTCCAAATAAACAATAATTTATAAATTAGCAAATTGAATCAATAATACTTTATTGAGTTCATAAGTTGATAACTATTGACTTTTCAATCTGCTGATAATTGCAAATGGAAACTTAAAATAGAATTTAGTTTACAAATTAAAAATAATTTGCAGTAAAAAATGAAGATGTTTACAATTATAGGTATTAGAAATTTTTTCCTTCGAGATATATTCACAAGACAAGAACTCATAAAATATAACACAAGTACCTAGATGAAGGAAAAACATAGTCTAGTTCATCATAAGGTGTCTTAGAACCTTAAAAAAATTCCTAGTTCCATCATCACAATTAACCTTGAGCTCCATGATCTGAGCCTTGACCCTTATATTCCTTTTTATTTTTTGTTGAAAATATAATTCTTTTAGATTTGACTAACACTGAAAGACCTATAAAAAGCCAAAAACCCATCATATATATACTTAAGAAAAAACATGTCTAGCTAAAAACATTCCAAATCCCTTAATAGTCTCTCACCACAATCTCGTAGTAGTAATATGAACCCTTGGCAGGATAGCAATGTGTAACAAACAACATGAAGATGTTTACCACCATACCATAGAAGTATTATAATGATGACGTGGTTGGGAAGTATGAGCGAATTTAAATACACCATAAACTGCCATACCGCAGGAAGGAAAAATGAAGGGTGCGGTATAGTGGGGAATAACCTACCATCCCACGAGGAAGGTAATAAAGGCATGCAATAGGGTAGTACGAACCGCTATATCATGTAAGGATGTGATGAAGCATGGGGTATGGCAGTAACTGTTAGTGTAAACCATAGTACCACAAGTTAAACAAGTCAAGCTTGCAGTTTAGAGGAAAGGATCCTACTACCTCGTGGTGAAATGAAAATAAGCATGTGGTATAGTGGTCCATACCCCTCCATTCCATGGTAGTTATAGAAAGTTGTGGCGATAAAGCAGTATTAAATGCATGAATCGCATGAATCGTTCAATCTCTTAAAATCAATGGTGCATTTTCAAACTCAAACTATGAGAAAAGTATTTGGCATAAGGTTGATATTAATGTTGACATGACTAAGCTCATACACCATTAAACCAAGAATTTGTCATGCTCTTTGCACTCATTTGAAAAAAATATCATGTAGGGAGTTGGTAGTTCTAGGAGGTTAAGCTCTGTAACCATTGTAACTTGGGTAAGTGCATATAACTCTTATGGATTAAGTTTTACAAGTACAAGGTTGTTTGGAATTCTGCGTTTCAGAAGTATAGAAGTAATATAGTTAAACTATGAATGAAGTTGTGTGAGTAGAAGATTTTTTGGAATTCTACATTTCAAATACACTCTAGGGAAGTAAGATAGTTAAACATCATGCTGCCTAAGAAGAAAGAACCTGAAACTAAAAAGGACATCATGTTTCCCAAGAAGAAAGAACCTAAAAATAAAAATGAAGAATCTAATGTTAAAAAGAGGTCCTTACATTGGATTCTATCATGGATATAATCCCGAAATCGATTGAGAGAGGATTTAAGAATTTTTTTAGTGATGTGGCTCATGGTTGTAGAGATGCCCTTATCCATATCCCTGGTTGGGAACTATTCTGGTACTTTTATGATAAAAGGGAGGGAAAGATTCTAGTGTCAAATCCATGGGCATTAGATTTGGACAAGTTAATTGTCTGAAATGTTTTTATAGATGTATAATTCATTAGAGTATTGGCTTAGAGTTATTGTTTTGCTACTAGGTCTGTGAGATTTCTAGATGGTTCACCATTAGTTTTGTTGGCTAACGTGTCCATCATTGAATGTTTTGACCTACACAAACAAACCCTGGCTAAAATTGATTTGCAAAGAAGTAAAGAAGAATATACTAGATTGAGGAAAACCATGACTAAAATTGATTTGCAAAGAAGTAAAGAAGAATATACTAGATTGAGGAAAACCCATAAAAGTGATGAAGTCCCCATTTACATGAAAAGGGGTGTGAACAACAGGGTGATTCCTATATCCCCTTCTACTACTGAACCATTTGAAGTCTCAAATTTCCAATTCTATTTCAAGGAAACCTACTTTTCTCTCCATCAAGTAATTAGGATAGATGCAAAAGAGTGAATTCTAGTTAGTTTAATGATGATGGCTATGAGTATCCAAAACCTTGAGATGAACATTGAATATGATTTTGTCTCATATCTTGAGAAAGCATTGCATGAAGCATTTTTGCAAGTTAGGGAAAATAGAGCCCCCATAACATTAAGGAAATATTCTTTGTTGTGCCACGTAATATTATACTAGAATGAAGATAGATGGAGAAAAAGGATGTGTTTGGGTCAGATTGACAAGCATGGGAATTTGTTGCCAATGCAACTATGGTGTTATATATGGGATAGTAGATGTAAGAATTCAATTTATGTGATATTCCATGATGAGTTTATGCATACAATTATGAGATTTCTTGGCCACCAACCACCAAGACTACACACACTTGTGCTACAATTGTTAAGACCTTTGTCTTTGAAACCTGAGCAAGGCCATACTGATAACTTTGGTGATTGGTTTTTTCTACAAGATACCACAATAATCAAGATTTATGGATGCTCATAGGCCCCACATTTACTACCAAAGTTTGTCCCCCTTTGATTGACCTTTTTAAATTTCATGTGGCAGATTTTATGGATGGAAGAGGATGTCATGAGTATACAAATAAAGGGTACATTTCTACCCAATTTGACAACATGTTGGGAACTACCAGTGGGATTCAATACACTTGAAGAGTTGCAAAATTATTTAAAATCAAGGTACTCTTTGTAGTCTAGAAAGGAAAGATTTTTTGACCCTAACGGTCACATGAATTTTGTAAGATATGCCATCCTTACCAAGGCTATTGTTACTCACCAGATTGACTGTGAAGAATATGTAATTAGAAATTGTTTCACTCCTCAATAGGAATATGATAGGAGGAGAAAATGGGAACTTATGAAAAGGCTTGAGGAAGAAAGAAAGATGAAGCACAATTATTTCTTGGGCTATTTCATACAGGAATTAGATCAAGATCATGTCAAGAGGATTGATATGATAATTGTTAAGTTTCATGAATTATATAAGACTGTAGTAGATATGGGGTGACTTTCCAAATTGTGTCCCAAAAGACCAAGTGGAATTTTAATTACATAAACAACTCTGGATACTATTTTAGTATGTCATGTTTTTCCAAGATCACCTCCTAATAAAACTCCTTCTAAAAAAAGACACAAGAGATAGAGCCACTTGTTTCCTATGAAATAAGGGAGGAGGTTGGAGATACATAAGAAGTAGTTAAAGTGTTAAGAAATTTCAAGCATGAAGTTGAAGTGGATAACCCTATGGTTGAAATTAAATCCCACAGGCCTAAAGCTAGAGCCAATATTGAGGTACAAGGAGAAAGAGAAATGCATGAGGATGATAGGGTAGTTGTAGCTCACAAGTTCTGGGAAGATGATAAATTTATCAAAACCCCTAAATTTATAGAATTTTGGATTAAGATGAAAATGAGAGAGTTTGAAGCGAAGGTTGAAATAAATAAGATGGGAGTTGAGGAATCCCAATATGACCAAATAGTAGCCCAAACTTTTAATGAATTAAGGATTGATAATATTGATGTTAGCCCACAAGAGGCTAGAGAGATGATTTTGAAAAGTAATATACTTATTGTGCCTAGTATGGAATTAAAGAAAATATTTTTACTTGATCAAGTGAGAATATAGGAGGACCCAATGTTGATTTTTGAGTTTGACTTAGATGAAGGGGTAAGTGGCACATGGTATAACCCTAAAATTGAAATGTTGGCATTCTGGGCCAAACAAAAGAGTACACAAAAACCAAGGTTACTAGATGTAGTGTAGGAACAATAGGGATAGCTATGCTGAAAAAATTAAAGGTTACATCTCCTCTAGAAGTTGAAACCATGACAATGCATTCAACTATGTTCACCCCAGTTTTAGTTAGGGAGATGGAAGCTAGATTGGGAGATTATGAAAAAGAACACAATTTTTTAAATGATGAAGTTGAAGGAACATTTGAAAGCAATAGGCCCCTCATAGAACAAGGAAATAATGTTATACTAGTCTCCTCCTACTCCACCAGTTGATATAGAAAGTGCTTCTAATAAACAAATGAGCATTCTTAGATAGGAGATTGAAGAGTTAAAGAAATCCAACAATGAGGGTAAGGAAGGAGTGAATAAGAAAATCTGCAATGTTTAGAGAAGGTACTTGAACATAGGATAAAGCTAATTGTGGATAAGTTGGAAAGTGTGTATGATTGCTACAACTCACTGACACAAGAAATTGATCAAATAAAAACACATCTACCTATACTGAATCCCCTTTTAAAGAACTGGAAGCCCATACACCATACATTGGTAACCTTGTGCACAATTGTACAAAGGAGTACTGAGGCTCCTACAACATTAAAACCTATAGAGAAGATGGAAAAAATAGTTATAGAAGAATTAAAATATATGAAAGGAGAGGACCAAAAGATTAGAACAAGAATAGATTCATTCCATACTCTAAATCAGTGGTTTGTGCCAAAAATATTGAAAGATGATGACCACTTGAAGGACCTCAATGAATGGAAGAGTGAATTTGGCCAAATTGTTCCATAGTGCATCACTCACATACAAAAGGATGGTGAGTTGAGTCTTGATAGGTTTGACTTAATCATGGATGGAGTAATAGCTTTGGACGTTGGATATTCTAAGTGTATCATGGATGGCAGTGCATTACTAGATAGCCAATGGAAGATTCACCTCCCAAATATATTGAAAATTCAAGAATAAAAATGGCCACATGATTATACAGTATACGAGTGGGAGTATAAGTATATGGGCCCTCCCTTGAACAGTAGGTGTTGGGGTTGTCACAATGGAAGAATCACACATTCAGATACACTAATATGGAGAAAGGACCATGAACATATCTTCAGTGATCATGTGTTCCTTACAGAGATTAATAGACTATGTTGTCATTAGTGTTGCAGACTTCATTAGTTATCTACTTTATCTATTTTATGTTTTAAGATAAATTAATGCTTACTCTAGTTTATATGAAGAGGTGTGAATTTTGATAAGATGTCATATTTTGTAACGGTTTAAAGCTTGTTGCTTCTCTTATAAAAGAGAAACCAAGACCAAATTTTGATATCATCATCATAGGCATTTATAAAAACATATATGATGAGACTCATGTTATATTGTATTATCTATTTGATGAAATCAATGGACAAGAAGATTCAATTTGGTGCTCGAATTCTGGTCTCAACTATTTGTTGATAATAATGTGCATGATTGGATTTTTTACATTTTTTAGGTTGGAATATAGGGGTATATTATGAATTGGTATCAATTATTTGTTCATAATCATCTGCGTTGTTGATTACATTGCATTTCACATCTTTCAAACTCAAGACATTACTACACAATGCATAACTAATAACTAGATGCCAATAGATGACAAAATTTCAATTACTATATAGTTTTTACAAAGTCAACCTAAGTAGTTATGCAATTACTTCACAACACTATTTAATCATCCCAGGTTGTTTGAACGGCTACATGATACTAAAAAAAAAAATCTTTTATACAAGCCAAAATTGTTCAAGTTTCCTAATTATATGGATGCATATCTACATCTTGCAACCATGGTTTAGACTCGGAATGAGATCCAACTAAGTCTAGAATTGATTGGGGATGCACTTAAGGTGGATAAAAACTCATCAAATGCTTTATGTGTGCTTGGAAGTATGGAACTGAAAATAGATGTCTAGCTTAAAGTAAAAGAAATAATTAAAGTAGCACACCAACTGGTCTTGGCTAATGAATCAAAATGAAAAGCTAATGAAGAACGAAGGATTCCAATGGAAAGGAGAAAGCAAGGGAAAGAAATTTGAACATGTGAAGGAAATATGGAAGAGTAAGTGTAAGGATAGGGATGATGAAAATGATGAGGTTGGTCAATCTGAGAAGAAACAAAAGAAGGAAAAGAAGAAAAATAAGAAGGATAAAGAAGACAAGGTTTATGATTCTTATATGGATGAACCTAATGTTGCCATGGAAGGTGAGGAAAATTATATGAGTGATAGGGCACAAGATGATGTTGAAAATGCCCAAGATCTTCTTGCAGCTGTAGGTCTAGAAGATTCTGATGTTGGTGAGACAAATTCTCCAGTCTCAACAAAATCATGAAGGAGACATGCATACTATGATTCTGAAGATGATGAACCATTGTAGAAATGGAGTATGAGAGAAGATGATCCATATGATGATGATGTCTAGGCTTCCTGAGCTTTAACCAAACCTAGCTCCTATTTTCCAAAATAAAAATCCCCAAGGCCCATGGGAAATGAATTATGAGCATTTGAGTTTCAACTTGGTTTCATTTTGAAAAGGAGACATTACATTGTACAATATTTTTTTAACAACAAAATAATTTAATCCACCTATTTGGGACTGTAAAATAAAAATAGATGAATTAATCTATTTTAAATTATAGGTTCTTTTAATCTAGAATCTAATAGAATGATAAAGCATAATACATTGAAGGACACATAAAATGTCCTAAAATAAAGACTAAAATATGTTGCCCATAAAAAACAAGAAAGAGGAAAAATCAAAAGATAACATATAGATCACTCATTTGAGGTTTTTGATAAGATCTCATTTAACTATGTCAAATGGATTTGGAAGGGACAAAGCATATTTGATTGACTAAAATTTTGAGGTATCTTGTCCATCGTCATTGTATGCATCATCTTCTCTTGGAATCTATTTCTAAAATGCACCAAGCCTAGAATTGATTGGGGATGCACTTAAGGTGGGTAAAAATTCATCAAATGCTTTATGTATGCTTGGCAACATGGAACTAAAAATAGATGACTGGCTTAAAGAAAAATAAAAAATTAAAGTAGCATGCCAACTTGTCTTGGATAATGAAGCAAAATGAAAAGTTGATGAAGAATGAAGGATTCAAATGGAAAGGAGAAAGCAAGAGGAAGAGCTTCAGCGGGTGATGCAATAAGAGGAGAAATTCGAACGTGTGAAGGAATTATGGAAGAGTAAGCATAAGATAGGGCTAATGACGATGATGAAGCCGATTAGTCTAAGAAGAAACAAAAGAAGGAAAAGAAGAAAGAGAAGGATAAGGACCAAAAGGCTTATTATTCTTATATGGAGGAATCTCGTGTTTCCATGGAAGATGAGGAAAATTATATGAGTGGTAAGGAACAAGATTATTTAGAAAATTCCCAAGATCTTCTTGCAGATAAAGGTCTAGAAGACTCTAATAATGGTGAGATAAATTATCAAGTTTCACCAAAATCATGAAGGATACATGTATACTCTGATTTTGAAGATGATAAACCATTGCAGAAATAGAGTTCAAGAGAAGATGGTCCATATGATGATGATGTCTAGGCTTCCTAAGCTTTAACCAAACCTAGCTCCTATTTTCCAAAATAAAAATCCCCAAGACCCATGGGAAATGAATGATGAGCATTTGAGTTTCAACAAACTAAAATAGGTTTCCCATAAAAAACAAGAAAGAGGAAAAATGAAAAGGTAACATACAAATCATTCATTTGATGTTTTTGATAAGATCTCATTTAGCTATGTCAAATGGATTTGGAAGGGACAAAGCATATTTGGTTCACTAAAATTTTGAGGTAGCATATCCATCGTCATTGTATGCATCATCTTCTCTTGGAATTTGTTGAAACTCAAATGCTCATCATTCATTTCTCATGGGAATTGGGGATTTTTCTCTTGGAAAATAGGAGCTAGGTTTGGTTAAAGCTCAGGAAGCATATACATCATCATCATATGGATCATCTTCTCTCCGACTCTATTCCTGCAATGGTTCATCATCTTTAGAATCAGAGTATACATGTCTCCTTTGTGATTTTTTTGAAACTAGAAAATTTGTCTCACCATCATCAAAGTCTTCTAGACCTGTAGCTACAAGAAGATCTTGGGAATTTTTTACATCATCTAGTGTGTTATCACTCATATAATTTTCCTCATCTTCCATGGCAACATTAGGTTCCTTTGGAATATAAGAATCATAAGCCTTGTGGTCCTTATCCTTCTTTGTCTTCCTTTTCATCTTTTGTTTCTTCTCAGACTAACCAACCTCATCATCGCCATCATCCCTATCCTTATGCTTTCTCTTTCATAATTCCTTCACATGTTCAAATTTCTCCTCTTGTTGCATCACCCACTGAATTTCTTCCTCTTACTTTCTCCTTTCCATCTAAATCCTTCATTCTTCATTAGATTTTCATTATGCTTCATCTGCCAAGACAAGTTGGCATGCTACTTTAATTGTTTCTATTGCTTTAAGATATTAATTTATTTTGCATTCCATGTTTCCAAGCATACATAAAGTGTTTGATGAGTTTTTATCCACCCTAAGTGCATCCCAAATCAATTCTAGGCTTGGTTCATTGTAGAAATAGATTCTGAGAGAAGATGATGTATACAATGACAATGTATAAGCTACCTCAAAATTTTAGTCAATCAATTATGCTTTGTCCCTTCCAAATCCATTTGACATAGTTAAATGAGATCTTATCAAAAACCTCAAATGAACCATTTTTATGTTATCTTTTCATTTTTCCTTTTTCTTGTTTTTTATGGACAACCTATTTTAGTCTTTATTTAAGAACATTTTTTGTGTCCTTCAATGTATTAAGCTTTATCTTTCTATAAAATTCTATATTAAAAGAACATATAATTGAAAATGGATTAATTAATCTATTTGTATTTTACAATCCCAAATAGGTGGATTAAATTATTCTGTTGTTAAAAAAATCTTGTACGATGTAATGTCCCCTTTTTTGAAATGAAAGCAAGTTGAAACTCAAATGCTCATCATTCATTTACCATGGGCCTTGATGTTTTTTCTCTTGGAAAATAGGAGTTTAATAATAACTCAAGAGGATCTTAATGTCATAAAGGGGGCCACTTAAGTGTTGGCACAAAGACTAGGAAATGTTTATGTTGCAAATGTGGTAGCCATTGTGCTAGCTGAAAGGGGTCAATTTGATATTGCATAGGAAATTTTTACACAAGTAGAAGAAGTTGTTGCAGGAAAAATATTTGTTTCTATGCTTGATGTGTGGGTAAATCTAGCAAATGTTTACTTTGAACAAGGACATTTTGTGCTTGTAGTGAACATGTTTATGATGCAAATGGAGTAGCCATTGTAAAGTGTTGGCACAAAGACCAAGAAATGTTTGTCCTACAAATGGGGCAGCCATTGTGCTACCTAAAAGGGGTCAATTTGATATTGCAAAGGAAATATTTACATAGGTACAAGAAGTTGTTGCAAGAAACATCTTTGTTCAGATGTTTGATGCATGGGTAAATCTAGGACATGTTTACTTTGCACAAGGATAGTTTGTGCTTGTAGTGAAAATGTATCAAGATTGTTTGAGGAAATTTTATTATATTTATCTCAAAAAAATTATGAAGCAAAATAGTGGCAAGATTGTAAAACAACATTATTAAGAGTAGAAGAACATTTTTAAGAGCAGTAGATTGTAATGAGAATGTCAAATTTTTGTTTAATGTAATGAGGGTTTCGAACTACCTCTGAATTCGCTGCAATCCCCAAATTTGATTTCACTACAGAGGGCCTTGGTGAATTCAAATTCACTGTAACCAACTTTGAATTCCTTTCCCTTTCCCACCTTGTTTAGAAGTCTCCAAGTCCTCTTTGAATCCTTATCGCCCATGCAAGTAGTTGTTATAACTAATCAAAACAACTCATGCCAGGCTAATGAATAAAGCAAAGTCTAAAATGAATGAATAAAGTGAGGTCAAGTGAGATTAATGAATTTTCAATGAATGTGAATAATCATGCCAATGCATCATGCACATGAATACATTGTGCCAATAATTGGTCGACTTGTTTTTTCTAAAAATTATCTAATTTGGATTTGATGACTAACTATTTAGTCATTTTTATTTTTGTGACTAAATAATTTGTTATTCAATGACCAAATTAGTCATTTATTTACTCATTTATAGCTAAGTTGCAAAAAATGAGTAGAATTTAGTCATTTTTAGTTGTTGTGACTAAAATTTTTAGTCACCTAGTCATTTATTATGATTTTGATAGACATCATTGAGAGGTCATTGTAATGGGTGCAATAAGATAAATCATAAGAAAAAATCAAACAAATAAACGAGCTAATGTTCTTCATACCTCTAGCCAAGACTAAAACAACGGTGATGCTTGATGGTGATGTCCATTGTAGGAAGATTGTTTCCTAGAACATGAATATTAGATGATGTTGAAACTAATGGGATGATGGGCTATTGATACCAAGCGTTGACCAACTTGTTTACCTATCGACCTAGACTTAAGACCCTTACATTTTAGGTTTACACTTTACTACTTTGCTATACTTGTTTCCATGTACTTTACTAAAGTTTGAAGATGATGAACAATTTATTTTGAGTGGAATGGAATGGATTTTTTTTAGTTTTTTGGAATATTTCAATGTTTTTTGTGTTTTCAAAATGTTTTAAGGCTATTTGTGAATTATTTCAGTTGCTTTCCAAATGTTTTGATTTTCAAAATTTTCAATGTTTTTGTGATTTCTGAGAGTTTGACCAAGAACCTATTATGCCTTGAATAACCATCCCATTTTATCCTGGAATAAAATGGGTCCCCCTTTTTTCTTTTCCCTTTGGCCTTTGGTTTTTTGCCTTAGGCATTTTTCTTTTAAGTTCTAACAGAAGCAGAACTGGGACCAATACCGGACTTGGAAATTCCTTCTAAGTTCTGGTCTTGTTCTGTCCCCGGTTTTGGTTCTGACGGTTCCTTGTCTTCGTCTTTTCTTCTTTTTCAAAGTTGGGTCTGATTCTGAATCAAAATGTTTAACTTTCTTCAAAGTTACTCGTTCGGATTTCATCCCGGCCCCAACTCCACTTTTCCCTTTCTCTCTCTTCGTCGTCAGGTTCTTTCCTTCGTGTTTTGGTTTGTTTCAGTGGACCCAAAACCAAAACTGGAACAACAACCTGAATCTTTCGTAAGTTTCAGGTTTTTGTTCCGCTCTGGTTCAGGTTCTATGTTTTGTCATTCTTTGGCTTTATTTTGTTTCTTTCATTTGGTTGAGGGTTATTTTCCTTCCTTCCCCCTTTTCCTTTTCATTCCTTTCATTGTCCTTTTGAGTGTTGTCGGAGGTGGGATCGGGATAGAATCCGAAACTGAAACTTCAAAGAAGTTTCAATTTTGGATTTGGTTCCGCCCCCGCCTCCATTGTGTTTCACCCAGGATCAGTTCTTGCTCCAACCCTGCTGACGTTTGTTTCCTGGTCCCGGTTTTGGTTCTGCCCCTGCCAGTTTTGAACGAAGTGTGTTTCTGGTTTTGTTTTGGTTTTGCCTCCACTGAGGTTGAGTTTCTTTTTGTTGAGGTTAAAGGCGTGATATTAATATATTTTTGGAACTGATGGAGGCATCTCTTTTGAAAGCTTGAGTTATTTATCTGAAGATGTCTCTCGAGGAAGTTTCACCAAATGATCTAAGTTCAGCATAATGTTTGGCTGACCTGATAGGACCCCACTGAAAGAAATAGAGCTCACTGAGAGAAGGACTTCGCCATGTGGTCTTCCCGAAAGAATGTTGTCTTGCTGATACATTTTTGTGAGCTCGATACGACTTCTACAACTCACCGAAACATCTCATCGACTGACCCATGTCATGTCGATAACTTATAGAGGGACCAATCTCGAGCGGGGAGAGCATCGAAGGAAGAAGAAGTAACCATGACTCATAGGGACAGCTGGTATCTACTGACAGAGGTAGCTCGCCATTAATGGTGATATTTTAGGGCATTCAAAGTAGATCCGCTGGAGTTCAAAAATGGACACAAAGGCATAGAAGTAAATGTAGTAGCTACAAAAGATCTATAGATCATTCCCAAAACAATATTTCATCAGCATGGACAATGAGGATTCACATTGAAAGCACAACCAAATTTCTTTAAAAGATCTGAGAGTCGCCCCACCTATAGGAAGTAGATATTTTGTAAACCCTAATACAGGGGGACATCGCATCTTTTTGTACACTTAGTATAAATGGCATTCTTTCCTATTTGTAAAAAAGAGAGGAAATGTCTAGTTGGTAGTCAGTAGAAGTAGGAGCAGAACTTGTAGAGTAGAACTGGTAGTTAGGAGTTAGATTTAGAATAGATTAATGTATCTTTTAGCTTCCTTAGTGTAAATGGAAATGATTTGGAATCACATATTTTCTATACACTAGTGATTGTGCCAGCTTTGTAAATGTTGCTTATCTGTTTCACTAATAGTAGAAGCAACCAGATTAAAATCTACTTCATGTTGTGTTCCCAAATGGTGTTTGTCTTAAGTTAATCATTTGATTTGTGAGGTCTTCAGGGAATGAAATGTTTTTTTGTGTTTTATTTAAATGGTAACTTGCAATCTACTATTGAAATCAGCACTGTGAATGAATGAAACTGTGTGTTAGTCACAAGTTAATTTTGTTCTACAGTTTTAGTTAGGAATTCCCTAAAAGGTGACAGGTCTAGTTAATTTAGATGAATTATTGTTCTTATCTATTCCAAAGCCCTGATCTATCTTTTTCTATTTCTTTAAAACCCCAGTTAGAGTTTATTTAAATTTATCTTTAACCCCAAAACAATCCAAAAGCTCAACACGAGCAGGCCCCTTGAACATTACTGTTACATTGACCACTGAGGGACATTAGCACAATTGAGAACCAACTACAAAGACCTTGGGAGTTAATATATCCATGTGATCATCTTTCTCTTTCAAGAGAAACAGAGTAGAAATATTTTGTTTGCATGTTGTTGTGCCAAGACACACGTCAACAGGAATTGGTGCTAGAAGGAGGGCCCTATGAGTAATTTTGGATTGTTGTGAGTTGGAGTGGGTTAGATCTTGGAGAACCCAGCTCTAATGGGTAGCCCTTTGTATATACTAGGATGTGTCCATGAAATCCCTAGTCATTTGTATGATAGGCTTCCTTTATTTTTCCCTAACAATGGGAAAAATGCTTTTAAACATGTTGGAACTTGCAGGCGTATATTCACTTTAATCCAGGTTCAGCATGAGGATGTCGTCTATCAATTGTTCATCAAAACACTTCAAGGTTTAGCAAGAAAATGGTATGTTAATCTTCCACCAGATTATATTTGTTCATGGTCAGAGTTAGAAATATTATTCTTAGATCAATTTGGTCTTCGAACACAAGACCCATCTTTTGAATTTGCAGCTATGAAAAGGATACCATTAGAACAAATTTATCAATTTAATCACAGATTTTTGTTCATGTATCAAAGGGTTCAGTATTTAGGTTTGGTTGTAGATGATCATATACTGATAGAACATTATTATTGGGGTTTAAACCTTTTATTTGCAACCAAAGTCAGAGGTTGTGGTGAGGCTACATCCTTGCATGATGCATTTAGAAAAGCTCTCTTATTGGAACAGTTTGGAGGTGACACTAGGAATTCATATAACCAAACTTAGGGTTATAATCCTCTTCTGCTTGCAAACTCCCATCATCTGCACCCTTATGCCACTTCACCCATCATCCCTACCCAGGTACAATCATTCTCACCAAGCAGCTACAACCTTCCTAAGGGTCCAAGCACCACATTTTCCAACACCCCACATCAGGTCAGTTGCACACAAGACCACTGGAAGAACTCATCCATGCAAAATCCAATCACAAAGTTAACTGCTCCACTTGTCAATGAGGTTGTGACCATATCATCTCTTTTCAGTCATCTTCCAAAGCATAGTCCATTGTGTCACAATGAAGTTGTGGATGAAACACTTGATGAGAAAGTATATAATTTTGATGACTTGTTCGGTAAAAGGTATGAAATTGATATAAATTTAGAGCATAATGCAAATCTCAAGATGGAATCTAGCTTTGTTGAGAATGCTAATACTAACGGTGACTTTGAAGGAGATGAGGTAAACTCTTCTGATCAAGATGAGAATCAGGGTGATGAGGAATGGATAAAGGAACATGGTTCAGATTGGATTGATATCCCTCATATGTAAAGTCTAATAAGGGAGAAATTAGAAGAACTGGGAGATCTGAAACTGTCAGAACTTGTTGGGCGAAGTGGATGTAGGATACATCAAACTAATCAACACTCTCAGATGGATTGCCATGTCTTCTTAGGAAGGATGGAGTTATATTTCAAGCAACTGATCACTATTAAGGGAATACTTATGGAAGATCCTTGGAGTACCTATCCCTCCAATGAAAAGGATGAAACAACTATCACACATGAAAAGGATAATCAGTCCATCCAAAATGATGAGGGTAACTATGTGAAGAGTTTTAATTCTTTCCTATCTTTTGATGGCCTTGATCCTTGCATTAAGATGGATTCAACAACTAGTGACACTCCTCCACCTAGTGAGCACTTGATGGAAGTGGAGAATGGAATCATTGATGCATTCATAGATTCTTTCATGATGGTGGATGAGGAGGAGACATACCTTGATGAGTTAGCATAAGAAGATGACTCTGCTGATTTGAGTGGTGGACAGATTGGTATAAATAATATGCTTCAAGATGAGATTTCCAATGAATCTTGTGGTCAAATTTAAGAACTTAAATGCCAAAATGAAATCTTAAGGGAAGAAATTCAAGTAGATGTGTAGATTAGTCAATTGTTCCCTGAAGAAATTCATGACAGGATGCATTTGGATGAAGCAGAGGAATGACAAGAAAGCAACCAAGAGGTTATCTCAGAAGTTGAATCTCTTCAACATAACAAAGAGAATGAGACAAGGGAATCTATTCTTGATGTTGGTTCTATTTTTTTAGATGTGTTGGTTGAGGAGAGTCTTTTCTTGGCATCGACAAATAAATTTGTTCTTAATATTGATGAATTTGATGCTAAGTGGCATGCTCTTGTTAATGATGTGCAAGAATTTGAATTAAGAAGGTACTTTCCTGACTTTGACTCTGTGTGTTCAAATGAGTTTGAAGGAAATCCTTATTCACCATGTGCCAATATCCCTAACATCAATGATGATAAGTTGGAGCCATATTCTCAAACCCTAGGGGATGACATGTTGCAAGAGAATGTTGAAAGTAAGACTTCATCTCAAGAAATCCAAAAATTTTTTGACTCTGTGCTCGAGATGAATACAAAGATGCTAGTGAGTGAATATCCTAACTGCAAGACAAACCTTGATTCAGTGGTGTTCCATGAGCTGAGATCTCGTGAAGAGGAGATCATACAACACAAGCCTGCATTGGTAACTAGAAATCTTCAGAATCAGGTGGTGTCCTTTCATTATCCTCTTTGTTTCAATGATTTTTAATTTGATTATGGCATTGGGGATAGCAAAACCTGTTTGTGGGTAAATCATGATGAAACTAAGAATGCACAACTGATAATATTTCAAGCTTTATTCCCTCAGAATGAAATTATTATCCATGAAATTTATATTTTTGAGTATAAAGATAAATTTTCTAGGTTTAGAACTGTGCCTAGTAAGTTAAGATTATTGCACATAATGAAAAATCAGTCGAGTCAATGCACAAATTTTTACAGTCTTATGTTTGCAAGGCTTGGATTTGAAGTTAGTTTAGGATTAGGGTTGGTTAGTGTTAAGTTTTTGGTTTAGTTAGTTTTATTTTGTTTTGTTGTTTTACTTTTCCTGTTCCTTTTGTTTTTGTTTGTAAATAGTTTGATTTTTTGTTTGTAAATATTCTGCTTCTGTTTGTAATTAGCTCTGTTGATGGTTTGTTTGTTCTTCCTTTTCTTTGCTTTCATTTCCTTTGTTCTTTATTTGTCATGTTTTTTTCTTTGGGGTTGGTCTGTTTCTTTCCATCTTGAAGTAGTGGGTTGTTATCTGAAGCATACTTTGGTTGCTAGGAGAGAAATGGTTTAGGTATTTTCAGGCTTTTTGATTGGGTGCTCTTGTCCTAAATTCTTTGTTTTATGCCCATGGTCAACATGAGTTGTGGAAAGTCCTGAGAACAAGGTGCAAAGTAAATGACCTTCATTAGCTCCTCTAAATCTGTCACAAATTACCAAGATCATCTCCTGTTATAATGGTATATTTTCTCCAGTATCTCTATTGGGGCTATAGATGCCTGGCTGGCAATAGAGCAATGCTGTGAGAGAACTAGAGGTATCTCTGTCGGGGCTATAGATGCCTGACTAGTAGTGGAGCAATTCCTAGGATATCATTCAATAACAACCAAAGGGGATCAACTCATGTAGCTCAAATTTTGCACATTGTTGTTTGAAAGATGAAGAAAAATTTATGAAAGGGTGATGCACAATCAAGCACACACATTGATTCAGGGTAGCCAGTGTTGATTTACATTTGAGATTCTAGCTCAACCTTGCTTGTTAAAATTGACCCAACTGGAGTTGTGATGTTCATAAACTAGGAGTTCTGGGTAACTGAATTCTTCAGTTTCTTGAAAATGGTTAAACCATTTTCCCAGCCGAGTCGCCATTTGTTATGCCTTGCATAACCACCCCATTTTATCCTAGAATAAAATGGGTCCCCCTTTTTTCTTTTTCCCTTTGGCCTTTGGTTTTCTGCCTTAGGCGTTTTTCTTTTAAGTTCTGTTGGAAGTGAAATCAAGACCAATACCGAACTTGGAAATTCCTTCTAAGTTCTGGTCTTGTTCTGTCCCCGGTTCCGGTTCCGACGGTTGCTTGTCTTCATCTTTTGTTCTTTTTTGGAGTTGGGTCTGGGTCCAAATTAGAATGTTTAACTTTCTTCAAAGTTACTCATTTGGATTCCATCCCGGTCCCAACTCCACTTTTCCCTTTCTCTCTCTTCATCGTCGGGTTCTTTCCTTCGTGTTTTAGTTTGTTTTGGCAGACTCGGAACAAGAACTGGAACCATACCCTAAAACTTTCATAAGTTTCAAGTTTCTGTTCTGCTCTAGTTTTGGTTCCACATTTTGTCATTCTTTGGATTTCTTTTGTTTCTTTCGTTTGGTCTCGGGGTGTTTTCCTTCCTTCTCCCTTTTCCTTTTCATTCCTTTCATCGTCCTTTTGAGTGTTGTCGAAGGCGAGATCAGGATGGAATCCGAAATTGAAACTTCAAAGAGGTTTCAATCTAGGATTTGGTTCCACCCCCATGCCCCTTGTATTTTTCTTGGGATAGGTTCTCACTCTGACCCCACCGGCGTTTGTTTCTTGGTCTCAATTTTGGTTTCGCCCCCGCTAGTTTTGAACGAAGTGTGTTTTTGGTTCTGTTTTAGTTCCACTTCCGCCTCCTCTAGGGTTGAGTTTCTTTTTTTTGAGGTTAAAGTCATGATATTAATATATTTTTGGAACTAATGGAGGAATCTATTTTGTAGGCTCGAGTTATTTATTTGAAGATGTCTCTCGAGGAAGTTTCGCCAAATGATCTAAGTTTGACATAATGTCTAGCCGAAGGAGTAAGGTCTTGCCAACTTGATAGGACCCCACCGAAAGAAATAGAGCTCACTAATAGAAGGACTTCATCATGTGGTCTTGCTGATAGGTTTTCGTGAGCTCAATACGACTTCTGCAGCTCACCGAAATGTCTCATTGACTGACCCATGTCATGCCGATAACTTGTAGAGGGACCAATCTCTAGCAGGGATAGTGTCAAAGGAAGAAGTAACCATGACTCATAGGGGTAGCTAGTAGCTACTAACAAAGGTAGCTCACCATTAATGGTGATATTTTAGGGCATTCAAAGCAGCTCCGCTATAGTTCAAAAATGGACACGGAGATGTAGAAGTAAATGAGGTAGCTACAAAAGATCTATAGATCATTCCCAGAATAATCTTTCATCAGCATGGACAATGAGGATTCACATTGAATGCACAACTGAATTTCTTTAAAAGATCTGAGAGCCGCCCCACTTGCAGGAAGTGGATATTTTGTAAACCCTAATACAAGGGGACAATGCATCTTTTTGTACACTTAGTATAAATGGCATTCTTGCCTCTTTTTAAAAAAGAGAGGGAACATCTAGTTGGTAGTCAGTAGAAGTAGGAGCGGAACTTCTAGAGTAGAACTGGTAGTTAGGAGTTAGATTCAAAATAGATTAATGTATCTTTCAGTTTCCTTAGTGTAAATGGAAACAATTTGGAATCACAGATTTTCTATACATTGGTGATTGTGCTAGCTTTGTAAATGTTGCTTATCTATTTCACTAACAATAGAAGCAACCAAATTAAAATCTACTTCATGTTTTGTTCCCGAATGGTGTTTTCCTTGAGTTAATCATTTGATTTGTGAGGTCTTCAGGGAATGAAATGTTATTTTGTTTTTTATTTAAATGGTAACTTGCAATCTGCTGTTGAAATCAACACTATGAATGAATGAAACTGTGTGTTAGTCACAAGTTAATTTTGTTCTATAGTTTTAGTTAGGAATTCCCTAGAATGTGACAGGTCTGGTTAATTCAGATGAATTATTGTTCTTTTTTGTTCCAAATCCCTATTCTATCTTTTTCTATTTCTTTAAAACCCCAATTAGAGTAGATTTAAATTTATGTTTAACCCCAAAACAATCCAAAATCTCAACACCAGCAGGCCCCTTGAACATTACTGTTACATTGACCATTGAGGGACATTAGCACAGTTGAGAACCAACTACAAACACCTTGGGAGTTAAGATATCCATGTGATCATCTTTCTCATTCAGAAGAAACAGAGTAGCAATATTCTATTTGCATGTTGTTGTTCCAAGACACACGTCAACATAACCTAACCTAAAAGACTATCCTATGAGTCTCGGGGGCTGATCAAAGATTAGCCTTGCCTACATTGTACACGTAGAGACCATGCAGTTTGACTGACACAAACTCATTTATTGATGAGATATGAACAATTGGTTGATTTCTAGTTATTGTGATGGACACCTAAAGGACCTACACTAATGCCTCAAGGGTTGATCAAAGATCATCCTTTCCTATGTTCAAGCTCAGGGACAACATAGTTCAACATGGTGACTATGTTTTTGACTTTTTTCCTTTTTCTCAACCTATTTTTGGATTTTGGCATGTTTTGGATATTTTTGGATTTTCTATTTTTGTGATTGTTTTTTGTATTTTTTGATGTTATGAAAGACATTAAGGATATACATGAATCCAACTTGATGCAAGGATAGAAAAATTACCCCAATGTGATACAATAGAGTACCTTGATATAGATAGGACAAAATGACTTTAAGAATGTGCCAAGTAGTAGTAGGAGGGAACATGATATGTATGCAAGATCTAGCCATGATACAAACACAATTGGGTGACAAAGAATAATTGAATACAATGGAAAGAAATGTAACACAAGCCAAAGAATCAATGGTGGATGGAAAGTTCTTATTTATACAAGGTTCCTAGTTACTAGGTTTTCACTAAGGTACTTTCCCAAAGTGCTGATGAAGAAGTTTTAACTAGAGGACAATTTTTTTCTTTACTATTTTCAATCCTCTTTTTTATTTTTTATTTTTTTTGTGTTTTTGGATCTATACCTTGCAAGCCTAGGCATAAATTTTTTGAGATGAGAGCTATTGATGGGTTCTAAAAAGGGTTCACCTTTAGGTGTGGACAAGTGATATGATCTTTATTTGTAACTTTTTGTGACAATGAAGGGTCCCAAACAATTGGGTTCAAAATTACCTTTGCTATCTAGATTAGGCACATTCTTCTGATTCTCCTTCAACACTAGCTCTCTAACTTGATCAATGATTTCACACACAAACTCTAATTTTGGTACCTAAAAAGTCAGGATGAGAAACCACTCTATGAGAAACTTGCATTTATGTGTGTTCTTTAGGATATCTAGCAAGGATCCAATTTTCACCATAGCATCTACAACTTTGTTATTTTCTTAGGGTATCTACTCAAAGGTTATATCAATGAAGATCTCTTTAATATCTTCAACTAGCTTCTTGTAGGGGGTAATCTTTTCATCTTTGGTTTGGTACTCATCATTGACCTAATTAATGATTGGTTGTGAATCCCAAAGACTTTTAGTATGATGATTTTCCATTGTACCACTATTTTGAGTCCTATGATAAAGGGCCTCATACTCTGCAATATTATTGGTACATGGGAAGGGAAACCAATAAGATTTTGGAATGCAATCCCCTTGTGGCGTGATAAAAATAATACTTTCTCTTGATCCATGTTGTGTGAAGGAACTATCAAAATACATCTTCCATTGATTTTCTACATTCAAGAGAAAGACTGTCTCATTTGGAAACTCTGATACTAGTGGATTTTCTATATATATGGGTGCTTCAACTAGTTTATTTGCAATGGCTTTCCCTTTGATGGATTTCCATTCCAAATATTCTATGTCAAATTCTATCAAGATCATGACCCACTTGGCCATCGTCCCTATGAGATTTTCCTTAGACAATAGTTATTCTAATGGATCTATCTTAGCGATGAGCTTTATCTGATGAGCAGCATGTAGTGCTTGAATTTTTGTGAAGAAAAATTAACTGTGAGGCAAGCATTCTCTATGAAAGTGTAATTGATCGCATGTCCCGCTAAATTTCTACTGATATAGTATATTACCCTCTCTTTTCTTTTTTTGTTGTATTGGGCCAAAAGAGCGCTAAGAGTTGCCATTGTAGTTGAGATGTATAACATAAAAGATTTATTTGGGATTGGTGGCATAAGGATGGGTGATGTTAGTAGATACTCCTTGATCTTGTTGAATTCCTTGTCACACTTCTCATCCCACTTGTATGCTACTCCCTTGTGTAGTAGATAAGAATAGGGGATGGTCTTTTCTGCTAACTGCACTATGAACCTTTTGATTGATTGTAGTCATCCTTGTAGACCTCTCAGTTGTTTCAATTTTTGTTGATCCTCCATGTCAAGAATGGATTTAACCATCGTGAGATCTATCTCAATTCCTCTAAATGATATGATGTAACCCAAGATATTTCCTAAAATTGCATCAAAGATACACTTCTTTGGATTTAATTGCACCTTGTACTCTTCAATTTTGTCAAAGATTGGTCCCAAGGTTGCCATATGATCTTGTCATTTCATGTATTTAGCTAAGATGTCATCAATATAGTCTTCTACAATCTTGTGATCATGTCATTGAAGATCAATGTCATAGTTCTCTGATAGGTGGCTCTGACATTCTTTAGCCTCAAATGGCATCATGTTCCAACAATAAGTGCCTCATGGACATGTGAACACTATTTTATGTTGATCCTCCTTGACGATCATAATTTGGTTATAGCCTAAAAATCCATCCATCAATGATGGTATTTCATGTCTTGTAGTGAGATCTATGTTCATGTCAATGTAGGGTAGAGGGAAATCATCCTTGGGACATGCCTTGTTCAAATATTTGAAATTGGTGCAGATTCAAATTCCACCAGTGGGCTTGGAAATTGGTACAAGATTGGAAACCCATTCTGTATAATCAATGGGTTGAATAAATCTTGCATCGAGGAGCTTCTATAGTTCTAGTTTGACTAGTAATGCTATATGGGGGTGCATCTTTCTCAAATTTTTTCTTACTAGTTTTGCCTCAGGATATATTGCAAGGTGGTGGATGAAAACTTTAGGATCTAAACCTAGAAAATCTACATATGACCATGCAAAATTTCTCTTTTTTTTCTATGAGGAATTCTCTAAAGTTCTTCTATTCTTTGGCCAAGAGTGATTTTGCATAAAAGGTGGTTTAGGGTGCATCTTCAGTTCTCACATTCATTGGGTTTCACTTCTCTGCTAGGACTACTAACTTCTCTTGATGTATAGAATGAAAGGGAAGATTGAATTCTTCATCCTTTGGTGCCTCAAAAATGTTTTCACCTTTAAATACATATTTTTTTTTTCCTATTTTGTGATTGGAATTTACCACAATGTGGTTTTCTCTTAAGGATTAAGATGTTATTCTCAGATTTTCATTTTTTTAACTAAGAGATTCAATTGTTTCCCCATAGTATGAATGTGTATCTAGTTCAATTTTGAATCCTACTTTGTGATCTCCATATGGCATGTGATCCCTTAGTCTCATACATTTGGAGGGAGCTTCATCATTTTTGAATGAATCCAAGACTGGTGGCCCTCGTTGGCCCTAGTTTATGAGGTGGGGGTAGATGAGCTATAGCTCAATGTTGGGAGGGTTTGGATCAAATGACGTGGTAGTTATCATGAAAAAATTGGAATCCTCATCAAATAGGTCAATTATATCAAAGGTGTAGTTATCAAGGGGGAGGCTACTGGACAAAAATAACTAAGGGGAAACCTTGACTATTTTAACAAGAATACGCTTAACAAGAATGGTCACCTTACTTGTGGTACAACCAAGGCTAAGATTATTTAAAAGTTTCTCAAGGATGAGGCGTTCTAGTAATTCATTTTCATTTTTCCCTAGTTTTTCATTATTTTATAGCCCCAACCAAACATTAGTTGTAAACCCTTACTATTATCCTCCATTGGAAGAATTGACACAAGTCTATTGTCTTGGTAGATCAAGATTGATACATCCTTTTCATCCACAACTTATTTGCTTAAGTCTCCCCACTTTTTTAAAGTGGTAGATTCTACTTTGAAGGTTTGAGATGTTGTGTTGAGTGGTTGCATCTTTCCATGAGATTTAGGAGATTGAGGTAACTCTCCTAACACAAATTCATTCTTCTTCCATATATATTCTCCACAACCATCATCTTGGATTAGTGATTTGATGTCTAGGATATTTTGGATGGATGGTGTCTTTTTCTCAGATGTGGAGGCCAAAGTAGATGGATCAAAAAAGGGAGATGCGGGTCCTTCATCATTTTTATGAACTTGTGGGATTTTGTAGTATTTGGCTTCCAAATTCTTGCATTAGTAAAACAATTTGGGGTTGCCATAGATTTTTACTTACTTATCTTGATAAGGGAACTTGACACATAGGTAGATGCAATAGCTTGCATCCCATGGATCCATGGATTCCCTAGGATAATATTATAAAGAAGCTCAAGGTAAAGGACTTGGTATGTGGTTTCAATGATGGTTGGCCCCACTTGAATGGGGAATTGGATGGTGCCTTGGGACACCCATTTTTTATCATCATAGACTCTAATGGCCATACCCTTTCCTTTTTCAATAACATCTTTAGAAAAGCCTAGATTCTTAATTAGCTATTAAGTACAAATATTGAGACTAGCACTAAAATATGAATGATAATTGCACCTAGCTAATCATAGACAAAACAAACAAGTTTAGTCACATTAGAATATTAACATTGCTAGAAACTAGGAGTAGGTACTCGCATTTTTCTTTTGAATAACTCTTGATCCATGTCTAATATCTCACAACATGATATTGACATCATGATCTAGGAATCATTTAGAAAATCCAAAAACATTCATATCATCTCAAAAATCCAAAAACATCCAAAACATCTCAAAATACAAAAAAATCCAAATCATTTTGAAAATCCAAAAATATCCATATCATATCAAAATTCAAAAACATACAAATATCTCAAAAATCCAAAAATATTATATCATTTCAAAATTAAAAAAAAAATCCAAATATCTCCAAAATCTAAAAACATCCATATTATTTCAAAATTCAAAAGCATCCAAATCAAGTCAAAACAGCATAAAGCATATCTAAAATATCAAAACAAAAAATTATTATTAAGTCCAATAGTCGAACTATGTTTCCTCTATGTGTGTATGTAGGTAAGGCCATCATGAATGAGCCCCTGAGGCCTAGGTTAGTCATTTAAGAGTCTACTATAATAAATTTTCACTTGTCAATGTCAATCAAACTCTATTGCCTCTGGGTAGTTACGTAGGCAAGGCCATCATCGATGAGCCCTTGAGGCATAGGTCTTTCCCCTTAGGACTTGTTCTCTTGGTCTAAACCCTTCAAAAACCAAAACATTTGGAAAATGTAATGAAAAACCCAAAATAGCCTCAAATATATTCATAAAATCTCAAAATAGCCTCAAATATGTTGAAAACTCAAAACATACAAATACCCTCAAAATACCAAAAATAGCCTAATTTTTTTTAAAAAAAGTCAAAAACATTGAAATATTCAAAAAAACAAAACACCCATTCCATATCTCTTTCACTCACAATAAACTCTCACCCATTATAAATTGATCATCACCTTCAACCATTAAAAACACAAATGGAACATCCAATAACATCCAAATAGTTAGAATTAATCAAAATCCAATAACATGTCCCACAAATACATCTTTCCTACAATGGACATCATCACTAAAAATCACATTAAACAACATCCTTTGACAAGATATATGAATAAAATTTATTATTTTTTCATTTTGATATTTTCTTATGATTTATCTTATTTTCCATTCCAATGAGCTTTCGGTGATGTCTACGAAACAATTTAGAGAGAAAGGAATGCAGCATTGATCATTACTTTTTTTTCTCTACGCTTGCTGGATATTCTTGTAATATGACCTTGGAAAATACTTTCCTTGCATGTCTGAGGGCACTCTCAAGTAAAATAATAGCTAGGACATATCAAGTTCTTCATACCTTCTTTGTATTAGTCTCCTTAATTTGATGGCTTCATTCTTTCTCATGATCAAACAAGTTTTTTGTATGTCAAGTATGAACAAGGATACTCCTATATGTTTGTAGAGTCAAAGTCCATGCATTAGATAAAATGTCATCTTGATTTTCAATACCTTGATGCATCATTTCTATTTTCTATATAAAAAATTAGAATTGTTATGATGAAATTAAGCCTAATCCAAGGAGAAAAAGCAATATCATATATCCTATCTCATCTCATATCCAAAAAAATATTATTCATTTTAAATCAATCTAACACTTGATCCATATGTTTCCTTTTTAAATTAATCATGGATAATGTAGACACATAAAAATGTCTTGAACATATCACACACTGAGATTTCACATATTAACACCATTTCTCTCCTAATTTACCTAATTTCATCTATTTAATTAAATAATGACAATTATTTAATTCAATTCACCATTTTCTACTATTAATTGAATAATTAATTTTATTTGATTAATTCATCACCTTCAAACTAATTGTCTTCTCTTTTGATTAAATAATGTAAATTACTTAATTAAACTTCATAACTCCTACTTGATTAAATAATTCCTAATTATTTAATCAAAGTTCCTAATTTCCTCCACTTGCACAATTAAATAATTTCCTAAATTGTTTAATTGGTTAATTTCCTCCAATCATTCAAAGAATATTCTCATGGAATATTCCATTTTCAAATTCATGTTTCTCCCTCCACATGGAAATATCTCCAACATGCTTCCTAAAATCAAGGGATTTGTTATTGTCTCAAGCAATTTGGACCTTTGATTAAAATCCTTGATCCATGTCATTATACATTATCAACCCTTGATTTGATCTTTAATCCATGTCTTCATCTCTAATCCATTTTCATCCATTGATTAGCCAATTCAATCTCAACCATTAATTCATTCCAAAAATATATAAATACTCCTCATTTTACAAGATAATTCATTCACAACCATTTGAGTAGCCAAATTCTACCCAATTTCATACTTGAGCTTTGAGTATTTTGTGAATCAACCTCACCATTACCAATTCATCAATATTTTGCACCATCAACCATGGCTTAGGCTTCAAATTGAGCACTCTACATCCAATTCAACACTAATTCCCCAATTGGATGAAGGTTTGCATTGCTAACTAGGTGTTCATTTGCATCAATTTGAGATTTTATGCTTCTAATTGAACCTTGTTTAGTAACTTTTAGATAATATCATTGAATATGGCTTAACTTGATCATTTTCTTGTTTATTTTATGGGGTTTTGACTTGATTTGAATGTTTTTGAATTTTGAAATGATATGGATGTTTATAGATTTTGGAGATATTTGTATTTTTTAATTTTGAAATCATATGAATGTTTCTAGATTTTGGAGATATTTGGATGCTTTTGAATTTTGAAATGATATGAATGTTTTTGGATTCTCAAAATGATTTGGATGTTTTTTGGATTTTGAGATGTTTTGAATGTTTTTGTATTTTTGAGATGATATGAATGTTTTTGGATTTTCTAGTTCATACCTAGATCACAATTTCAATATCATGTTGTGAGATATTGGACATGGATCAAGAGTTATTCGAAACCAAGATGCAATTACCTACCCCCAATGTCTAGCAATGTTTAATATTTCATGAGTGAATGCATAGACCAAGATAATGAATGGATAAGCATGAAAAGGATACAAAAGATTTATCTTGTGACAAGATCATCAAGATAATGCTAGATATAGGCTATGGGAATTCATGAGATAAAAATGGGATCAGTGGTAAAGACCATGTCAAGATTTTTCCATGGGTAAGGTTGAAGTATGTGTTGAACATTTATCAAGATCAAGAAAATTTTGTAGACAGCTAAAGATGGATAGGATGGATAGAGGGAAAGCGGGATTTATTATGGAGACAAGATACTTCCACCTGAAATGACAATATACACCTAAAATAACATTTACTTAAAATAAATACTTGTTATTTATTTAATTAATTTAACCTACTTTCTTTATCCAAATAATTGATTAAATAAATATTTATTATTTATTTAATTAATTCCCCCATTACCTTCATGCATGACCTTTATTTAAATAAATTCACATTTATTTAATTAAAGCTAACATTTATCCCAATTCTTCTAAAATCCTCCAATCCCACTTAAGTTAATTAATCCTTGATTAAGTAACCTTATCAACTTCCTAATCCTCATCAACCCATTCTCCAACATTTAACTACACGTGAGTTAATAAAACCTTGGTTTATTAACTCAACCCAACCTTATTAAATCAATTAATCCTCAATTAATTGATCTAACCTTCATCCCTAATCCTCATTAACATTATTTCCTAATTTTAAATTTCTACACTTCCCCAAAAACTTTCCATTAAATGGCAAGTGTCATAAGGCTCTCTCTCACCTCCTCTCACACATGTGTGAGATCCCACCTACCACCACTAACCTCTTACATAAACTCACTAACTCTTCTTAATGTGTGTTCAAGCATGTGCGAGCACATGTCTGTCTTATCACCTTTCCATCTTGTGACACTTGTCATAAGGCTAAACCTTCACTCCAACCTTTATCCAAACCCTACTTGTTTAATCTCATCCCTCCATTAACCAATCAATCCTAGCCCTTGGTTCCTCTCATCAAAATTTTACATATTGAGGCCTTGGCTCTCATTCTTGACATTCACATTCACCATAGCCTTATGATATCCAAATGTTAATTGAATCCCTCCCTATCCTACCATCAAGCTGCCCAAATTGTGATCAACCACATCCACTATCAAAACTTGAGAAAATTTGCAAGACTAGGGTGCATCTTGTGAGCTCAATCCATGAGGAGGAAGACTATGAATGTACAACATATTTATATTTATTTATTTATGAAATGTATCTATTTTCCTTTATAAATCTATTTTACCCCCTTCATTTTAGCACACTCAGGGGCTACCCATCCCTTTTTCTAATGTTTTGTGAAGTTTTTGTGAGTTTTGGTGATGAAGGTGTTGTTTTTAGGTTAAAACTATGAAGTTGTGCCTCCATTACCCATAGTAGCATCCCTATTTTAATAGAAGTCGATCTCTATAAAGTTGTCTCTTTGTAACAAATTTTTGCACTCTATAACAAACTGTTGTGCTTTTGCAATAAACTATTGTGCCTCTACAACAAAGAGTTGTACTTTTTTTTGTGATAATTTTCAATTATTTTTTACCTACATTTAGGTTTTATATAACATTTTAGGTCTTTTCTTGTAGGTTATCATCATTATAACACTCTATTTTGTAGGAGGAATCATCATGTTCATGCTTAAACTAGGCCTTTTTATGGTTTTTAAAGTTAGGGTTTCGTGCAAAGTTTCTAAGTCAATTAGGGTTTTCTCATTTTTGCAATCTTTTTTTATCATATTATTGGGAATATTTTGGAAAGATCTTCATGTTTGCAGGTATTTTGCATGCTCATCCATCTCTTTCCCCACTTAGGTTGGTGAAAAAACTTTCCTTTTGACTCTTGAAAGCCATTTTATTCCCATATATGTAAAGCTACACCTCTGTTTTACATAGTAGTGCATTTGTTTTAACAAAATCACAACTCTATGCACAAAGTTGTGCTTGTGTTTTTAGGTGCATATTTTTGGGTTTTTTCAGGTGTTTTCTTTATCTAACCTTCATTTTTGGCTCACTACCTACATTCATATTAAGTTGTATCTTGAATTGGGTTGCTGAAAAGCATCATATGTTGACCCCTAGATGTTGTTTTTGAGCCTAACTATAAAGTTGTAGCTCTATCAAAAAAAGTGGCACCTCTATTTTAATAGAAGCATAACTTTTCCTATGAAGTTGTGCCTATGTTTCATATAGTAATTCTAAGGCTTGGGCTTGCTATTTTTCTTCATCTAATCTTTGTTTGAGTTACTAATGCATGTTGTAGGGGTTTAATGCTTATATAAGGAATGAATCATCTAATTTATATAGTTATATTCATGTTAAAATTCATTTCATGTGATCATTTTATCATCTAACCCCTTTGTGGTGTAGCTTGAAACTGCTTTTCAAAGGAAAACATCATCAAACTACAAACATATTTATTGTAGATTCACTTGTCCAAGACTTTATTTTTCCACTAATCTAGGCACATTTATTTTCTTAAGGTTAATTAACATTTGTTTGATGTGTCTTTGAGTGAGTGGTGTGTATGCTCTCTCACACCTAGTATAATCTTGAGGATAAAAAACATCACTTTTTTATTTTATTTTCTTTTCTATCCTAAGGAATCCAACATGTGTATGCTCTCCCCTTGCACTTCATGCAATCTAGGGTGACCAAAAATACTTGAGGCATTCCTTTTAGGAGGCCTACCTATGGATTTCATCACCTTAGGGGACAACCTCAACTTTGGTGTTCTAGGGAGGTGAATCGAAAGACACCTCTCTTGGAAGTGGAATCTTTTCAATCTGGGCTAAGCCTCCAAGAACTTTATAACTTGTATAAGTGGAGATGGAGAGTGGGTTACCCTCTCCTCATAGTTGTTTGATATCATTCTCTTTCATCTATGGATTAGTCCTCATGTACCCTTGTGGTATATAGAGGATACCCCTAGTTGATCTTGTAAAGCCTAGTTGAGACATTTTGGCCATATCCCACTTGATTTATGTTTTTGAATGGCTTATGTGCTTGAATTTTTAGATCACCTTCCCCAGTTTAAGACAAATTATTTTTTATTTTTGCTTTATTTTGTTTTGTGTTTGCATTATTAATCATAAAATCCAAAAAAAAAACTAAAAAAAATTCAAAAAATCAAAAAATCAAAAACCCAAAAACATTAAAAACACTTCAAAACAAAAAAATATAGGTGTCTTACAAGTCGAGCTATCCACATAATCTCCAATTCAAACTTCTCATCCCCATTCCTCATCATAATCATCCTACCCTAGCTATCCAAGTCAAACCAATCATCCCATCCTAGTCATCTTAATCATTCTAATTATCCCTTCTAAGCTTTCATCCTTCATCACCTCCAAATCATCCCAATAATCTCATCCTAATCATCTTAATCACCTCATCCTAACCACTCCTTTCCATCCTTCCTCATCTTATTCATTCCCAATCATCTTAATTATTCCATCTTCATCATCCATTTCCTCTAGTCCATCCCTAATCTATCACTTAGGACCCTAATCTTAATTAATTCATTTAATCTAATTTTGGGTCCTAATCATCTTTCATAATCCACATCAAAATCCTCCTTTATTGATCCACTTTCATCTTTCATCTTTGTCTTAATTATCCCCTATCCATCATCATCCTTAATCCACATCCTTCAATGTCATCCTTAATCTTCATTCTTCTCCATCGTATTAATATAATCATGTTATCAACCTAGTCCCATTCTAACTAAATCCTAATATAATCCATATATCCCACATCCAAAATCTAATTTTTCATTATCCATCTATCTATTTTAATCATACATTTAATCGCTAATCCTTAATCAAGAATTATCTTTTGAAAATCAAAATTTGGTTAAGGACTTAATATCCTTCATACCTTGTATCCTTTCATCATCATCCATATCTTTCATCCAAGTATCTTATCACTAATCCACTATCATCCATTTCAATCCAATTTCCAAATCAAAAATCAAGATCTTAAGTTGATTTCATCTTTAATCCAAATTTTATTAAGACCGTTAGACTATCTTAAGTATAAAAATAAAATCCAATCAACTCTTTCTTAAGAATGTTAGTCTATCTTAAGTACACTTATCAAATTCAATCAATTCTTAATTAATAAATTTTCCTATCTTAAGTAGAAATCAAATTTAATCAACTCTTGGTTAAGAACGTTAGTCTATATTAAGTATAGAGAATCCTTCATCACCAAATCAAATCATTTTAAGGTCTTGACGTTTAATACAAAATCTAATCCCATCCTGCATATTCATTCTTGGGTCATATTATTCTAGTCCCCAATACATTTCTAATCCATCATCTAATTTTTATCCTCATCTAAAATTGATTCTAAACTTTCATCTTCCAATCAATCCTCCACCATGTCTAACCATCTAGCCTATCCTCCATCTAACCTAATATATTTGAATCCACCTTCATCCATTCTAATCAACCCCAATCATATTGATTATGATAAGGATAGCCTTGTTGACCAGCCTAAATATGATTGCTATGATGATAATGAGAGAATTTTAGGCCATCTTGAGTCCATTATCATTAGAAAAAATTCTCCAAGCCTTCACCAATCACCCATCCAAATATCCCCTCAAGTACCATCCATATCATCCCCATCTACCACCAACAATGTAATCCTCACCCACTAATTCATTAATGATAAGGATTCCATGCTTAGATATTGTAATCAAAATCATCCCTAAGACTAATTTGTATTTTTCCAAATCCTAATTATTATCCTATGGTGTCAAAATTTCTTCCTTTTTGCAAAGTTTTCAGCATTTCCCAAGTTTAAATCATTTGGTCTTAAACCCTATGTTTGTATAGGGAATGGTTTTTACATTAAATATTATTTCATTGAGTCCATTTCATGTTTTGTGGGATGTTTAGACCTTATGTTGTACTTTAAAAAAATAAAATAGGGGTGATGTTTTTATAACAAACATTACAAAGGTATTTTATCCTTTTATTTAGCATTTTTCATAAAATTCCATGTGAAAATAAGCAAGAGATAAAGCTTAAGTTTTATTTTTGAAGCAAGGAGGGAAAAATCATGTAGCTTTCCTTCCAAACAAGGAGTTTTACCTATTTTTGGGTAGAAAGGACTAAATTATCACTGGCTTTTGAAGGAAAGATTAAAATTTTGAGAAGAGAAACTTTATTTGTAGCTTCTATGTTCCAAAATGGATGTCATTTCTCTTGTTTTTTGCATCACATAGGCAATTTGTAGTGTTTTGGGGTAGTCATCTGAGTTTCACCCAGCAAAGATTATGGATTAGTTTCTTAGCAGTGTTTTTGGGCATGTACAACCTTTATTTTTTTGGTTGGTTGCATCCTCTACCTTTTTTCTACCTATATGCATCTTCCTGGCATTGATTTCTTTCTTTTACGAGTTATGATGGTGAGAAAGAGGAGTTCTTATCTCCATTCCACAATTGAGAGTGTTTTTCAATTGTTTGGAGGCTCTTTTTCTTTATATGTATGTGAGATAGGGTTTGTTATTTGTGTCTTAAAAATGATGGTTCATGATAAGATGTTGCTTTTTTATCTCTATTTTAAGAAAGTAGAGCAATAAGAATTGTTAGAAGAGTCTTCATGATCAAAAACCCATGCTAAAGTTGCATTTGGATAGCACTTTTATCATTATTCTTCTAAATCTAGGGTACCATTGTCATTAAACCCTTTATTTTCAAGGTTCATGAGGAGGCACTAGTTGAGGAATGGATGTTATTGTAAATATGTGTTTAAATGAAGATATAGCCTCTTTGTTAAGGAATGAAAATCAAAGTAGTATGAGGTTTTACAATGTTGTAGTGGTTGTGAGCATAAATGGTGTGGATTTATATGAAGATACTGATGTCAATGTCACTATTAATCTAAACAATGCCCAGGTAATAGTAACTATTCAAACCCAAGAAGATCCCTCACTATCATGAGTTGAATAGAACTATCATTTATTAGATAATGTTGTGGATTCTCAAGGTTGAAAGCAGTCATCTTCTTAATGATCATGTTAGGGGAAAGCACAAAATAGAGAGTAGACCTTAGGGTATACTACTATGTAGAGAGAAATTTTTAGTTAGATGTCTTCATGATCAATCATAGGAAGATTAATGTGTCAACCAAGCATTACACAAACCACAATGAGAAAAATAAAGGCAGGACAATAGTCATTTTTGAATGTCATGTGGGGAGCCTCATTGATTTCAAAATCTTACCTCTGATTTGACCAAGATATGTGCTCAAATAGAGATGGAAGAGAAAGTTCACTCTCAATATTGATGGTTGATAGTAGAGCTCCTAACCCTTTGTTCATTCATTTACAAAGCTTAAAGTCATAAATTGAAGATACCTATGAGCAAGCTATCATAAAGTTTGCTACATAAAGTATGACAATGTGGTCTTTGGCTTGATCTTGTAAATATAGAGTTTATTACTTCAAGGTGTATCATGCATGGTTGTGTACAATGTCAAGATCCCTAATGCTTGGAACTTTCACAATAATAGCAATGATTTTAAAGCATGATGTCTCAGTTACTAGGGGAAATAGTTTGCATAGAGGCACAATCATATTGTCCCTTAATTTCATAGTGCAAGTGCAATCTCGAAGAAAGTGAAGGGTATCTTGAGCACAAATAAAGAACAGTTGGGTGTCAATTGCAATAGAATAGTTAGGGAAGAAGAAAAGGAAGTAAGTAAACCTAAATAGTGATGAGAAGACAATAGCTATCATGAATTTTAAGCATATTGTTGTTTTCAAGGAGGCAATAGGGGGTATACCCTTAAAGTTTCTAATGCTTTTGAACCCTAATCAATAAAAGGATAGAGTGGATAGTACTCAAGAGGAAAATGAGGGATAACAGTGCCAAAGTTTATAAATGGTGGACTATTGTCAAAGGAGCAGAAAATGTGAAGTTTCTAGGGTACAGTCATAAATGAAAAATGATTGTGCAAATAGAATACAATGATAGTGATCACTGTCAACCTCTAAGGAAGACATAAGGTCATACTTTTCAATGTTAATAGTTTTCATAGTTGGGGAGTAAAATGTTATGTGGTTTGAGTAGTCAATGGGAACATAAGAAAGCTAGGAATACACTCGTATGGGTATGGAGACAGTCATAGTATATGGATGATGTGGGGATGACAACATATGAGATCTCAATTATATAGCATAACAAGGAAAATGTATCTTGAGTTCTCAATTCATAACCCCAAGACAATATGAAAATGGGGAGACAATAATGTCTCAAGATTAACCCATAATCAGTGAGTCTAGCCACTATCAAGAGGAATTGGTGACAATCTAAAAGGGGCAGTGATGACAGTCCTAATGCAAAAGATGACAAACCTAATGCAAAAGATGGCAAAACTCATTCTTATCACTATCAAGAATTAAAAGTATGGCTTGTATTGAGGGAAGAATAGGCTCATATGGGTAGTTAATTAAGGTTATAAGTCTTGAAATGCAAGGAAAATAGTGATGAGTGAAGATATAGTTTAGTACCTTAGTATTTTTGTGGCAAAGGAAACTCTAAATATTTTCAAGGTGACCATCATCTCAAGAGATAAAGTGAAGGATCAATGTCATAGAGGACAAAACTAAAGGTTTCCATGAAGTAGGAAAATCTTAATTACAAATTTTGCATTGGTAATAGTCAAGTCTCAAATGCACAATATATTCTTAGTGCTTGTGTTTTGTTCTTGGATTTTCATCTATTTTGTTAGACCTTGAGAAGAGTGCTAGATCTATCCATTGTGTTCCTTGTTTCACTTGATATTTCACATGATAGTTTATAATATTAAAAGCTTTGAGACAATGACTCCTTGTTGTGTATTAGTTTCATTTTGGGAGTTTTTGGCTTAGTTATGTACCTTAGAAATCTTAGATAATTTCAAGGGACAATTTGCATTTTTTTAAGGTGGCAAAAAATAACAAGGCAATGAAGTTCAAACCCTACATAGTCGATATTTCATTGAGGTTGAAACCATGGTGACATAGTAGTTTTGACTATGAATTGCAAAGGGCAGTCAATGTTTAGTCAAGCATGGGTAGTTCATATGGTTGATTGATTTTCTATCATGGTGAAATCACAACTTTGCTATTTGAGCAGTCTATAAAGAAAAAGAGATACCAAAGTATGTTTTTCTTTGCAGGGCCAGGGATTGGTTTTCAAGCATCATGAGTAAAGTTTTGTCAAAGTGATCAAGGCATCTAAATATGAAAAATGGTTGCTAGAAGAGAAGTGATTACTGTTATTTTTTCATTGATTGTAATTCCAACTGTGTTCATGTTTATTCCCTAGGTGTGTGGAATCAAATATTGAAATGATAAAAAAGAGCAAAGTTGTATTATGGTAGGATATTATTCAACTAGTTCAATTTCAAGGTGTGATACCTCTTAATACCAATTGTTTTATCCTCAAAATGTTTTGAGTTTTTCTTCCTCATTTCAATCAGAAATCAGATGTGAAGTTGTTAATTTGAGGAGATTTTCAAGGTGTTGGTGTAATTAAATGTGTTGTACCTTGTCCTAGGTCATAATTACACCTTAGTTAAGTCTACTTAGGGACCACATAGGAGGTTGTTGGAGATTTTCCACCTTTGGTGGACTTGACATGTCATTACCTCATCACTTGCACCTTTTGTGGACACATCAAGTGATTATCTTTCCACCTTTTGTGGTGATTATCACATTATCTCCTTTCCACTTTCGGTGGAGTGATAAATTTTCATAGTTGTCTCATATCATAAGATTAAGACACTTGTCATAATCTTATGCCCTTCTATGTTCTCACCTTGGCTATATAACCAAGGGGTCCTCTATGCTCATCATATCATCTCATATTATTGACATTGAATATAGTTTATTCTTGTCATATTATATTCTCTCTTTTGTGCTTTCTATTAGGCCTCTAGATCTTGGGTGGCTACCTTCATAGCCAATTCTTACACAAGGGGTAATTGCTTGAATTAAGGGGAAGATTTTAGAGGTTTGATGAAAAGGTTGGATTTTCTACCAGGTAAACCTTTCTTAGATTGTAAATACTACTCAAGGATCCTAATTTATGGGGATTTTAGCATTGATTTGACAAGGAATGATTTCAGGAGTCAAATTGGAAACAAATTAGTTGTTTTCAGCAGAAAAGTAGGGTGCCCAAATTAGAGATTTAGTTTTTTCCTTCACTATTGTGGCTAAGTTCAAGGTAATACAAAAAATTATCAACATTTTTCAACCCTCTCTTCATGGAATGTTTATGTTTGAAGGCTTCCCTTTATAAGGTATTCTCATAGGCTATTCATTTTTTAGTTCCTACTTTTATTTGTAGCTGCAACAAGTTATCTTGTAACTCTTTTTCAAGAGATTTTATGTAACAAAACTCCTTTCAAGATTAATAAAGACAACATTATTCCTGCTCGACTCTTTTGTTTCTCTTTACAACTAATGATATGATCTTCAATTATGATTTCATTTTTTGAATCCTATTTTATGTCTCATTGTTGCAAATGTTGGACTAAGGGTTTCATGTAGTGCAGGTTATATGTTGTGTTAAGTGATTTTAGTGGATTATAGTTGTGATAAAACATTTTTCTTTGCTTCAAGCAATACTAAACTCAAACCTTCATATAAATTACTAATGTATTGCATGTGCAAGTTGAAGTTATGAAAAAAAGGGTATTTTAGTGCTAATTGTGAGTTGAAAATAGAAAACAAATTTACAAATTTCTAGTGCATCACCCATTTAGTCATAGGATTTTCCTTTAAAGCATTCTCTTATCCCTTTCCCTTGAAGTTTTAGTAGTTTTAATTGATCTACTAGAGAAACCATCCCACTTTGGTGATTCATCCTCATTTTGATCCACCAACAACTCGAGGATGTTTCCATGTTACATAGGATAGTTGAGTGAATACTCAACTAGGGTGCAATCCTAAGTGACAAAAGTTTTTTGGCATGCCTAATGGTACTGTGAACATATTTTAGTCTATTTAAATCCTTATTTTCATTGTTGTTTGGTATGATCGGTAGTAATTTCAACCTCTTGAGGTCAAAAATTATCATACCTAGTGACTCTATGCTCTTGGTTTTGTAGACCAGTGATTGCAACATATGAGAAGAGTTCAAACTAGGAGAAGTGTACCCCTATTTGAATATTTACATCTTTCTCCACCTAGAAAAAGGGGAAGATCAAGAGGAAGGACTGTTGTCCCATCTAAAAGGACACAATCTACTCCTCCTAGTCTTAGAGTTGTAAAATCACCTCAAAGAAGTCCAATTTCGTCAAGATCTAGTGGTAATTCCATTTCTAGTAGTAACATGGCTCATCAAAATAGAACTTATACATTCATACCTTTCAATGGTGGAATCCCATTGAATCTTGCAAAACATGATGATATTCTAGTATCAACTCTTAAGAGTTTTCCTTATTTCATCAGAGAGGATCAAACTACAACTATAGAACACATCAAAGATGTTGCAACTTTGTGTGTAGTTCATAATATCACAACTAAAAATATTATAGTGAGGTTGTTGGCTACATCCCTTAAAGGTAAAGTTGTTCAATGGTTTAGAGGCTTGGTTGTTAATTCCATTGCTACATGGGATTAGCTAGGTAATGCATTAAATAAACAATTTGAAGATAAATTTGATCATCTTTCTTTGGTTGAATAGTTAAATACTATTAAAAGAGCTCCACATGAACACATGGCTAATTTAAACTTTCATTTCCTAAAGACTTGGAACAAAATTCCAGCCTCAATAAGGCCTTCAAATGATTATGCATTTTTGTATTATCTTAATGCTCTTAATAGTAATATTTTAGTAATGATTCAATCTATGGGTGGATACACATTACCAACAGCATTTGACATTGCTATAAGGGTAGAAAATTGTCTTATTCAAGATGGTAAGATTTCTCCTAGAACCCCAATTCCCTTTTTCCCTAAAAAATAGCCACCTACTTCATTTCAAACACCACCTATAGTGGTTATCCCACCTACTACAACATCAAACCAACTAGCTTTACCAACACCAAATGTTATCCCACCTAAATCCAATCAACTTCAAGAGGTCTTTGGTGTATTGAAGACTCAATATAATGAAATAATTAACCTAAAGAAGTAGAATGAGAAAAATTTAAAACCATACCAAGCCCCCTATAATCCATATAAACCACCTAATCAAGCTCAAAAAAGGAATTTTAATGCAATAAATTTTCTACCCTATAATCCAAATGTAGCTAGCTTTTCTAGGGAGTTAGTTCTAGTGAAAACATGGTACAAGATTATGATTGGTTCTTTCCTTGCAATAAACCTCATAATCAATCAACTTGCTCCAATGGCATGCTTAATTAGACACTCATGGTTTAAAATAATGTTACTACCTCACAAATTTTAGTGCAAGAAACTAGTAATCAACAAGGTCCTCAATCAGAGCAAAGAAATCAAGGTGTTGCCTTGATGAATTGGCAAGGTGAAGAATTTTTTGGAGTCAATTATCCACAAGGTCCAATTTAGTCCTATACTTCTATAGCAACCAACAAAAGGCCAAAAAAGAGGGTTGTAGATGTAGGAAAACAACTTGATAATATGAAAAATAAAACTTCTATAAGACAACAAGGTAATAGTGGTCCTTCACCTACAAAAAACATTCAAATTTTTCCAAGAAATTAGAATGTGGTGAGAAAAGAGTAGCCTAAAAATTAGTCACAACCATTGCAAAAAAAAAAAATGAAGCTATTGTTTCAAAAGGATGGCCAAATGTGAGCTCAACTCCTTTTAATATTTTGGAGCATATGAAGAAATCTAACATTAGTGTTTCAATGTGGGATTCTTTATCTCTTCTTAGTTAAAAGGATTTGTTGCAAGATGCTTTATCTGACCTTTCTGTGTCAAGTGAACCTCCTAAAGAATAGTCTAAGGTTTCCTTTGATAATAACCCTCAAGAAAATAGTGATAAAAAACTTAAAGTGACCAAACCTTCTCCATTTTATGTCACTTTGATAATTGGTGACTACTTGGTCCATAATTTCATGATAGATTTAGAAGCTAGTAGCTATGTTATACCAAATTGCATAGTTGATAAGTTGGGTTTGACATATGAACTTCTTTTCCAAAGGGATTATTTAGCTAGATGGGTCATCATTGAATATAGTTAGGTTAGTCAAGGGTTTTATTCTTACATTACATGATTTCCCAAACTTCTTTATCCAACAAGATATCTACGTTATTGATCTTCTAGCTTACTTCACCTTATGTTTATCCAAAGATTTCATTGCAAAATTGGGGGGATACTTGTCATCTTATTGGAGTCATTTGTTTTTTAGGACAATATATGGCACAAAAGTTACCATAAAAGTGGAACTATATGCCAAAGACCACGTAGAACCATATGTCCCATATGCTATAAATAAAAATTTACCCTTCCATGACCATGAAGAATAACCTACTCCTAAGCCTAACACTCCTATTGAAGGTATTTTTCATCTTTTTTTAGATGAATGGGAAGGTAAAAACTATGAGGAGAATCCTTATAAATAGATTGAACAAATTGGGATGGGTATTTACATGTTTCCTAAGCAAGAGGTTGTTATCCCAAATCTGATAAAAGGTGACAAAAGATAGTTAAGGCAACAATATAATCAACTTTGACAACTTTACTTTGATGGTTCATGGAGTAGAATTGGTGCTAGTGGAGGTGCAATGTTAGTTTCTCCTAAAGGTGAGAATTACTACTGTACTTTTAATTTTTCTTTCATTTGTACTAATAACATAGTAGAGTATGAGGCTTTTATCCATGGGTTAGAGTGGGAAAGAAAGAAGAATATCAAGTACTTGCAGGTGTTTGGTGACAACGAGCTTGTGGTAAATCAAGTGAGAAACATCAATGTTACCAAAAATGATTTGTTGAAAAAGTATAACATAAATTTTGGGACGTAATTGAATAGTTTCACGCCTTTAATCTATTGGCTATTCCAAGAAATTTGAATAAATAGGCTGATAAGTTGGCTACAATGGGAGTTGAGATTGATATTCCAGATGAGATAAAAAAATGTTCAAGTACAACACCATGTTAAGGTAGTTTGAAGACCTATTCTTAATAATAACATACATTGGCAAGTGTTTGACAGTGATGAATAGATTTTATGTTTTTTTATTGAGGAGGTTGAGTTCTTAGCTTCAAATCAGCAAAAGTTGAAGCAACAATATGGAGATTAGATTCTTCAACTAAAGTCAAATAGGTTTCCAATGGGTTTGGTGACTCTTAATTTAATATTTAACTCAAATTATTAGGTAAAGAAGGATAAAACAAGCATGTTGGTCAAAGAGAATCATTATGAGCCCATTGAGATATTCAAAGGTAAACTTTTTAAACTTCACAAGATATGCACTAAGGAAGAAAAAAATGCTTTTTCCTTTCTTTGCCAATAATTTGAAGATGTGTTTGCTTGGGAATATAGTGATTTTAAAGGTTTTAATCTTGAGTTAGCTCAACACACCATAAAGCTGCAACATCATGCAAAACTAGTTAGAAAAAGGAAAAGACCTTTGATTCCTAAATTAGAGCACCTCATGAAGGTTGAGTTAAACAAGATGATCCAAAGAAATATCATTTTTCCCATTAAACATGCATCTTGGTTGTCCAATTTGGTCCTTGTGAGAAAGAAAAATGATGAAATTAGATTGTGTGTTGACTGTAGGGACCTTAATAGGGTGTCTCTTAAGGATCATTACTCATTGCCCTCAATGGAACAAATATTACAAATTGTTTCAAGTTCTCAAATATTCTCAATTTTAGGTGGATTTTATGGTTATAATCAAATTTTGGTTAAGGAAGAAGATTAGTTCAAAATAGCCTTCACTACAAAGTAGGGAACCATGGCATATAGAAAAATTCCTTTTGGGTTACCCAATGCAAGGGAAACATTCCAAAGAGCCATGGGTATGGCCTTTAAAGGACTTATGAGAAAGTTTTTTTTGGGTATATCTTGATGATATTATTGCTTTCTCTAAATATGCTAATTATCATTTCATGAATTTGAGTTAGATTTTAAAAAATGCAAGGAGTATGGTGTCTCATTTTATCCAAAAAAGTGCATCTTTGTTGTTCATGAGGTAAGTTGCTTGGTCACATTGTTTCAAAGCATGGTATTACCATAGATCCTAAAAGTGTAAGTGCAATTTTCGCTTTGCCATTACCAACTCATAAGAAGGCTCTTCAAATTTTCTTAGGAATAATCAACTTTGTAAGGAGATTTATCCCTAATATTGCTTTTTTATTAAAGCCTCTAACTTCCATGCTTAGAAAAATTATGAGTTTCAATTGGACTAAGGGAAAAGAAGTTTTGAGGAAATTAAGGAAGCCATAGTAGTAGCTCCTACACTCATTAATCCATATTATCCAAAGGATTTCATATTGTATTCCTTTGGTAGCATTGATACAATCTCAACCATGTTGGTCCAACAAAATGAGGAGGGTTTAGAGCAGCCTATAACATTCTTCGGCTAAGGCTTAGAGGATTATGAGAAAAGATATTCATTTGTTGAAAACCATGTTTTAGTTGTGGTTAGGAGTCTCAAAAAATTTAGATATATGATTTCAAATAACAAGATACACTTGTTGGTTGCTCATCCAAGTGTGAAAGAGTTTTTTTTGAACAAGGATCTAAATGATAAAAGAGCAATTTGGATTACAAAAGTGATGGAATATGATGTAGAAATCAAGGTGAAAAAGCTGATAAGAGGTAAGGGAATATGTGATAAGCTTGTTGTTAACTTAGAAAGTAGCTAGAAGGTTGAAAATATATTGTATTAGTGCTCAATGATGATGAACAAACTACAGTAGCAACCACTCCTACAAGTTGGATTTAAAAATGGTGCATTACTTTAAGACTAGTGAGTTTCCAAGAGGTATAAACAATGAAAAATGAAGGTATTAAAAGCTACAAGTTATTCCTTATGTTATTATTGATGGTATCTTGTTTAGAAAGGAATTTCATGGAGTTTTGTTAACATGTGTTGAATTGGATCAGATTGATTAAATTCTTGAAGAGTTTAATGATGGAAAATATGGTGGTCATTTTTCACCTAGGAAAACAACTCTTAAGATTATGAGAGCTGGTTATTTTTTTCCTAACTTATATAAAAATTCATTTGCATGGGTGAGAAGGTGTAGGAAGTGTGCATCGTTTGTAGGTAAACAAAGATAAGCATCTCTACCATTACATCTTGTACAAGTTGAGTAACCCTTCATGAAGTGGGGAATTGACTTCATTGGAGTTATTAACCCACCTTCTAGTCCTGGAAAAAAGTGGATATTGACTGCACCTGATTATTTCACCAAATGGACAAAAACTATCGGATTGAAGGAAGCTATGAAACTATTTTCCTAAACTTTTATCAAAATTTAGCTGTAAGATTTGGAGTTCTTGATTTAATTGTTTCAAATAATGCTTTGGACTTTTTAGGTCTAAAAGTGATTGATTGGGTTCTTAAAAATCACATATATTTGAATGCTTCATCTAATTATTACCCATAGGGTAATGAGAAAGCTGAGTCTTCTAACAAAAAATTGATTAGAATCATTAATCTAAGTACAATTGAAGATAATCAAAGGACTTGGCATGATAAGATGAAACTAGCTCTATGGGTTGATAGGATAACACCTAAAAGATCCAAAAATAATTCACCTTATGTTCTTTTTTATGGCAAGGAAGCAAGGCTTCCTATTTCTATTGTGTTACCAACACTGGGTTTAATCAAAGAGATTAAAATCAATGGATGAAGAACCCATCAAGGTTAGGCTTGCTGAGCTGATGGAGTTAGAATAAACAAGGAGAAAGGCATTGAAATTTTTTGAAATCCATCAATGCTCAAATGAAAAGAGCTTTTGAAAAGAAGGAATTCCCAAGATTATTTAAGGAGGGCGATATAGTTTTCAAATAGGATGAGTTGAAGAGAAAGATTGGCAAGCATTCCAAGTTTGATGTTATGCGGGATGGTCCTTATTTGATCACAGGATGTAAAATGAACAATTCCTTTCAACTATCCAAGCTTGATGGAGAGGAATTACCAATCCCAATCAATGGGATTCACCTCAAATTCTATTATTTAGGTGTTGTTGTTCCATCTTGTACAATATTAGCTTAGGTTTTACTTTCCAAAAAGGTGTTGTTGTACAATTGTTCTACTCTTTTCTTTTCCTCCAAGTGCTTTGCACATGTCATAATTTAGTTTTCCCCCTTTCCCCAAGTGTTGGTGCAAAGGCCTGCTATTCTTTTTATGAGTTTTGTTAGCTACTAGTGCCCATAACATTAGGGTTATAGGTCTTTCTTGATTTGTTTCAATCCTCCTTTGAATCCTTTTCCCAATGGATACAAATAGGCTACTAGTTCTTCATGTTTAGCAGGAAAACACCCCATGATGCCACTAAATATGTAATCCAAATAAGGTGTGAGCCTAATTTATATTTTTGCAAATCCTAATTATTATCCTATGGTGTCAAAATGCCTTCCTTTTTGCAACATTTTCAGCATTTCCTAGGTTTAAATCATTTCGTCTTAAACCCTAGGTTTGTATATGGAATGGTTTTTACATTAAAGATTATTCCATTGAGTCCATTTCATGTTTTGTGGGGTGTTTAGACCTTATGCTATACTTTACAAAAATAAAACAAGGTCAATGCTTTTATAACAAACATTACAAAGGTATTTTATCCTTTTATTTAGCCTTTTTCATCAAAGTCCAAGTGAAAATAAGCAAGAGATAAAGCTAAAGTTTGATTTTTTAATCAAGGAGGGAAAAATCACATAGATTTCCTTGCAAACAAGGAGTTTTACCTATTCTAGGTAGAAAGGACTAAAAATCCATGGTATTTTGAAGGAAAGATTAAATTTTTGAGAAGGGAAAATTTATCTACATCTTCTATGTTCCAAAATGGATGCCATTTCTCTTGTTTCCTGCATCATAGAGGCAAGTTATAGTGTTTTGGAATAGTCATCTAAGTTTCACCCATAAAATATTATGGAACAGTTTCTTGGTAGCATTTCTAAGCATGTGTAGCCTTTATTTTCTTAGTTGGTTACATCCTCTACCTTTTTTCTTCATATGTGCATCTTCTTGGTATTGCTTTCTTTCTTTTCTGAGTTAATATGGAAAGAAAGAGGAGTTATTGTCTCCATTATGCTTTTGAGGGTGTTTTTCATTTGTTTGGAGGCTCTTTCCCTTTATACATGTGGGATAGGGTATGTTATTTGTGTCTTAAGAATGCTAGTACATGTTTAGATGTTGCTTTCTATTCTATGTTTAAGAAAGTGGAGCAACAAGCATTGTTAGAAGAGTCTTCATGATCAAAAACCCATGCTAAAGTTGCCTTTGGACAACATTTAATCATTATTCTTTGAGATCTAGAGTACCATTTCCATTAAACCCTTTATTTGTAAGGTTTATGAGGAGGAAAAAATTAAGGAATGGAGATTATTGTAACTATGTGTTTAAATGAAGATGTAACCTCTTTGCTAAGGAATGAAAATAAAATCCTTGTGAGGTTTGACTATGTTGTAGTGACTGTGAGCATAAATGGTGTGGTTTTGTTTGAAGATATTGATGTAAATGTCACTATTAATCTAAACAATGCTCAACTAATAATAACTATTCAAACCCAAGATGATCCCTCACTGTCATGAGTTGAAGAGCATTCTCATTTTATTAGATAATGTTGTGGATTCTCAGGGTTTAAATCAATTATCTTCTTCATGGTCATGATAGGGGCAAGCACAATATAAAGGCCATACCTTAGCGTATATTTCTATGTAGAGAGAAATTTGTAGTTTGATGTCTTCATGATCAATCATAGGGAGATTAATGAAAACCAAGCATTACATAGACCACAATGAGAAAAAATAAAGGTAGGAAAATAGTCATTTTTAAATGTCATGTGGTGAGCCTCATTGATTTCAAAACCCTACCTCCCATTGACCAAGATATGTGCTCAAATAGAGATGGAAGAGATAGTTCACTATCAATATTGATGGTTGATAGTAGAGCTTCTAACCCATTTTTTAGTCCTTTAAAAAGCTCAAAATCATAAATTGAAGATACATATGAGGACATTGTCATAAAGTAGGATAGTGTGGTCTAAGGCTTGATCTTGTGAATATAGAGTTTATTACTTCAATGAGTATCATGCATGGTTGTGTACAATGCCAATATCCCTAATGCTAGGCACTTTCACAATAATAGCCATGAATTTAAAGCATGATGTCTTAGTTGTTGGAAGAAATAGTTTTCCTAGAGGCACAGTCATAGTGTCCCTTAAGTTCATAGTGCAAGTGCAATATTAGAAGGAATTGAAGGGTATCTTGAGCATAAATAATGAATAGTTGGGTGTCAATTGCATTAGAATAGCTAGGGAAGAAGAAAGGGTAGTAAGTAACCCTGAATAGTGATGAGAAGATAATAGTTATCATGAAGTTTGAGCATATATGTTGTGTTCAAGGAGGTAGTAGGGGGTATACCCTTAAATTTTCTAATGCTCTTGAACCCTAATCAATAAAAGGATAGAGTGGAAATTTCTCAAGAGGAAAATGAGGGATAATAGTGCCAAAGTTTATAAATGGTGGGCTATTGTCAAAGGAGCAAAAAAAATGAAGTTTGCAAGGTACATTCATAAATGAAAGATGACTATGTAAATAGAATGCAATGATAGTGATCACTGTCAACCTCAAGGGAAGACATCATATCATACTTTTCAATGTTGAGGGTTTTCATTGATGGCAAGTAAAATTTTATGTGGTTTAATCAATCCATGGAAATATAAGAAAGCAAGGAAGACACTGGTATGGATAAAGAGATAGTCACAATATATGGATGATATGGGGATGACAACATATGAGATCTCGAGTATATAACTTAACAAGAAAAATGTATTTTGAGTTCTCAATTCATAACCCCAAGACAATAAGACAATTAGGGGACAATAATGTCTCAAGATTAACCCATAGTTGGTGAGTCTAGCCACTATCAAGAGGCATTGGTGATAGTGTAAAAGGGGTAGTGATCAAAGTAAAAGGTCCATTCCAAGGGGAAATCCTAATGTAAAAGATAAAAAACCTCATTCTTATCACTGTCAAGGATGAAAAGTATGGCTTGCATTGAGGGAGAAATAGGCTCACATGGGAAGTTAATTAAGGTTTTTAGTCTTGAAGTGTAAGGAAAATAGTGATGAGTGAAGATACAATTCAGTCCCTTGTCTTTTTGTGACAAAGGAAAAAACCTAAATATTTTCAAGGTGACCATCATCTCAAGAGATAAAGTGAAGGGGGAATTTCATAGAGGAAAAAACTAAAGGTTTCCATGAAGGAGGATAGTCTTAAGTACAAATTTTGCATTGGTGGAAGTCAAGTCTCAAATGCACAATATATTCTTAGTGCTTGTGTTTTGTTCTTGGATTTTCATCTATTTTGTTAGACCTTGAGAATAGTGCTAGATTTATCCATTGTGTTCCTTGTTTCACTTGATATTTCACATGATAGTTTGTAATCTTAAATTTGAGATAGTGGCTTCTTGTTGTGTATAAGTGTCATTTTGGAACTTTTAGATTGAGTTATATATTGGAAATATTAGATAGTTTCAAGTGACAATTTGTAATGTTTTAAGGTGGCAATAAAATAACAAGGCAATGAAGTTCAAACCCTACATAGTCAAGATTTCAATTAAGGTTTCATTAAGTTTGAAACTATGGTGACATAGAATTTTTAGAGTAGTTTTCATAGTGAATTGTAGAGGGAAGTTAGTGTTCAATCAAGCATGGGCAATGCATATGGCTGATTGATTTCCTATCATGGTGAAATGACAACTTTGCTTCTTGAGCAGTCTATAAAGAAAGATAGATACCAAAGTATGTTTTTCTTTGTAGGGTCAGGGGTTGGTTTTCAAGCATCATGAAAAAAGTTTTTTCAAAGTGATAAAGACATCCAAAATGACAAATGGTTGTTGTAAGAGAAGTGATTACTTTTATTTTTCATTGATTGTGATTCCAATTATGTTCATGTTTATGCCTTGGGTGTGGAATCATATTTTGAAATGATACAAATGAGAAAAGTTTCATTATGGTATGATATTATTCAACTATTTCATTTTCAAGGCGTGATACCTCTTCATACCAATTGTTTTATCCTCAAAATGTTTTGGGTTTTTCTTCATTATTTCAATTAGAAAACAAATGTAAATTTGCTAATTTGAGGAGATTTTCAAGGGGCAATCGCTTGATTTAAGAGGAAAATTTAAGAGGTTTCATGACAAGGTCAAATTTTCTACTAGGGAAACCTTTCTTAGATTGAAAACGCTACTAAAGGGTCCTAATTTATGGGGAGTTTAGCATTGATTTGGAAATGGTATATTTTAGGATTCAAATTGCAAACAAATCAATTATTTTCAATAGCAAAGTAGGGTGCCCAGAATAGATATTTAGTTGTTTCCTTCAATCTTTTTGCTGATTTCAAGGAGTTGCAGAAGATTATCAGAATTTCTTAGCCCTCTCTTCATGGAAAGGTTTTTTAGAAGGCTTCTCTTTATAAGGTCTTCTCATAGGATTTTCCTTTTTTAGTTCTTGCTTCTATTTGCAGTTGTAACAAGTTGTCTTGTAACTCCTTTTCAAGATATTTTATGTAACAAAAATCCTTTCAATATTAATAAAGACAATAGTATTCCTTCTCAGCACTTTTGTTTCTCTTTGTAGCTGATGATATGATGTTCAATTATGATTTCATTTTTTGAATCTTGTTTTATGTCTCATTATTGAAAATGTTGGAATAACGGTTTAATGTAGTGTAGGTTATATGTTGTGTTAAGTGATTTTAGTGGATTGTAGTTGTGATAAAACATTTTTTTCTCCTTCAAGCAAGCCTAAAATCAAACCTTCATATAAATTACTAATGCATTGCATGTGAAAGTTGAAGTTATGAAAATAAGGTTCTTTTAATGTTGATTGTGAGTTGAAAACAACAAAAAAAAATTACAAATTGCTAGTGCATCACCCCTTTAGTCATAGTATTTTCCTTTAAAGCATTCTCTTATCCCTTTCCCTCAAATTTTTGGTAGTTTTAGGTGATCTACCATGGGAACTAGCCCACTATGGAGATTCATCCTCATTTTGATCCACCCACAACTCGAGGATGTTTCCATGTTACTCAAGATAGTTGAGTGCTAGGGTGCAATACTAAGTGATAACAAATATATCCTTGGTATTGGTTCTAAACTTTCATACTCCCCACCTTCACTGATCCCAATCCATCTCCTATTGTTTATCCTTCCTTTGAAAAGGGAAACCAAGACTCTAGCCAAAATTCCCCTCCAACTCCATCCATGGAAGATTCTTGTTCTAATTCCACTTGTTCATCTCCCACATCTTTATAATCCACATCACTGGGTATGTGTAGGATCATGATGGGCCAAAAAGTGGCAATATGATGGGTATGTGGCTAAGACCTTTTTTTTACCCAAAATTGATGAATGAAAAGGATTTTTAAAGGAGATTCTCAACTTTCCACCAATATAAATTATGTTTACTTTGAATTTAATAAGTAATTATTATTCATTTTCTATTCAAATTACAACTAAAGTCTTGATTGATAGATTGATTGAAAAAAAATTATAGCTTTCAAATGATATTAGATTTTTTGAATCCAAAATATGTGTCACATTCTATGCTTCTCATACTATAGGGTTAAAAAAGGAAAAAATGAATTTCATGAAGTTTTGACCAAGTTAAGGTGGTTAGACATATGAGTTTTTTATATTTTTTAGAAGTTGTAATAAAAAATTCATAATTAATTATTTACTTAGAAAAAAATTACAAAAAAATATGCATCACATCAGGACATGAGTCCTCTACTTATATATAAAATATTATAAAAAATATTATAATTTTATTGTGGTTAGGGTGGTCGACATACACCTACTTCTTATTTTCCCACAAAATTTAATTACTACTACATTGAAATTTTAAATTTTCACCAAATAAATTCTTTTTAAACAAACCTAGTAGTTTAGAAACTAAATTCAATTTGCTACAAATTCTATTCTTACATATTTTTGAAATAATATAGATAACTTATTCAAATTTTTACGTCAAGTTTCCTAGCTTGGATTTTTCTAATTTTTTTGCCACTTAAGGGCTTGATTTTTCCATGATGATCCTGCACATGCCCCACCCCAATCTTACCAATCAAATTCATCCCATGTCCCTCATAATAATTTCCTCCAAGTACTATTTGCAAAAATGACTAAAACCCCATGTAAAAATAAAGTTGCACAATCTTCTCATATCATGCATCCACCTTCATCATCCCCACATCAAGATAAACCCCAATCCCCTAAATCTCATGAATCTCCTATCACTTCACCTATCCAAGTGGAAGATTATATCTCACCTTCCTCCCCCATCACACCATCCACATCAAATGATAAATTTCCATATCCTAATCCAAATTATTATAACATACATTCCCCTCCATCTAGAGATCAAAGAACTCCTTCTACTTCATAATATAATACCCATTAAAATCATGATCCTATTTCCAAACAAGAACAACATATCCTTTCACTATTGTATTTGACTCCACTTTTGGATGAAATTTTGTTGAAATATTGACAAACTATTGTTAGAAAAATGACAAATCACTGAAATAATTTTCATTGCTAAAATTTTGTTGCTTTCCCAACAAGCTTTAAAAGGTCAAAATCATGACTCACTTTCGTTGATTGCTGCCACAAAAAAAGGGATTTGGTTTTCGTCGATATTCTGATGAATTTTTTGTCAATTATGCAATGAACAATAGCCAAAACACAAGTGGCATGCATTTTCCAAATCATGGGAACAACATCAAGTGTTTGTTGGAATTGTGACGAAGTTTCATGAAAATTCCAACAAACACTAATTGTTTCTTCCAACAAACATTCATCTTTTTTCCAATGATCCGAAGTTGACATTAAAAGGTCTCACTGATGAAGTTCCATTAGAAAAAAAATCTCTTGTCTCATTGATCAAAGCACAAAGAGTTGTATCAGCTAGACCAATGCCATCAGAGTAAGATCCTTGAGTCAGGCTGAGTGCATTTGTCTCACTATTGAAATATCATAAGTGAAACACTCATCTTTCCTTGCCGACAAAACAAAGAAACATACTATCACCAAGACAAATGCTATTGGAATGAGTTCAAAATTTCCTCCCGTCCCACTATATCATGCCGATAAGATTACATCATTAGGAGTTTTTCTAATGATTTGGAGTTGACATTGCAACAAAAATTGTGTTGGAGGTATAGCTACCTCATAGCACTTTTTTTTGTTTCATTGGACTGGTTCGTCAAAATTTCGACGAACATTGCAGTTTAAAAAAAAATGATTTATATGCCATCATAGTGAAAAGTTAGAAATTGCATTTGGTTTGTTAAACATGGCCCCTAGTACAGCTATTAGAGTTTAGGTTTTAGGGTTTAGGGTTTAGGGTTAACTAGTTTTTTTTGGTTAGACTATGAATACCTTATGTATCAAAAAGGAAGGCACCTACAAAAAGAAGGTGACCAACCCTTTTTGTATGGAAAATGTGTATAGTCCTACTTGAAAAACTAAACAAAATAAATTCATAGTTCACAAACATGTTATCTATCCAAATTCCCATAAATCAAAGATTCACTTACATAATGTGCACATAATGTTTTCCGAAAGTTGTTCAAGCTCTTCACAATGCTTTACCAGTGACCAATCAAAGTTTGTTGTGCTATTGCATTGGCATGAGACCTAGAAGACCCTTTGATCAAACCTACTTTATATGTTCTTGGTGCATGTATACAAAACATAAGGTAATGAAATTTGTAACTGAGTGTAATATATTTTCCATAAAAAATAGTCCACCTTCAAATAAACTCCATAATCTAGTATTTGTTAACATCCTTGACTCCTTCCAATTCAAAATAACATAAAAGACATTAATAGAAGCTGATGGTATCCCATTTCTAATAGTCTAAAGATATCAAGGGGTTAAAATTTTAAATTAACAAGAGAAGTTCAAAGTAATTTTCATTCTAGACTCATCACAATAGTGTACTAGAGAAATCCATCAAGAAACAATTAGACAATGGTAGTCAACTAGAATTTCTTAGATTAAGTGGGCATATATTGTCGTAAGTATCCACATACTTGGGATGGAAATATACCTTGCATTAAACATTCTTATAATAGAGCTCCACACAAGTTTATGAGGTAAAGTCCTTTCTAAGCATGTCTTTGGTTTTAGCTTGTGACACCCTTGGACATACGTACTACACACCACCTCATGTCAAATTTGCACAAATAAGAATAAGAAACAAATAATGCATAGAGATTTCAACACATACAAAGTGTTCACAAAGAAATACAATAGATATTCTCTCACCAACAACAAAAATACAAAAAGCACCATGACACTAAGATATGGGCCTCACATCATTTTGCACATAATTAGTGAGAACGATTTTATTTTCAAACTTTTGTAGTACCTAGGACTTCACATAGTATTTAATGTGAAATTCTTCAAGACATACTTTCCTCTTCTTAAACTAGTGGTAACTTAACATCCTTCAAACTTGGATCCTAAGCACTTTTGTGCATTTGCACAAGGTGAGATCATATATATAATCACAACATACACATGTAAAGGTTTGCATCATTTATTCAAAGTGTCTAAGGTTGGGTTGTATACAAATCAAGCAAAGTTGTACAATGTTTATAGCTCTATGTTCAATTTTTATGGCTCACTAAAGTCATGACAAGAGAAATCACTTCTCAAGAAATGGAACATACAACATTAGGTCTTCATACCATACTTGGGTTAGCATGAAAATAAGTTTGATGAATGCCTTACATCATCACCAAATATAAGAGAAAGTGAGCAAGAAGAATCATACACAAGGAAAGAAAAAGGATTGCAATCATGTGTTAAAATACAACCAAATATTCATTGCTAATTTATGGCAGTAGGGGACAATAATAACAAAATGAAAACAAACTTGCCCTATGCTTATTACATTGAAGTGAAATTATAAATCAAATTTCCAAACCACAAAAATTGCTTTCAGACTATTCTTCTCCCATGGAGAAGAAATGAAGTGGAGATATATGTCTTCTTCCAGACCATATTGCAGAAACTGCATTACCCTTGACTGAATTACTCACCGTTCCCAAAAACATCAATATCATGCCTGTGCCGCAACAATATATAGGGGAGAGGACCCAGTAGTTGAGCACCCTAACTTTGCACTACTAATTATCCTACATGGAAATTTCAAATCACTCCCAATTTTTTACACCAGCTTACTTGACAAGTCCCCTACTTATAACTAAGGTGTCAAGGCCACATCATCAAATATCATGCCACATCAGCATGCTTTTTGTCAAGGTTTCCAAAAAGACCCAAAAAAAAGTGAGACCAATATTTGTGCATTCACAACATGTTTTATTGAGCACTGATGTGCAATCACATGATTGGTTTCTTTCTAGATCAAAGGAATACATTTTTTTTAATTATGGGTAGTCATCATCAACATTAACAACTTTAAAGTCACAACTATTGGTCCAATATTGTTAAGAATATTGGGCATTATACAAACCACTACTATCACAACTATTGAAACATGCTCAAGTACTAGGTCCTCTCCCTAGATTAAATTAAGGAAAACATTATTGTAAACACAATATGTATAGAAGAATATGAATGTAAAGGAAAATGGATATTAGCAAAACATAAATGTAAATAAAAGTAGTGTGAGCAAAAAATGAATCTAAGTTGGTCTTGAACAAATAAAATCATACCTAATTAATGTTAAGTTATACTAACCTTGTATTCTTTTCCATTGTCAATATTGAACGTTACTTTGATGCCTTCTATAGAAAGTCTCTAGCCACAAGGCAAGAGAATGCGGGAAAACCAAGTATATATTGACGACTTCTTGAAAATAAAAAAGAAACAAGCAACCAGTCAACCCTATTAGAATAGAATAATATTATGAATTGATTATTCTTTCTTGGTTTGATATTTTTGTATTCCACTCTTCATGGTATTGAATTAACAATGAAAAAGTGTGTAGGTTTGTATTACTCAAAATATCATTTCACTACCTAAGGAAAAATACCAAAGTGATGTTTTAGATTTCAATCTTCACATAACCTCCCTTATTGCTACACATGCATATACAAGCATTATTCGATCTCTAAACTCATCAAATATTAAGGATTTAATTAGCTATAAGATGGAAATTTTTTGTTAGACATAATCCATCATCTCTGATAACAATGAAATGAATCTTAAGTTTGAAGCATTGATATAATTTAGAACATTTATGATCAAGAATGAATGTAAGTAAAGAAATTTTTGCGTACATATAGATGGTAAAAAATTTCATGGTTAAGTGGAAGCTTCCCATCAAAAAAAGATCCAAATATTCGTGTATCTATCTAAATCGAGCCTCTAAACCCTTCAGAGTTGTAAATTTTTCCAATAACTTGTTATGCACAAAATTCAAATTTTAGAGTTATGTTACCACTAAAAACAAAATAAATAGAGCTTTGAAACCAAATCCACACACAACACAATGTGGTATTCATACAAAGAAATACAAACAAATTATTAAACTCAGAACATTGGAATGGAAACAACTTCAAATTATGATGTAGAGCATGGATTCACTTTACTCAACTGGAGGCACATTTCACAATAATAGGTTCTTCATCTAAAACATTTGTACGAGGTTCAAATAGTAAAGATATTGATGAAAGATAGAGGAATTAAAAAGATACTTGGATGTAGTTGGATTGAAGGTCATAAACTGGTACATGTTTTTGTGTAGGAGTCATATCACATCTAGAAATATAGCAAAGCTATGCAAAGCAGGAGAAATTGGCTTGGAAAATGAAGGCATCAGGGTATAAAGAATCATTTTTCTACCACCATAGTGAAAAGTTAGAACTTTCTTTCATCTTTGCATATTGGTTTGATGCTTCAAATTATGTATTTTTTATATTGAAAAGTGCATTACCTTATTGAGCTTATCTTTGTTTTGAGAATTGTTTAATACTCTTTACTTAAGAGGGCCAACCACAAGACGGTGGAAGCTCATTTGGCCCTCCCCCCCCGCCCCTCACATCACTCTCAATTCCCTGTACCCGATCATATAACATTAATTATTCATTCATCCATTAATAACATATAACATTCATTCATTAACATATTCACATTCATTCATTATCATATAACATTCATTCTTTTAGTTTTAACATATTATCAAAAATATGGTTGTCATAATATGATTACAATCACTTTTTTTGTTTCTTTTTTGAAGCTAAAAAAAGTTTAAGTGGAGTATTGTTTTCTAAATCATCTATCCCCATTTAGTTGTTCTACCCTTTGCTCATGATCTTAATGTACGCCTAGTTGTGTACTCATGATGTGGATGCCACTGCAAGGGGGGTCTACTGCAATAACAAAGAAATGTTAAATTGATATGTTTTATTATTATTGTTACAAGTATTTAATTAATTAAAAGAACATTAGAGTGGTTCTCTTTACCTGATGGGGCCACATCATGTTCCTAATCTTCTCTTATAGCCTCATGCTCAACATGTTGAACACCCTCTAAATCCTAATCTAGAGTTGAAACACAAAAGGTTGCATTAATTAGTACACCAATTGCAATTAAATATGTTTAAAATAACATTAGAGTGGTCCTCTTTACCTGACGGGGCCACATCATGTTCTTGATCTTCTCTAGCCTAATCATGCTCAACATGTTGATCACGCTCTACATGCTCTAAAGTTGAAATATGAAAGGTTACATTAATTAAAACACCAATTGCAATTAAAGATGTTTAATTGTATTAATCCATAATGCATTTTGTATAGCACATGAATACATCCAGTACTGGGATGCACACCATGACATTCATTTGCAGGTTGTGCTCCACCCTTACCAAGCTACATTCCAATTTCATGTGCAGTATTATCATTGCTTGTTTGTTTAAAACAAATAGGCACAGAATTACTTTATGGTGGAAATCAATATTGAATATATTGCACAAGTATTCAATTTTAAATAAAATTTGAGTTTATTTACCTACATGTCAGATGCAGTGGAAGATTGTGCTTTCCTAGTCAAGACTCTTAGGCATTTAGCCATGACTCCATAGCCTTGCTAGAAGGAAATCTTCAAGTCCTCTTCTATGGGCACTTTGTTGAATTTAGAGCCCCACATTTTTGCATAAGATCATGAATTTTGCTTCTATGGTGTGATAGAACAAAAATTATTTGCAATTTATTACTTGGATGCAATATTTCATTTATTGATACTTACAATTCATGCGGCTAATTTCATATAACCACTAGAGCCAAGTTTGTGCTGCCCATGTTTTTCTAGTCTTGCCTTTGTTTCGTTTGATGTGTCAAGAATCCTATGAAAATTTTGAAATACATTAGATTATGTAAAAAGAAAGAGAAATAAATATATAATTACATTGTTGATAGTATCACATGCCTTCCTTGGCCTAGTGGTGTCTTTCCTTTTTTTCTTTTCAGCCTTCTCCTTTCCATTTGACACCAGGTCCTTCCACTCCCTCTCTAGAATTATGGGGGGATGCTCATACTTTTTGTTCTTCTCTAAATGTGACTTATATTGGTCCCTCACATACTTTAGATAGGTACCAAATTTCTTAAGGACCTTGGTTTGGTTGAATGTTTTATCACCAAATAGCACAACTAAATGGTTAATGAGCTCATCTTTTAAATCTTTATTTTGGGCATTCCACCATGTACATATGGTGGGAACGAAAAGCTCCAATGTAATATCACTTAGATGTTTATAAAAAACATCATTTCCTACAAAATGATCATGGGATCGTTAGTCTAAAAAGAGTGGTCAATAAGTAAATTTCAATTGGATTATATATAATAATAATTAAAACATTTTAAAGTACCTAGGACCTTCTCTATCTTTATGGGAATGGAATCCTCAGTCACCACAAATGTGACTAGAAATGTTCCAGTACTAGTAATACAGGAAGATCTAGGAAATGTTGCTAAAACATCACCAGTACTAATGGCCTTTGCATTCTCAGGTACGTGTCCTGACGCATGTTTTGGAATGTGTTTGTTGCCAAAGGGTGCACTACCAGATGCTTGCATGGTATGTTTTTTTGACATTTCAAACAAAAATATAGGCATAAATGATGGGGTCAAATGATGTTATGTATGCACAGGAAGATTAGGATGGACATTGGTACCAACGCCTACTCCTCGGGCAACACTTGCAGTACCCTGATGATGGCCAACCACATCATGAGGACGTAGAAAATCCTACAAAAACAACACATATTTTAGTTCATGAAATAAAAGAGTAAAAAATATAAAACCATGAATGAACTTATGTTATAATTAAAGACCTCATGATAGCTTACTTGCAAGTTTTGTGCTCTCTCATTCAATGTTTTAACCCTCTCTCTTATCTCATCTATTTGAGGCACTATGAATAACAACGTAAGGATTTCTTCATTTCATTTTTTTTGGGTCTTCCTTATCATATCAAGAGGGTTTGTTGAATATGCAATGTCATCATCACATAATAGTGACTGCACCTCCCTATGGATGCTCTCCTCTACTATTGGTGCCTTTCCTTGATCAGCTAACTACAACAAGAATATTAAAAACATTATTGAAATTAACCCAATAAACTTATAAAAACAACATAATAATAAAACATTTTTCTTGTATCTAATTTGTACAATTACAATGAGGTAAACCTGTCAGGTAGAAGTTCCTAAAGATGCATTGTGATATGTTCTCTGGGCTAGAGCCTTCCCCATACAATCAATGTCCCACTATGACAAAAGTTAAATATAAAAAAACATTACCGAAATGAAACCAATAGACTTACAAAAAAAACATAATAATAAAATGGTATATTGGAGTCATTAATTGAAGGTTGGGTAAAATAGTACATAGTACGTACCACCTCCATAATAACTATGTTTGTAACTAAGTGATTCAAATTGTAATCAATTACCAATTCTTCCCTACAGTTATTGATTTTATCGCACATACAAATACATACTTTCCATTGCGCGCTTGAATATGCAATTGGGTTGCTTATTTGTTGACCCAGTCATGTACTATTTATAAACCTTGCAATATTCCCTAATTCTTTTGGCCTTCCATCAATGTACATAGCCACTCCTTTATTTTGATCCTTATCTTTTAGTTGTATATAATTTGCTAACAATGCATACCTACTCATACTTCATGTATATCGAACCAACTGCATCCAATCTTTGTAACTGTAATAGGGTCTGACATACTCCATTAATTTAGTAACTTTTTTGTAACAGACCTTTATGTCATCCATGCAAAATAGGCCCAAACCATGTAATGGTGATGATGTTATGCAATATATCCTCTCACTGACACAAAAATCAGTGTTTATGGGAGGAAGTTCCTTGGTACCCATTGTTTTCATAGATGTTTGTACCTCAAGGGAACCTCGATGTCACCTATGCTCTCATCATCATAAGAATGTGACCCCCCTTCAGTAAGAAAAAATTCCATGCGTTTACAAAATTTTCTTCTAATATTTTGACCTCTAGTTGATCTCCCTCTTTTAGACCTACTATATTTCTTGCTTTCTTCTCTTCCTGAATTTCCCTTGCTCAAGGAAGAAAAATATAAAAAAATACCTTTTTGGTGGTACCTGCACTCATAAGGATGTTGGATGAAGTCATTTCATGGTGTTGTGATCCCAAGGTGACATTATGATAAATCTATCATTTCATCGCTATAATCTGACAGGTTATAAGGTAATCAAGTCTTGAGAGATTGCAAGTTATTGTTACTACCGTCCAAATGTGTCCATCACAAATCAAATCTAATTAACGTTTTAACTCCCAAACTTTGTAACAAGTGTTAAATGTGACTATGGTCCAATAGTTACACAACCAAGGCCTCAAATGTATTCTCTAATTGTAATCAAAGGACTTTTTCTCTTCATTGAATTAAATAAACTTGAAGGGAAACACCACCAAGTGGTTTATTGGACACCTACATGACTAAAAATAGCAACAAATTTACATTTAATTTCTATATGTCTAAGTGGTTAATGGGGAGGGAGTGTGTACTAGGCCTGGTTAAGTCATCATAAGTTTATGCTTTGGAAATAAAAATTGTTTAATTCATCTTAAATCTTCCTATGTCTAATTGCTAGAAGACTCTTGGTGTGTTTTAAGGTAGGATGAGTGGTTGCATCAATGTTCTAGTTCTCTATGATGAGGTTTCAACATCTTCAAATAGTGAAAGTTAGTGCTCATAGTCATTTGAAACAACAACATTTTGATTACGTATGATGGTAGGATTTGATAACTTAAAAGAATTGGCTACCCAACAAACTTAAAGTTAAAAGAAACTTTTTCTGTTTAAGGGGTTATCACTTTCTTTCATCCTTTCATATTGGTTTGATGCTTCAAATGATGCATTTCTTATCCCGCTTCTATCATATTGTATTCCCATCCCATTGCAATTGTTGATACCAAAGATTCATATCAAATACCCCATTCTTGAAGCAATTTTATGTGTTTTTACTATTTTTCTGAAGTTCTTTTGTGTTGTATGGATCCATAGAGGCTTGAAATGCTATGAGATCATTGGTGTAGATAAATATATGTGTTTCCTTTCATTTTTATTTTTTTGAAGTGCTAAATCACTATTTTGTGGGAGAAAACAATCAAATACAGGGACTGTCCTATTTTTCCTATGTAAGGGTTTGAGGGCTAAATAGAAATGACATCCACCAATCCACCCATTGTCTTGGAACTGTTAACTCAGTGGATTGGTTTGAAACATGGTATGATAGAGGTTCATTACATTTAGGGTTCTGTTAAAGCAAGAAACTTGACATTGAATTAATGCCCTAGATTCTTCATTCTCACTTTTAGGTGTTGAAATTTAACAATACCTTGATTGATGAAAGATCCCAAAGAGCCTTTCTCCATGGTATCCAAGTACACATAGCAATGGTTGTCTCTTATATGGTTGGACATGATTTAAATAACTTATCTAGGAATTATTCATTTAACCTAAGGTTTTCTCATAATGCCATCATTGGAAAAGTATGATCAAATTCTTCTATTATGAAGAATTGGTCTATGTGCCACTAGTAATCACTATAAATATTTGTAAGGATAAAATGAATAATTGAATTAGGTAGAAGAGAATCAACTTTTATTTCTTCAAATATTATATTCCTCTATTCATAATTTTTAAGGGTTTTGTGTGGAGGAGGTTATCACTACCAAGAAAGGAGACCTTTCCTTGCATATGTTTGTGGTGGAGGTATTAAAGAAGAATTGTATTCCTTTATTTCCATTCATTAGATCTAGCTTAGCCTAACATATACTTTGGATAATCTACAATTGCTTCAGACTCATGCAATGAAGGCTATGTGTGATAAAATCTTAGACCTCAACCAAGATATGGGTAGATTATGGGATTGTAGGTGGATATGTTCTGTCTAAGCTATTTTATTTTTTTTGTCTTATCTTATATCATTTTATAAGAACGGGGGTACCAATGTACGAGAAGATCTTTGGAAACTAGGCATGAAAATTGCAGGTCAAAGAGAATGGGGATGCCAAACTTACAATACTCATTGTCCCTTAGTTGTCAATTTTCCCTGAGTGCCCTCAACCTCATCCTTGACATTGGTATTGACCTTGTTTTCACTCCTCCAAACTCTTCCTCGGCGCTAGTATTGACCTTGTTTTCACTCCTCCAAACTCTTCATCGGCATTGGTATTAACCTTGTTTTAACTCCAAACTCTTCCTTGGCATTGGTATTGACCTTGTTTTCACTCCTCCAAACTCTTCCTCAGCATTGGTAATAACCTTTCACTTCTCCACTTTGACAAGCTACAACCTAGTTTCGTTGGGTTTTAGAGTATGTTAATTAAATTGAAAATTATGGCACCATTTAGCTAGGTTTTAATATTCTACAATATAGTTAAGTATATATTATCTATATTTTACATAATAAATAATATAATTATTTGAATTATTATAATTATATATTATATTCTTTAACAAAATTATTAAATACATATAAAATTATTATAATTAATAATTAATAATAAGTATATTTTATATAATACAAAATATAATTAATATAATATATATTTAATATAATTATATTTCTTATTATATAATAGTATATATAGGCTTTTACCTGATATTTTAGAGGATTCTACCACTACACTACAGTTGGTTTACCATTAAATGGAAGTTGAAACTTGTTTTCCAATGACACAATAGTAGTTTCCAGGCATGAGATTTGTTTCAAGCTCAAATCTCACAATATATGTAGCCTATTAGCTAATACAAAGAGAGATAGAAACTGGAAAGATAGAGAATGAGAGAAAGAGATGAACTTAGATAGATAGGGAGAGCATGAAAGAGAGAAACTAAATTTTTGATTGGTTGTTTCATGTCAACAATCCAAGGATGGCATGTGTCCTTGGGGAGTTATGCTCAAGGTAGCATGCCATTTGATTAAAGATATGATAATTCTCCTTTATGACCTCTTCAATGTACCCATTGCACACTTAAGGAAACAAAGATAAATATAGGGAAGAAAATATAGAGAGAGAGGGAGATAATGAGAAACATACAAATAGAAAGGGAGACAAAGAGATAGAGAGAGGTAGAGAGATAAAGATATAAGGATGAATAGATAGAGATATAGGGAGGGTGATTGATATATCTCTCCATGTCACTCTATATCTCTATATCTCACTATCTATGTCACTCCCCCTCTTCCCCCCTCTATCTATTGAGCTATCTCTCCCTCTTCCCCTTTCTCTCTCATTCACTCCATCTCTCCTTCCATCTCTCCTACTCTATATCTCTATCTCTATTTCTCTTTTATCTCCCTCTCTCCTCTCTCTAACTCTTTATATCCATATCTTTCTCTACCTCTATCATGATTTGTCTATCTCTCTCCCCCATCCCCTCTATCTCTATATCACCTTTCTATGTCTCTCCTCTCCCTCTATATATATTGAGCTATCTCTCCCTCTTTTATCTCTCACTATCTCTCCATCCCTATCCCCCCTACCCATCAACTCTCTATCTCCACCTCTTCCTTTCTCTTCCCATATATCTCCATCTCTCTTTCTCTTCCCATATATCTCTATCTCTCTCTCTTTCTCTCCCCATCTATCTCTATCTCCCCATATATTAACTAAGAATACATGCAAGCATACAATAGTATATGTTGGTAAAACTATAATAGTGTTTTATTAAACTATAAATAACACTTATCTTTCTAATGTCAAGCCTTCTTATAAAACTATTTTTTTATTAAACTATAAGTAGATTATTGTCACCACTCTTCATTCAACATGAAATGCCAAATGTAGCAATTTTTTTGTTGCTTTTGTCAAGTTTCATTAACCAAGCTATTTAGTGGGTTGAATAAAGTTGTGTTATGACCCTTGGTCTCTTTAAAATAATTAGACAATATTAGGGAGATTAGGAAGGGGAGAAAACTAAACTCCTTCAAAATACGGGTATTTGTGGGTTTGTTGGTTTTTTTTGTATACTATATACTTAGTTCCTCTAGGATAAATAAGTCATTGTAGAAATGAAAGATATTTGACTATCTACCTAATATTGTTTTGTGTTTTTGAAATGAAAGAGATCTACAACTCTATAGAAATTTTTATATGCTAATGGTCAAATTATTAAACTATTTAGATAATTTTCTTAGTTGTGTATCCTAACTAATATAGAGTAAGCTTTTTCATTTTAATTGACTACTACATAATAGTTTATGTGTTGAAAGAATTGTTTCCATTATTTGTAGTTTTTACATTGGAATACAAATCATATTTAATTTCATGCCAATATACTTCTTTCATAAAGATATTTGTTTGAAATAAGTGCTTCATAATCCATCTAATCAAATCATAACCTATCAAAAAGGAATTTTTAATTTTCTAAAGAAAAGAACACTTGACCCAATCATAATTGTATGGCCTTCACAGAAAGGAGTGATCCACCTTAGCAATAACTCCTTGATGTAAACCTGCGAGGCTCAACTAAACCAACCTATCAACCTACCTTTAAGAGGCTTCCAACAAGTTTAGAATGACCAATTTAAACAATCTAAACAACTCTCAAATCCTAACAAAAAATAGAAGTCAAATTTCACACTTTGACTCCTTGAATCCTTATAACAATGCAAACCTAGTTTTTTCCCAATAACTCAAAACTTTCCAAAAACACTAGAGAAACCCTTGATGGTTTTAGAAACTCATTTTGGAGTTATTAAACATAATTCAATGTCAAGTACAAGTCCTTTGGACCAAATCACCAATATCACCCTTTCTAAGTTGTGTTGATTAGGCCGATTAGGCCTATTTTACAAAGAAACTAGCCTTTAAACTTGTCATATGTCCATAAAACCTTGGGGTAGTCATTTTTGTGCCTCTATTGGAACTGTAAAATTATGAAAATTTTACAATGATTTTGTGCTCGTTGATTACCTAAAGAAAACCTTATCTTGAGTATAATCCATTATAGTCACATATGATCGCATCATTCTTGACCATTTGACATCATGAAAAACCTCCAAAATCTAGTATTCAAATAACCCATATCGGCAAGAATTTGTGCAAGTCTCTCTAATTCATAAATCATTATATTCTCATTTTTAGCATATTGGCGAAAGAACAAAAATGTCACACTGATCAGATTACATAAGAAGATACACATTAGGATGGCATGGTCCATCGTCTCACTGCTAAAGAGATTCTTCAACAAGATAAGTTCCATCGGGGTGAAATGAAAAGGTCATACTAAGTGTATAGGTCTCACCGATGAAGTTCATTGGTAAGAAACCTTTCTTGTCTCACTAATCAAAGCACAAGGAGTTGTATCGACCAGACTAATGCCATCAGAGTAAGATCCTTGAGTCAACCTGAGTGCATTTGTCTCACCGATGAAATATCATTGGTGAAACACTCATCTTTTCTTGTCGACAAAACAAAGAAACATACTATCGCAAAGACAAAAGTTATCCAAATGAATTCAAAATGTCCTTCACACCCACTATGTCACACCAATAAGATTACATCAGAAGAAGTATTGGATACATACTTGAGATCAAAGGAATAATCATCAGGGAGACTTATAACATTGGGAAAATTACTGAATGTCTTAGCAATAAACCATGTCTTGTTGATGAAGACACAAACAGATCAAGATAGTCATTGGGGTGACTCTTGGCGACATTTATATGAATCAAATGGATAGATTATGTGATATTGGCATAATGTCTCCCCGACCAAAAGAATATTTAATGAACGTTAGTCAAGCATGGATTAAAGGATCACCCAAAGTTTTAATTGTCTTGTTGATAGAACATTTGAAGTGACAATGGGTAAATTCAAAGATCAGCTACGTTTGTGTTCAAAGCTAGGACATTAATGAAAGTATTACTACCAAATGTGTCAATGATTTCCTAAATTGAGAAAATTAATTGAAGGATAATTTTGAAAAGTTAGCAATAGAGGAATGGACGAAGGGCCAAAGGATCTTGTGGTCAAATAATTCTAAATAAACTTGTAAGTTCCCTGCAGTTAAATTTTTGGTTTTGTGATTCATAAAATGCAAAGCACTAGCTCAGGAAAAGAAAAAGGTAGGAAACAGAGTGACATTAATAACCCTAGAGGAAAAAAAGAAAAAAATTGAAGCAGAGAAGGAACCGGGGGTAGCTAAGAGGAAGTTAACCCAGGACTTAATTGATCAATTGCTCAGCTCAAGACCTAAGGCTAGGCGATCTGCACAACTTAGGGTAGAAGTGGAAAATTTAGAGGATAAATGCAAGCATATATAAGACATATGGACCCCAATTAGGGGATATGGGTTTTTATTTTTCTTTACAAATGAAGGAATCGATACGAACTAGTGTGAAATCCTTGGAAGTTAAACCTAGGGAAACTAGTCTGCCCCAATGTATTTGTAAATGTAGAATTGATGAAGATGCTAGCTACCTATTATAATCCAAAATGTAAAGCTATTTGTGATCCATTAGGAAAACCATTTATACATGTATCTGAAGTTGCCATCTGTGAGGATTTTAACCTAAAGGGAGTGTGTGATGGTTCCTCATTCCATGTTGATTTTTTTGAACCCTACATGAGCTACACATTATTTTCAGTGTGTCAAGTTCTAGGAATGGAGCCTCTTGAGCACATGCAATTGTACCCATAGTAATTGCAGTGGACATCCAATCTCACAATTCAAGGTTTTTTATTATGCTTCACACATCTTTAAAGTACTTGATTCAAGACTGATGGAAATAAAAAGTGGAGCTCCTATCTTGCACTTGGTTTCTTATTCAATCCTAATGCATATGATACTTTATTATGGAAAAGAATTGTAGATGTGACCCAAAAAACTGAGGGTTGTATAATTTGATAAGGAAGGAAGGTTATTACAAGTACAACTCTGGAATGCCACCTAGGATTGAAGATTTGCTAATTCTTGTTATCTACATTTTGAAGAGTTTTTTTTGAAACCATGTATATATTTTACAATCATCCTTATGAATACTCATTTTCCAATGAAATAATATTTTTTTTAAGGCCTAATGATTTCAATGGACCTGCCAACCACAATTGGGGAGACTGGTATTATCTAGAAGATGCGACCATGATAAGAGTATATGGATTTGAAGATGCACCCTTCATTCTACCCAAGATGGTGCCTGATAGGATTGCATATTTGGAGATTGTTAGGAAATTGGACTATTCAAATGTTATGAATCTAAGTTCTTTTAGAAAGCAGGCATTTATGCCTAGTACATTATGCTTTGGTGATTTCACTATATTAGCAAGGGATGGATATGATATGGTTCTCAACAAATTACTGCAATACAACATGAAGAAGGGTCCACCACGAAAAGGATTTGATCCAGAAGGTTATATTGATTTTTCCAAAAGTAAAATGAACTTGGGAGGATACAATCACATATCCTATCTATATGATGACTTGATCAGGAATTTGGAAGAAGAGGAAGCAAAAAAAGTTGTTGATGAGTGTAACAGGGGATTACAAGATACAAAACTATTATCTTCTAATGAAGAGGTATCTAGTGATGGTAGGCCTAGTAATATAATTGATAAAATTTCCAAATTGAGAACTTGAGACTACAAGTATGTTCCCAGGGAACTAGATGTTGAAGAGAGTGCAGATATTGACACAAGGAAAATAACATATAAATAATTTGTGGCTGATGATGAATTCATTAAAACTTCAGAATTTAAAACCTTATTATACAAATTAATAGGAAAATAAATAAGGGAATAAGTGGAGAATATTACACCAAGTAATGAGGAACAACTGTTGAATAACTTAACATCAAGTGTGGAAGATGAAATGAAGAGCATGACCCCTGAGAAAGGAAGGAAATTATTAGAAGATGCAGGTTTCATGATCTTTCCTGGGTTGGATTTGAACTCTACTTTTTTTTTTGATAGTTTTTTGAAGAATAGTAATGCCACACATAAACTCACTCTTGAGGGGGTAACAAAGATTTATGTAGGATCTAAGTATAACCCAAATGAGGGATCACTTATGATACGGGCCTTGTATCCTCCACACAAGAAATTTGTTGTAATAAATAATGAAAAGGATTTTGGACATGTAATGACATTAAAAGTTGGTGAGGTTGATCCAATAGCTATAGCAGAAATTGGAATTAATGTGGCCAAATTAATAAAGCCCAAATCCAGATGCTAATCAAGGAAAAAGAAATGTATAAGATGAATAATGAGAGACTTCTCAAAGAAAATGATCACTTGAGGTACATGATGGGAATCACACTGGGATACAAAAGATAATGTAAAATAGATATAGGCAGATAGGAGAAAGATATAGTAGATGGTTTGCAATGAAACTTTCTTTTAAAAGACTCAGATGAATGTTTGAATTTCGATGAAGTTAACGAAGATGTATGAACTTGTGCCTTAATCTTGGTATTATTTGTTTGTGAAATTATACAGTTATTTGGTTGTCTCCATTTTTTATGCTTTTCTATTGTTTAAATTGATATATCAAGCATATATTTAGTTTACTGATACACATTTGTTGTATTTGTGTGATGTGATTATTTGGTTCTTTCAATTAAAGATTAAACCCATGTAGTCAATCACAATAATTGAAGAGTATTAATGGGATCAATAAGAAGAATCACATAACTAGGATTGTCATTTTATCTCAAGTAAATTTTTTTAGTCATTTACTTGCATGTTTATACAAGTTATAAACTACATCTGTGTAGATGTGTTGAACTACATCTGAACACTGAAAATATAAAGATGTTGAACTTGTTTAATTATGTGATGTTCTACATGTATTATATTGAACTTGTTTAATTATGTGATGTACATGTATTATTTGAAAGGTCTTTAATTTTTATTCGTTACTACCCTCGGTTGTAAAATTTTTTTTGTAAGAATGAAATAATAAGGAGACGCAGTGCAACAACATTCATGGTGGGCAATTCAATCAATATGTTTATTAACACACTACATAATTTAGGATATTTTGTTGATATGGATATAACTTTCAATTTAATAATGTACTATTTCCTTCAATAACTAATATGCCATTTTAGTTCTTTCATTAATGATTGTTCATGTATGTTTGTTCAATTATATGTTTTTTTTGTGGCAAGCATCTAAAATGGTTGGGAGTTTTGTAGAGTAGGTCAATTTCTAAGCTGAAATTTTAGGTAAAGTCTTTCAAGAATTTACTTTAGCAATGACTTGGTAGACATTGTATTCTTTTATAATTTTCATTTTTCTTATTTATTTTACACTTACATTTACAAATACACATACATATGCATTTACTGTTTTCATTTATTTCTCATGTAGTTTAATAGTTTGATCGATTTCATATTATATGTGTTGAAGAATTTAGAATTTCAATTACATTAATTTATGGATATGTTGCATCTATAACACTACAAAACCATATTCTCTTTGCATTTACACTTGCATTTAGAAATACACATTTATATACATAGATATAGATTTCTTTAATGATATGTTGCATTTACTATTCTAGGAGAGCATCCAGTAATTGCATTTACATTTTCATTTTTAAATACATATACATATATAATCAAACACAACCCATTAGGTCTGCACATGGATAAAAATTCATAAAATCAAATCTCCCATACATATTTTGTTGAAACCGAGGCTTGAACCTCTCATTTCACATGCTTTACTTCACAAAACTCTTGAGGATGACAATTATACCTTCTTTATTTCTCATCCTACGCCCTATTCATTCATCCTAAAATTACAACAGTATCAATGGGGCCTTTTACACAAGCCACAATAATCACAAAAAGTGTAAGAGCCCCTTTATATCATGTCTGGACTATAAAACCCTCAAAAATAGGGTAACCAGGTTGTATGTAAAGAAATGAAGCTTTCTAACTCAAATCAATGTCTTTAGCCCTCAAATTAGATTCAAATAAAATCTAACACATATCTTCATGACATGGGATTTATTTCACACCAAAATATGGATGTATGTGACTGTACAGTGCTACAAAATAGGAAAAATATAGATATTTTGAAGAAAACATAGATTTTTGAATGTCAAGAGCTTGTATTTTAAATCCTCAACCATAAAAACCTTTATAATGATCACTTTATGTCTTTTAAATTCCTTTACAACTCAACCACTGAACAACCACCTCTACAACTAACTTTTTAATCTCTTATGTTCACATAAAACATAAAACACACTAATTTCAAGGTTGTTAACACCACTATTGAAATGTTTTAATTTTTTTACCTTTCAAATGTATTGAAACTCCTAAGACACCTCTAAAACCATTCTAGTGGATTGATAGTAGCCTTATTATTGACATGACACTAACCTTGCACCCTTTTACATGTAAATTCTCCAATTTTCCTTAAAAAGGCTACAAAACTCTTTAGTGCAAGACTCAAACTAATAACTCAAGACTTCACCTAGAACATGACTAATGGTATTGAGTGACCTTATTCACAATAAAACATTCTTGAAATTCCTAAACCAACCTATTTACCTCCCTAATTATCATCACATGATTAAGCATAGAAGATGAGGTGTAGGTGCTCCTACACCACTACCCATCGAAAATTTGTTCGCATTACACAAAGCCACAATGTTCCTCCAAGATAAGCCAATATGACATTTTGAAGGGTGATTGGTCTAAAAAATCTAAATGAATTTGCAATTATTTCACTACTACAATCAATGTGTCATCTTTCATAAATCTCCCAAAACACTATTCATTATGATCATATGAAAATTTCTAGGAGAGCTACAATAGTTGTAACATCATGAATTAAAATTAAACATTAAAAATTACATCATGAATTAATTATGTAACCACATAATTGAAATATAATCCTATCAAGGAATTAATATCAAATATATAATATAATTGCATAACTCATACATTTCAATGGCATTGATCTTCTTCTTCATCCAACTCTTTGTCTGTATCATCCGATCCAAATTCAACATTGTAAGGATTGGTCATATCATCATCATCATCATTGATCTCAGTTTTGATAATGTCATCATCCACATGGATATCATCTTCATGAACATTAACTCCTACATCATCATGATCTAGTTCCTCCTCTTCGACATCTTCATCAGGCACATCATCAACTAATTATTCACCCTAATCATCATCTACATCATCTTCTAGTTCTTTAGTATCTTCTTCTTCCACCACATTATACTTTAACCGGCCTTCCTCTTGGATCATGTCTAACAACAAATGACCAACTTGGTTTACCTAGAACCTCTAGGTAAAATACCTACTCACATTGGCTTGGAAGAACATAGGGCTCATTTCCAGCTTACTTGATTGACCTTGTATTAACCATGGTAAATCCATTATCATGTTCAATAAAAATTTTCTCATGATCATTTTCATTAAATCATAGCCTGCACCATAGGACAATGAACAAAACTAATTTGAAGGACTTAAATTCACACTCAAGTATATCATCCAAAATCCTATAGGATCGATTTTCTAAGAATTCTGGATGTATGTCACTTCAAGATGAAACATTAGTCACCTAAAAGACTACAGTTATCCCAGAATCACAAGTTTTCTTTGTGTCATCCAACTTTTTGATTTAAAATTTATGACTATTGCACCACATAGCCTTGTGGTGTTTCACCTGTAATATGTCAAACATGTAAAAATTATTGCAATATTGTTAGTTGATAAACATATTTATTTTTGGTCGAATGTATGCAAAGAAAAAAATATCAACATATATATACATCAAGATAATTGAAAATAATTAAATAATATGGGTGATTAATATATTTATATGTACCTTTTTATCTCTTAAATCCTATATGCTAAATCAATTTCCCTTGGTGTAACGTTGGAATCTCCATTATGATGAGCTTCTTTAACCAATGAAGCCACACATTCCCTTGTTAATGTGCGACTAGATTGTTGACATCATTCAATCCATACCGTCATCCAATCAAGATTGTTTGCAACGTAAAAATGTAGTGTATCCCACTCTCAACCAACTATATCAAAAAAAATTAAATTCACAAATAACCTATTATTAGTTAATTACCACGGTATACGACCTTAATTTATAATTGATATATATTGAAGATTAGTAATTAAATAAGTACAATATACATAAAAACCAAATGTAAAATGTATTCTAATTAATCTTCATGACCATCTTATAATTACCTCTCACTTTCCTCAATATACCTTTCCCCATCAGGTACTCCCCTTCAAATTCATTAATGGAGTTGGGATCCCAAATGTGATCTACATGGATCTTTGTTGAAAACTTAGGAAGATATTTAGTAATGTACACCATGGTTTGGTATACCATATATCCCTCCACCATAGAACCCTCAAGATGTGCTTTTTGTCTAACCAAAGCCCTCAAAAATTTCAAGTGTCTCTCAAGCATCCACATTGACCTTTTATGTACAAGTCCACACAATTCAATATACTCAACTTGGTGTATGAGGTAGTGTTCTTGTGCATTGAAAAATGCCGAAGGTAGACACTTTTACATTTCACACATTAGATGAGGAATTTTTCTCTTCCAATAATTTATATCTTTTTTATGGATTTCTTTAGATGACAACCATCTACAAGTGATTCAAAGCACAAATATATTAATGAGATTTAACAAAAATATACAATATATTACATAACAAGTAAGACAAATGGAAATTATAAGATCTATGCAACAAATTAAACAAATATCGCTACTTACCTCATGTATTTTTCAAGATCATATATAACTTGCTTAACATTTTTTTCGAAGTTGTGTGGGAGAGATAGAGGTAGAACATATTGCAACAATTATAAAATGATCTTTTCATTATTTTTCCAAAAGTAGTAAACATAATACACTGAAAAGTACATGTAGTATACAAATATATATAATATACCAGAATAATTACCTTAATGAAGGTCTTCCAATCATGCATTTTCATCCCTAGCCCAAATTCACCTTTCTTTGTTATGATATTGTTTATGTTCACAACAAATCCTATGGGAAATCAAATTTTTTGTATGACTTCTTTTATAACATTGCTTTGTTGCTCTGTTAATAACCAAGGAAGGGAACTTATCTTAATTTTTTCTCCATTGCTATTTAATTGAATGACATTTTTCATTACATGATTGGCTTCCTGAATGTCACTACATATTTTCACAATTTTTTCTTTGACATGCCTTCCATCCAATACTTTCCATAATGTTTTTGTTATATTCTTTCTGATATGCATTATATCAAACAAATGTACAATTTGTAGCTTCTCATAGTAGGGAAACCTACTAAATTGTTTAAGGATGTAAGAACATCATAGTAGAAACCTACTAAGTATGCAGGATAACGCGATCCACTGTGAGAGCCCGAACCATTAATGCCTTGATGACCTTCGCAAAACATATAAGTTAAGCGATTAGCGAAAATCATTGTCAATTACAACATGAGTAAACACAACACAATGCAAAAATATCGATTTAGTATATCATATATGATAGATAAATAATTTGATCTGATTTATAACCTTGACGATTAATTCTATTATATTCCAACTTCCATAGGCGAGGTGTCATTCTTGATGGTTTTGATGTAGTCTCTTCTTTCCCATTGAAAAGATGTTTTTCAGTAGTTCGATACTTATGATTTTGTGGAGGAAGTTCCTATACTTATCAAACACCTACTTTCCTAAACTTGTTGAATGACGAGATTTCATCTTGGGACCAAAAATTAGACATGAAAATTTTCCCTTTGTTTGAAGACACCTGGATCATATATAATTGGATTAAATATGTCAATTTTTATAATTATATATAATGAATAGATTATTTTAAAAACATGCATGATATCTACTTCATAAAATTAAATATTTTTAAAGTGTAGTCAAATGTTATAATATAACCTGAAAATGTGTTAGCCATGGGACATCATGAATTGTCCATACAATCATTGCATGGAATTGAAATTGTCTTTGTCCTATTGGTTTAGATACATCATACATAGTGACACCATTCCATAACTTTAGTAACTCATCGATAAGAGGATCAATATATATATTCATATCTCTAACTTGGTACTTACCTAGTTGAATGAACATAAAAATTCCATAATTATTATAACCATTTTACTACAATATATAAATTAATGTACATGACTATTAAATGAAAAAAATATGTCATTATGCAACAAATAAGACAAATGAGATGCTACTATGTTAAATAAAATTGATGTAAACAAATACCTAGAATAGTCATTGACAATATTATGTGCTCCCTCTTTATTGGCATCCATAGAGGAATGCTATTGTTGATAACAAAAATAGGCTGCACCAAGTAAGTAGATCTCAGCTCTCCAAATGCATTGACACCGTCCACTACCAATAAAATCCTAAGATTACAAGGTTCTTTAAAGTGTGGCTATTTTTCCTCCATGTACCTAAATGCAAAACCATGCATAGGCATTTATGCATAAATTGTGCTAAGCTTTTGCACCTAAATAATCATTACATATGTGGAATAATGGGAATATAATGAAGAAACTTGCAAAGCACCTTTTTTGTTATTTAATCTATTTGATATTTTCTAATATGATATTCTGGGAATTTTGTTGCAAATTCAAGCTGTTTATAATATATAATATGATCATTGAGACATGCATCTATTGCTTGATACTCCATTCCAATATCTTTCATAATGCCAGATAAATCTCGATATGAGCGAGGTAAAATATTTGATGGTGGTAAAAAAAATTTACCAATCAATCTACAACAAAAAATAATTTGTTAATATAAAGAATATTAATGGTACATGTTTCATCATTTATTTACTAGTTATGAACTAACAACAATTAAAATAGATGGAAAAATATGGCATATATGACACAACTTAACATCTGTGAGATTCCTATGTTGGATAAACCATTCATAACCTTCAAGTTCACCATCAACAGTACAGTAGAGAGAAGAGTTGTTTGGGATCCTTCATAAAGGGGCTCGTATGCCTTCTCAAGTATAGGTAAATCATGAACATCATCAAATTCATCTCGATCATCATGATCAGCTGTACCACTAGATGTGTCATGGATCAATGTATTTGTACTATCATCTTCAACTATGTTTTCTAGTGCATGATCATATTCTTCCATATGATGATTAACTTCATCTTCGATATTCACAGCTCCATGTTCCTCTACTTGCAAAACCACATTCTCTAGGTCGTGATAATCCATATCATGTGCCCTAGGGTTCCCCACCTTTATAATAATGATAGATACAAATAAACCATGATCATGATCAAGTGATTATATATATATAATGTTAAAATGATATAAACATTTACAAATTAAATCAATATAAACACATATAATGAACAACTTACCAATGGACAATAATCATGCCCCCATTCATTGTGACCATGCTACCTACAATGTTTCTTAGTTGTTGTGATTAAAAGTCTTCTTATCTTTAAGCCCTTGAAATTATTGCAAGGACAATAACATTTCCCATGACTCGTTCTTTTCAATTTAGCCCACAATCTATTAAGTGTGTCTTCATTTTGTTTTGGACTAATATTATCTGATATGATTTTTCTTTACCAAGCTTGAATATTTAGATCTTCAAAAAATATCAAACTCACACTCCAATAATTTTTAATCATAGATAGGTAACAAAATCTAATAATTATGATATTTTACACCCAAAAAAATTGGCATGCAACCACCCCTACAAAAGAGAAGATAGTCTAAAGTTAATGACTCCAAAAAAAACTTTAAAATGCTAATTCTGAAACTTATTAAATTCTTATTTTACTATGATTTCCAACTGTTAGACTCCTAAAATCATAATACTGAACTTGCACAACAAAATCTGGAAATGAAATTCTAAAAATGCACTAGTTTAAAAATGAAATCTAATGAGATGTTGCTTTATAATATGATTTTCAAACCTAGAAGTACAAATCTGACTTCACAAATGAATTCTAGAAAAGGATAATGAATACCCTCAACTTGGCTATAATAGCAAACCACTATCACAATAAAAATTCAAACTCACTTTTATTTATGTTGGCCACAATTTGATTTTGCATGTTCGTCGAAATTGCAATGAAAAATTTTCATCGAAAGTTCGACAAAAACTCAAGTCCATCAAAATTTTGATGAACGTTAGGGATAAAATTTTAAAATTTTGAAAATTACACATTAAATATCACAAGTACCAAACAATACATATAATTATACATCTTTTGTTGGAAATTTTTTTTGGATTTTGCAGTCAAATGAGTTAGTGTTTCCATCCCATCCAATGATCCCTTGCCATCTCAAGAGAAAGATATCCCTTCATCCACCTCTCATGGTACCCTCTCTTCCACTCCATAGCATGATCCCTCTCTAAATCAAGATCAAAGTACACCTTCCACCCCATATAATGATCCTCTCCCCTCATGATTAAAAAACCCTTCCCACTTCATGTCATGATCCCCTTCCATATCATGACCAAGAGCACAATATAGCATCCACCCCATCCCATGATCCTACCCCAATTCAAGATCAAAGTACACCTTCATCTTCATTTCATGATTCTAATCCTCCACAAGATCCCATCACCCCTGTCCAAGCTACCCATGAATTCCATACTTATCAAATGGATTCCTCCACTTTCATCCAAGATGGTCTAATCCAAGAGCCTATCATTCCTTCCATGTCATATCCCCCTCAAAATGGACTTTCATCTTGCTTCCAAAACAACAAGTATCCCATTGGACAAAATATTTATCAAACTATGCATTATCAAGGAAAAGGGTTAGGCCTTTAAGAGAAAGGAATATTAGAACCCCTTAATATCAAATAAAATCCAAAACATCATGGCCTTGGATACCAAGCTAAAGCTATTGGAACTCCTTCCACCCATTCTAAATACAAAATACCTCCATATAAATCCAAATATCTATGTTCCTCATCCTCCAAATATATCTTGGGCCCTTACATTCCAAATACCAATCCCTCACCCCTTCCATCCATTTTGGGTCCCTATGTACTAAAGTAAAGTCTTTCATCCCCTCCATCCATCTTGGGTCCTTACATTCCACCACCTAAAATTCCTATTTGAAAATCCCATTATCTTCTCTATCCATCACCTTATATCTATTGTAAAAATATGCCTCAACTTGCTAGCTTGAACCTCTCGTAAAGACTTGGCATCTTTTCCCTGTGTTTTCCTTCATTGTTGGAATATTGCCAAAATACAAAACATTGAAACCTAAGGTGTGGAGTTCTAAAAAATTCATAACTTGGTGACACTAAGCTTCTGTAGGATTTGAGAAATACAAATCCACATAACCCAATGAACACCTGCATGCAAGAAACTTGTCACAGAGAAAGAGAGAGAACAAGACAAGGGTTTGGCTATGACAATGTGCAAAATGTATTATCAGAGAAATGAATGAATCAAGAGAGAAGAATACAAGAGATCAATCCTTATAAAAGGAGATCTAAACCAAAAAGAAACCCTAACCCTAAGGGTGAGTGCATTTAATAATTAATATTAATTATTAAATGACTAATATATGTGCATAAAGTGAATTCTTAAGAGGAGAGTAAAGTTAATTAATTAATTTACTCTAACACCCCCCCTTAAGATGAGCAACAAGGCAACTACAAACAATGCAGAAGAAAGCAAAGGAACTACAATGCAACTTTGGGTCTTGGCAACATGGCCTGATGAAGTACCCAATCACAACAAATCTCTATAAGAGGGAGAAACAGAGGAAACCTCATGGGAAAAAACTCTACTCCAAAAGAGAGATGAAAAATAAATGCTAATAACATGAAGGAAGGAAGGCCTCAATGAGACCCCCCAAGTACAACTTCATTCACCCCAAGCATGGAGCGCAACTGAAGATAGCGCGAAGATGCCAAAGGTTTAGTGAAGATGTCAGCAACCTGCTCCTCTGTAGGAATGTACTCCAAGATGAGAGAACCATCCTGAATCAACTGCCTGATGAAGTGCATGTGGATTTCAATGTGCTTAGTTCGCTGATGCTCCACTGGCTTGTGAGAAATGTGAATGGCATTCTGATTGTCACACCAAAGAATAGTGGGACTATCTAGAGGAAACCCAAACTCTATCATCAACTGTCGAAGCCATAAAACCTCCTGACTGGCTAAGACTGTCACTCAGTACTCAGCCTCTGTAGATGATAATGCAATAGAAGACTACTTCTTGCAAGACCATGTAATACGACCAGAACCAAGGAAAAAAACAAAGCCAGAAGTAGACTTTTGATCATTGACATCACCAGCCCAATCTGATTCAGTGAAGCCAATGATGTGAGGGGATCCTTAAGTGTAGTGAATTCCATAATGAGTGGTTCCTTGAATGTACCTCAAAATATGTTTGGCTGCTTGCTAATGGCTCTCATGAGGATCATGGGAGAACCTGGAGACAAGGCCAACCACAAAGGAAAGATCAAGACGAGAATGTGTCAGGTACAACAAACTACCAACCAACTACCTATATAAAGTGGGATCCATTGAAGGAGTAGAACAAGTGGAAGACAAAACAACACTTGACTGAAATGGAGTGGGGGCAAACTTGCAATCAAGCATGCCAAATCATTGAAGCATATCAAGAGCATACTTCTCCTAAAATATGGAAATTCCATCCAAAGACTGAATAACCTGAAGACCCAGAAAGAAGTGCAGAAGACCGAGATCTGTCATCTCAAACTACTCCATCAAAGCTCTCTGAACACTCTGAATCATGGAGGATGAGCTACTTGTAAGAATGAGATCATCTACATATAGCACAAGAATCAAAAGATCACCCTCCTGACACTGAATATACATTGTGTGATTAGAATGACAGCGTGTGAAGTGAGAGGAAAGCAAGAAAGAGTCCATCTTCTCATACCAAGCTTGAGGGGCTTGTTTGAGACCATACAATGAACACAAAAGTCTACAAACCAAAGAAGTGACCTACACAAATCCCTGAGGCTGTTCCATATAGATCTCCTCATGTAGGTCTCCATGCAAGAAGGCACTCTTCACATCCATCTGAAACATAGTCCATCCCTATGAAGCTACAAGGGAAAGTGCAAGTGTATAGAGTTCATCTTGGCGACAAGAGAAAAGGTCTTGGAATATTCAATACCCTCTACTTGTGAAAACCCCTTTGCAACAAGACGTTCCTTATACTTATCAATAGAACCAACTGCAGCATACTTGGTACGGTACACCCACTTGCACCAAACCAACTTTCTTCCCTTAGGAAGAGGACAAAGATCCCAAGTATGATTCTTCATCAAAGAAGATTACTCCTCATCCATGGCCCTATCCCACTCAAGGTGACTTGTTGCCTCTGAAAACTTTTGAGGATCATCCAAAATGGCATGACTCAAAATACTAGAACCAGATGTCTGAGCATGAGTATGATGAGTATCTAAAGGATCACCTTCCAAAGAACCAGCTGCATCAACAGTAACATGGGCCCGCCTAGGAAAATGCAGAGCAACTAGTGGTGGTGGAGATGGTGGATCATTATCTACATCATCCTCAAGAGATAAGTAATCCTCAAGAGATGAAGAGGGAGGAGTAGGAAATGAGGGAGAATCTGGTGATGGAGAATCCATCTGAGGATAGTGCTCATCAAACTGGACATCCCGCCAAAACAAGACCTCTCTAGAATCAGGATCAAACAACTTGTACACCTTAACATGCTCATAGTAGCCAACAAATATGAGTGGTCGAATCTTCCT
>VDFB02271358.1:676444500-676463123 GCA_007258455.2 Sequoia sempervirens
ACATTGGGGGTCTTTAGCTTTGACGTGTATCATGGATACACGAGGTTCTACCTGCTCAATGTAATGAATAACACCCTCGTAATTGAGGGGTACACTCTTGTAGCTCAAGTTATTTGTGCTGTTATTTTGAGGATTACCATTGGAAGTGCTCGGGCCTTGGTTATGATTTGGGAAGGCGTTTTGATAGATCTGTAATTGAGCGTTGGACGACGGAGCCTGACTAGGGTCAACCTTGATGTCACCTCGATCTATGAGATCCTGGACGTAGTTTTTGAGACCCTGACATTTATTCAAAGAGTGTCCTTTGATTTTGTGGAACTCGCAGTATTCATTTTCCCTAAACCATGCGGGCTTAGGTTTGGATTCATCAAGCGGCTTGGTGACAGGATACGTGATCGGGTAGCTAATTTGCAACAGTTTGTTGAAGACAACACTCAAGGGTTCTCCTAATTGAGCATATTGGCGTTTATTGTTCCCTTGGTTATTTTGATTGGACTGTTGGGGGGGACGGGGCATCCCTTGCGGTACAAATATGGCATTAGGCATGGATTGCTGTTGTTTCTGGGATGCGTTGGCCACTTGGACGTGTTTAGTATCAGTGACACCATCATTGACTGCATTCTTGTTCTTGTTCCAAAAATGTGGCTTGTCATTGAAAGACCTTTCCCTATCTTGGTTATATATTTTGATGTGCCCTTTGGCGATAAGGGCACGTTCAAGGATGGGTCCTTTCTCCACTACCTCTGCGAAAGTGGTGACACAATGTAATCGGAAGTTGTGGGCCATGTCAGGATGGGAGTTCTCCACAAAAAGGGTGACCATGTCCTTCTCTTTCAAAGGGGTTTTCATTCGGCTCGCCAGGGCACGCCACCTCTGGAGGTAGCTAGTGAAGGTTTCCCCGTCACGTTGTTTCTCTTTGAGAAGATCCAGGGTATCAGTATCTTTCTCCAAGTTGAAGGAGAAGTAGGAGACAAACCTTTCTGACAAGTCCGCAAAAGATTTTATAGATCCCTTGTCGAGGGTCATGAACCACCCTAGTGCGTCGCTTCCCAGACTTCAGGGGAACAAACGCAAGAGATAGTTGTCATTGTGAATTACTTCTTGACACTGGGAGTAAAACTCCCGCAGGTGAGCCTTTGGATCTTTGTTCCCCTTATACTTGTCAAATTTTGGTATCTCAAAATGTTTGGGAAAGGGGATCAATGAGATGGAGGGATCATATGGATAGGGGCATATATCTTCGAACTTGAACGATTGTTTGCTAGTCCCTGCCTGGAGATCCTTCAGTGCGGCTTTGATTTCCAGGATGTCCACATTGGCTGGTGTGTTGGATGGATATTGATGATATGATGATTGTGGATTTTGAGAGGATGTTTGGAGATGGGTGTATGGATGAGGAGGTGTCACATCCTGCTGATATGCCAAGGGACCTTGTTGATAAAAAGGTTGCTGTTGCGAGGGGGGATATGGATTGGCTGGGTAGTTGTGGGTGGCGTACTGTTGGGAAGTGTGGAGAAAGTGTTGTTGATTAGCTTGCGGATATTGGGGGTGTTGATATGACTATTGTGATGCCCCATAGGAGGGTTGTTGTTGATATTGTTGCTGGTTGTAATAGTTGTGGTGATGAGGTGGTTGTTGATATTGTTGTTGATGCATAGGTGGTGCCTGTGATGGGCGAGATGGGATGGTATGTTGTGGTTGCGCTTGTGGGCATAAAATGGATGCAAGGAACGAAGATGCGGTCGGGGCTGAAGGCCGGGGTGGATTTCCTTGCAGTTGATGTTGTGATGGTTGTGCTGAGAATAGGGGATTGACCAATGGTTGTTGTTGAGGTGGAGGTGCGATTGAGATGTTGTGCAAGGGAGGTTGTTGAGCACTAGTGGGAGCGTGGGATTGGGGAGGTTGTTGGGATATGAATGATGATGGAGGAGGAATGTTGGATTGGGGCAATGATGGAGGTTGGAATGATGATGGTGGAGGGACATTGGATTGGGACGATGGTGGAGGTTGGAATGATGATGGTGGAGGTTGAAATGATGATGGTGGAGGGACATTGGATTGGGCCGATGGTGGAGGATTGAATGATGAGGGTGGAGGATTGGTTGCTCCTTGAGGCGGATGCAAAGAAGCAAAAGGGTTGCCCCCAGTGTTGACAGGAGGCGGGTTCGAAAGGGGCGGTGCCGGTAGCATTAATGGTTGTGGTTGCGGGATGTTTTGCGGCATGCCATAGGCATAGGGATCATTGGGATCAATGGCTTGAGGTGCTCCCGTGATCGAGATGGTAGGATGCGTGGGATTTCCAACGGGATACAGGACTGCGTTGCCAAATTCGGGTTGATGCCAACCTTCTATGGGGGCATGCAAGCTACTAGGGGTGTCATGTGAGCCTTGGGGGGCGTTAGACGTTGAGGTGCCATACTTGGATAAGTCGACACCTGACGGTAGCTTGACACCCTTGTCAATCAAGTGAGCCAAGATTTTGTCCCCATGTCTTTCGAATAGGCGTTCTGTCATTTGTGCATTGACAGGGTTGCTAAAGTGTTCTTCGAACGTAAGCTCGGGTTGTTCGGCCATGTTTTCCTCCCCAGGGGGTGATGTGTTTTGACCATCCACATTGGATTGCGATGAGGTGCCATTGTGGGGATCGTGAGGGATATTAGCACCATAGTTAGGATCGGATGTGATGTTGACCGTGTTGATGGGATTTTGAGGGTTGTTCGATTGGGCATTTAGGGCTTGTTGGTCGGCCATTTTCTTTGCTTGTGATCGAGTTTGAATGGGCATGCAAGATGATGAAGTAGATCAAGGTTGATTAAATTTCGATGGGAGATTAGTGGATGACGATTGATTATGCCGATGTGGATTGGCTTGATGGGATGGGATTGGATTGATCGATAGATGTTGGATTTACCTGAATGTCGGGTTTTGATCCAAATAGGTTTGATGGTGTAGGGATTGGATTAATCTGATGATCAGGATTGGATTGATGATAAGTATGACGAAGACCGAGATCCACAACCGGGTTTAAGAGGGATCCTTGGTAACACTAGGTATTGATTGAGAGGTGGATGTATGATAACGACACCGAATCCAACTTGAGATAGAAGCGGATTGATTGGGCCGAAAGGGATAACTGACTTAAGATGGATAGCGATCCTAAGCCAGCTATGATGATTGCGTTAGGGATAAATACCTAGGTCAACTTGGATGGCAACTCCAACGAGGTTTATATGGAATAACGGGGATCGGAGATGAAAACGGAATTAGGACGGATGGGTAGCGTCTTAGGGAAGACGTATGGCTCTCGAAACAAGCAGAAGAGTGTTCGGAATAAATGACCTTTAGAATGAAGGGATGAAGGCTCAGAATGGACGTTCAAAAGCTTATTTTGGATGCTAAATGATCGTAACGATGGTCAAAGCAGAGGGACAATGCATGCGAAGTGATGATATAGGGTGATCAAAGGACAGGTCCGCCACTGCACTGGGACAAGCCCGCCACTGAATTAGGACAGGTCCGCCACTGAAATGGGACAGGTCCGCCACTACACTAAGATAGGCCCGCCACTGCACTGGGACAGGTCCGCCACTACACTAAGACAGGCCCGCCACTGCACTGGGACAGGTCCGCCAATGCACCAGGACAAGCCCGCCACTACACTGGGACAGGTCCGCCAATGCACTGGGACAGGTCCGCCAATGCACCAGGACAAGTTTGCAAAAGGATAAGGTCAAGTCCGCCAAAGGATGAGTTCAAGGTTGATGTTTTGATGGATGGAAAATGCAAAGGACCCAAAGTGTAACAATCATAAAAAGACTTGGCCAAACTGATAATCACTGGTTTTTGCATAAGAAAGACAGTTCAAACAACACAACCCTAAAATTAGTAGAAAGGGGTATGGTCAACAAAGTCTTCTACTCTAGGATGCACATGGTTTCTAAGGAGTCCTCGATATACACCCGGTACGTGAGGCCCAAACCATGAACACCAACCCGTTACAAGCGTGAGTCGGGAACCTTAGCGAGATACTAAAGGCTCGGACCAACTCTTCACGTCATCCCGACGCTTCGCCAATTACAACGTGGTTGGATTGAGGTACAACTTTCGCTCTCCCCCCTTTATATACCCCGCCGGTACGCGTGGTTGGAATCGTCCCTTGGGGTGATGAAATCCCCAAGCAGGTCCCACTAAGAAATTGAAAAAGGGTGACAAAAAAGGACTTGGAAAGCTACGATTTCTCATCACCCAGGATCGCCAAATGGCGCAAGGGGATTGGATACGTCAAATAGCTTTCCCAAACACGCCAAGCAAGGTCTATTGACACCCCTTTAATTAAGCTATGTTCCTATTTTACCAAAACACAATTCGGGAAAACTTGAAAGAAACAAATTTACCTTCTGTAAGACAGGTCCGCCACTCTATTGTGATTGCGCCTCGCGAATCGACTAGATAGGTCCCCATCGCGACCGCATTGCCCTCGCTTTAATCAATTAGGGGACAGTCCCGCCTAATCAACCGACATGCCCGGCCACCTAATTAGGACAGTCCGCCCAATCGACCGACAGCCCCAACGCATCTAAGACAGTCCGCCACTCCACTGTACTGTCCGCCACCAAACCGACATGCCCGCTAATCGCGACTAAGACAGTCCGCTAATTGTCTAGACGAGCCCGCCACCCCTCGGGATTGTGTCCGCCACCGCATCCGAATTGGCCAACGAAGAGGATGTCCGCTTCACCGCACTCGACCAAGAAAACGCGAAAACAACAAACGCGGAAGAAAAAAAGACCCGCTTGTGGTCCTGACGGGCGCAAGTTTTAAATGTGATAGGCCTAAATAGGTGTGTTAGGAAAACGCTGTTAGCAAAGAGGAGTGCAAATAAACAACTTGGGAAACAACCTACACTCTTCGAGATTAGCCTAAGTTGGAAACAAACAAGACAAAGCTACCTAAATGGAACTTTATACCTTATGCTGAGTCGATCCTTGGTTGGTCTCTTCGATCTTGAATGTGTATGCTCCTTAGATGACGAATGATGTGTGATATGAGATGCAAATGATGCTTGGAAACATAAAAAAAGCTAAGTGTGGATTGAGAAATAAAACTGCAAGAGTTTGGCTACACAAAATGATCTCCCAAAATGAGAGAAAAGAGGGGGTATTTATAGGATTTTTGGGAAATCTTAGGGGAAATGGACGGTTGAGATTGATCCACCAAACATCAAGATGTAGGGCTAAGGTGAGTTGAGAACTCACAAGCCCTCACATCTTGACATGTGGCATGTGATGAAGCCCTAAAAGATGAAGTGGACATGAGGTGGAAGGAAAAGGACATGACATGGAGAGGGTACAAAGTACCTTGGGATTGGACAAGATCTCCTCATAAAGGAGGTCCTTGTCCCCATGTGGGTGAGAGGACATGTGAGGAATTAAAAATTCCTCAAATATTCTCATGGGGATGAGAGAAAGAATAAAAAAAGAATAGAGGACATGTGGGGAGAAGTGAAGGAATTAAAAATTCCTTTTAGGTGCCTTGGGGGATTAAAAGGTGAATTAAAAATTCACATGGGGAAGGGGGATGCCTTGTCCAAAAGGAGAAAGCCTTTAATAAGGTTGACTCAAGGACATGTGCCATAAATAGGATGAGGATTTGGTTAGGCTAATCAAATGATTAAGGTTGTGCAAGTACCCAGTTAGATAGGCTAATGACTGATTAGAGGCAAGTGGGAAAGTATGGAGGATGTGACCTTAATGATGATTAAGGGTGTGCACATGCTAACCCTAGTTAATTAGAAGAAGATGAAGTAATTAAAATTGATTAAGGACCAACTTGCAAAAATTGGAGGATGTGACCATGAGAGAGAAAAGATGAATTAAAAAATAAATTTTAATTCAAAAGGGGAATATGACTAAATTAAATAAAAGGGGATATTTATTTAATTTAGAGGAGGAAGAGGGGTAAAGTATTAAATTAAATACTTTAGGACCCTTGTGCAAGATGCAGGGTATTAATTAAACAATTGGCTTAATTAATATTGTCAGAGGGGAAAAGCAACGGATGAATCGAGGAGACGCATTTGATCATATGGAAGTGATCAAAATTGGACGTCTACAAGGTGTACAACTTAAAGTTGTTTTAAAAGGATTTATTAATATTATATTTCCTCTTGTGTGGGACGCTTAAGGGGGAAGATGAATTAAAATGTTTTAAATTTTTATAAGGCTCAAGAAGGGCGTTGGTTTCTAGGAAGAATTTGAGAAGCTTTTGAAGTCCAGTCACTCTAGCTTCTTTATATTCTCATTTGGACATCTCTACTTTGGAAACATAATGAAATGTTGCTGGATTTCTTCCAAATTTCTTGGGATGTGAACTGAGGACAAAAACCCTCTTCATTTGGGCTAGTTTCGGTGGTGAAATATCCACCCTAATGAGATAGTGAGTGATTCTACAACAGGGGTCATACAATGCTTCCCAAAGGTCAATTTTGGTGATTAAAAAATGAAGATTTATTAGTATTTTTGAAGAGTTTTTGGTGTGGATCTTTCTTGTTTTTAGTTTGGTGTGTTTTAATGAATATTTTGGTGTGTTTAGTATAATTTTCTAGGCATTTTTTTTTTGGACCTGAACTCATGTTTTCACTCATAGCTCAAAGATGGTCTGAGATATCAAAATGGTTATTGGTTACTTGAAAGACTTATCTACAACTAATTCTAAAGAGAACAAGATTATAATTTTTGATTGAGTTTGTGATTTTCTAGAGGGGATCAAACTTTTCAAGGGGGACACCCTTTGCTGCTAAGAAACTTCTGTTTTGACCAGTACGTGTTGGCCTTCAGTTGTTGATTTTTGAGGTTTGAATATGGTGGAATAGGTGCTAAAAAATATGGTGTTTTGAATACTAAATCTTGGTGTTGTCTGATGCCAATTTTTGGAGATTCATTGCTACTGTAACAAGCTTTTACTAGGTCGGATATATCAATGTAATATTTTGATTATATAATAGAAAATGAATGTTTTAATGATTCTTATTGTTGTTTCTATTGAAAGGAATTGTTATTTCGTGTTTCTTGTAATTGCAATAATTTCCTTTATGTTATATGCATCTAAAACACATTGAAAACAAACTAAAACACCACCTTGAACAAGCAAAACAACAAACAGGGATTTAAAAAAAAAACTAGGGGTATATGTTACATTCTTCCTCATTGTTTCCAATTGTTATTGGTTCTTTTTACTTCCTCTTCTTCCCTACCATCTTGGGAGGTTTCTTCTTTGTAGTTTCCTTGGTAGGGACAATAGTAGCAGTAGATGATCCTTCTCTTATCTTAGCCTTTTCAACTACCTTTGTGGGTTCTAATAGCATCATCATTGGAAAAGGATGTCGCAACCATTTGAGTGATCGTGCTATGACACCTTTCACCCTTGTTTTAATATCATCAATCTCATCCACAAAATAATCTTCATTGAATATTGGTTGGTTGTAAACTTGTTGCTGACGGTAGATGGGGTCAAGAACCTTCCCATATTATTTTAATTCCTTTGACACATGGGCCTCTATACAAGATTTAATCATTTTTACTGTCAATTGACAATAGTTTTTCATCCAGACTTCAAATTATTCTTCACAGTTTTCCCAGTGATCTTCAATCTTAGGTTCATGAATAAAGAATGAACCTATCACCTTGCCAATCTTACCAATTCGATTGAACCAATGTTGAGCATCATTATACAACACAAAATTATATTTCGATAGCTCCACATCAACACCCTTTACATTTTGCATGTTTGCACAAAAGTAAACTCCCATTTTGATGAGGAATCTATACTCGGGCTTGTGCTTTCCTGCAATTAATTGGTGAATCTTAGTGACTTGTCTATAGACTTCTAGTAGGTGTGGACACGAAAAAGTATCCCCTTTTGCTTGCTTGATTTAGGAATAATTGATGACAAATTGGACTTAATTTCACCTTGATTTAGTGTTGTGAGGTGTTTTACACATCCACATTAGGTCTTGGACCCTAGAAAAATGAATAAAATACATGTCTTGTAAAGGTGTTGTAAAAGACTTTCACACTTTTCTAGACCAATGGACCTATTTTTCCCTTTATTAAATGTTATAAAATGTATTTAATTGCATCTTCACATCAATCTAGAAGGCTTGTAAATTAAACCTAATTCTAATCTAGTGTTGTAATGTGTCTTACTAATATCTATTTGAAGGTGTTCTTTCAGGCTATGTGGGATCTCTATTTTAAATACAAAAGGTATTGAACACATTCATTGAAATTGTATCCCCATCCCTAATTACCTCGTATCATCATTAATAGGCCCTATGGCCCCATATTATGCATCCCGAGGGGTTAATTTGATCGAAGACTGTACCAGAACAACATAAAAGTTGAAATTACCTGGCCTCTCGACACCATAGATTCTCAGAATTTAAGTCACCATAAGGGGTGGAATAGTCCATCCGTGTAATTAAGTCATCCAAATTTTGGCCGCAATTTAGTCCCTATCAAATATTTTCTATGTCTTATAAAATTTTGGATTTTAAGTTTATTTTTCCTTCATGTCACTGACTCTAAACTAACGAGAAAATAGAGGGAGCCTCCTATAAATACAAGCTTCTAAACCTTAATTCATTGAACTAATCAATTCATCATTTATCCATCATTCATGATGTTCTTAAGTCAAGCAAGCTAGGGTTTTGACATTTCAAGTCATCAAGATAGCTTTTTCAAACATTCAAGGGAAGATTCTTCATCTATTGCTGCAGAAAATCAAGATCAATCATCATGGAAAGTCTCTAACTCCATTATTTCATGCTTCATTACATCATTTCTTCATTTTGGTTTAATTACCTAAAAAGGGGTTTGACCAAGGCAAACCCCCACGCCCTAACATTCACCATTTCTTTCTCTTTCATTGTGTGTTTGCAGATTTAGGTACCTTGAAGGCTTGGGAATCATTTAAGGATAAGTTTCAAAGTTTTCTCCTTGATTGAAAAGTCAAAATATCAACAAAAACTCACTTATAGTGTTGAAAATCAGAGTTTCAGAACCGGACACCTGTTAGGAATCAAAGTACAGACCGAGGGCTTCCGTTTCCACTTTCGGATTTTCAGAAAAGCCAAAATGGACTAAGTTGCCAATAGTGGTGACTTAGTCCTACTATACATTTTTTTTAGAGTTTTCTGTAGATTTGGATATCCATTTGGCTGAAATGAGCTTCAAAATAGTTTTCCAAATCTAGGACTAGGTCACCCAGAATGGCGGAAGTGTCCCAGTAAGCCAAAATTTCAAAATCAATAGAATTTACAGTCTCCATTCCCATCTACAACACATCTCCATGTGCATGCTTTTTGTTTTTCTTTCCTGTTTTGTTCTATTTGCATTTCTATTTATCTTTCTAGGTGTTTTTGCATACATCACTGTGTTTTCAAACAAGGTGCATTTCTTTAATTTCCATTTAATAATCAATATCTTTTATCAGTTTATTGCATTTAGGAATATTTCTTTCATATTTACATTAGTTTTGAGTGGGGACATTGCCCATTTTGGCCCATCTCTCTCCTTTTAGGTGAAAAACCCTAGAAGTGCAAGAGAACCTTGGCTGCCAAAATATTTATCCATAGTAGGATCATCTTATATGAGGGGTACCTAGGGAGCTTTTATGGAATCTTATGGAAGCTTTCCACTTGGATGTATGTGAATATTGTGAACTGGATGTACTAGTTCCCCCATGCTTTCAATGCTTCCATAACCTCATTGGAGATTCTTCTGAAGAAATCTCCCTCCAATTCTCTAATTACAACATAAACAAAGTTATCATTGGCAACATAGAAGTGTGCATAACTATCCTCCAATTTCAATTGAGGATAATGTTCATATATAGTAACTTCTCTGAGTTCAAAAGAACCCACTTAGTCCTGCCTCAGGAAGGAGGCTTGAGATGCCAAGAGATAGACCAAGTATGAGGTCATGTAGAATTTGGAGGTGGAAAGAATAGTCTTCAACTACTCATGAATGGAGTCACTTATAAGAGTGGCCCAGTCAACTTTGTTTTTCCTTGAACCATTAATGGTAACAATGAACTAGACCATCCAAAAATCCTAGCATGCTGATATCCAAATACTCTACTCAATAGGACAATCAGGTCCTTGATATCTTCTTTAAACTCACTCTGGTGTTGCACCCTACCCATCTTGAGGGTCACTTTCTTGGGAGTGACCAACATATGATTATTGATATAAGTGAGGTTTTTAGCTTCATTTTCATCAAAGTATTGGATTGCCTTCTTCATATCAATTTCCTTATATTAAGGGTGGGTAGGAATCCTAAAAATTTTCTTGATCATATCTAGGCTAACATCAAGGACCACTTTCACTGATGACCCCAATACCTTCCTTATTTTATGATTGTAGTAATAGGTACATGTTAGGACTACTTCTAGAGATTGAACAGTTACTGAAAATGCAACAACTTACACCAATCCAAAATTAGCTAGTGTTGTAGCAACACATGTTCTTGTCTCTTCATCGTCGATTCTCCTCTTGAATTCATCCATGTCCACATGATCAAGATCAGTGTCTTCGATCTTAGTGTAAGGGGAGAACATTTTGGATGGTGGATGATAACCTATTTATTGGTACTTCATCTTTGTGGGGTCCTGTGGTGGCATATCTCTTGCATATAGAAAACATCACATGTTACTATCCATTACCTCAAAAGAGAGCAAACCTTAAAAACCAAGTTATATTAGTCCAAATATATTCCATATTGCAAAATAACAACTTGTTGAAAATAAGGTTAAAGTCCATACAAACTTTTGGGTATCAAGCCTCGGGCCTACCCCTTACCTCTTGTCAAATGGTTAAAACATCCTTAGTGAGAAAAGTTTTATTCAATTTTTTGGTCTTTTGGAGGTCGGGTATCGAGGATCCCCCTTACCTATTTTTTTATAGCAATATCATGTTAGAATAATCACACATTAGCTAATAATTAATTAATCTTTAATTAATCATTAGTCTAATTTATTCTCATGCACTTAAGCTAAACTTATGAGTGATTTACTATATTAACTAGAGAGCTATTATTAGATTATTTTGTCTTATTACATGAGATGTTGACACTTGTCATGATCTAATCCCTTTATCATTTAGGGTTGCTCCTATATAACACTCAACCATCATTGTATTATGATGCCTTTTGAATGCCTTGTAATACTCTTGATCTCTTTAGATTTTCTCTTTTTCTCTTGCATTATGTATCTTTTTCTTGTTGAGGAATATTGCATATTATTGTTTGCAACTCTCTTATGTAGAAGGTGTCTTTCTTTGTTGTTTGATCCTATGGCTTGTGTTTTTCACAATTCTAGAGCATGGATTCAACGAACCTCTTCTTGATTTATAAGGGTTTTTCTTCAACAAGGGTTACAAGCTTCATATCTAGATAACCCATTGCTTCTTTTGCAAATTTTGGAGGTGGATGATTTTTGAGTGCATTTTGGCATGAAAAGGACCTCACCATTGGATTCAAGAGGTTGATTCGACAAATATGATTATAAATTTTCCCTATTTTGTTGTTAGGAGGTTTTGAGGCAAAAAAAACTATACAGGGGTTGTACAGTCCCTATACGAATGCGAGTTCAATTTTTTTTTTAAATAAATTAAAAAAGTCTTAAAAAATTGTTTATTTTAGCTTGTTTAAAAAAAAAATTAAAAAATCATTAAGGCTGCAGTTAATACGCCTGCGTAGGGTGGTACCCTACGCTGGGTACTTGTGTTGCCCTCCAAAAGTATCATGTGGGCCCCCATGCCTCACTAGCATCTTTCATGTCGACCGACGACAACCGGCCACTTTTTCTCGATGAATCATGCCTACTCTTTTGGTCGTTGTTTATGCTTTCCTGGCAACATTTACCGACAACACAACTTTTTCTAGCCGTGGAATCTTTTTTGCATTTCCTGTCAAGTTTTTGGAATATTTTAGTCATCATTTTTTCTGCAAGGGGCCGAATTTTTTTGGTGGACTGGGGATATTCCATTGACATTAGCATGATGTCATGCTAACATCAATAGTACGATTAGCAGGGTAGGGCCCTTGAAACCCTCTTTGTGTCCTAAAAGAGGTTTTTTTTCTTTTGGCCATAACTTGGGCGCACGATATCAAAATTGGGAAAATGAAATGTTGACAAAAAGCTTTTGTCTACCACCTCTCAGTCTACCAACATTACTTCATGCACACTCTATTTAAGCCGCAAGGTTTTCCTCGAGTTCATAAGTTTTGACCTGCTCTGTTTCAACATAATTTAATGGCACGGTCGTAAACCTTTGTTTTCTAGCCATCCGTCTACTTTTGGCATATTTCAGGTACATTTATTTAGCTTTTGCGCCGGCACCAGCGGACTATTTGGATTAATTTTTTAGCTCCAAGAAACTTGTTTACGGATGAATTTTTTACGAATTTTGCGGCTTTATATTTCGTGATATCGGAGTTATTGCATATTTTCGCACATTCTCAAACACTGGTGATACTACCTATGGCACACTTTTAGATTTGCACATCCTACAGCCTCAATGTAATGATATGCCAGTTGGATGTTCACCTTTGGTTTGCCATCACACCTTTATCAAGTGAGTGTCCCTTCCATGACATCAGTGTATCCTGATGATTCTTGCCTCATGCATGTGTGCCTTAGTTTGCACACCCTTTTATTTGCAAGTTGTTTCTCCTACATGAACTTCTTAGCTTCACATAGTTTCAGTGTACCTGTCTTGGCTCTCCCTTTTTAGTATTATGGGGGGGTTTATATTGTTGGTGCTAATGTTTCATTGATTTCATTTTTGGAGTGATCTATGCATCTAGTTTTTGTTCGTATGTACTAGTCAAATGCAATGTGTACATCAGCGGATGGTTACCCTTGCATTTTAGTGAGATGATGCATTTATCATATGGACACTCTTGCATTCCTATTTTTGGAGGCATCCTTCCATTTCCATTTGATCAAAGACTATTGGTACCTACATTTTCAACTTGCATATTTCATGTTGAGTAGTGTTATTAGGGTCACTCATGCAGATATTCATGTGTCATTTGTATCTTTGAGTTATAGATGTTTTCCTTTGTTTTCCATATGAATTGAGTAGTGTCATTCGGGACACTCATATAGATTATTGTATATCTCTTGATAAGAGTTCTTCATACTTTTGGTACCTATATCTTTGACTTGCATCTTGCATATTGAGTAGTGTTGTTGGGGTCACTCATGCAGATTCATGTACCATCTATATCTTTGACTTTCAAATGTTTGCCTTTGTTTTCCATCTGATTTGAGTAGTTTCATTAGGGGCACTTATGCAGATTATTGTCTTCTTGATCCTAATATTTGTATCTTCGACTTCCATATGTTTTCCTTTGTTTTCCATTTGATTTGAGTAGTGTTGTTGGGGGAAGTCATGTAGATTCTTGTTATCTTGATCTCGATCATCATTTGTTTCAGAGGAGGTTCTTCATTTCAACACCATATTAGTCATCATTCGACAGTTGTCTACAACTTCTTCATGCTTCAGTGATGTTCTACATGTTCCTCTTTTTTGGGACATTGTTTCAGTTGGAGGATTCTTTGTCCTTCACCTTGATTTGGAGGCTTTTTTAGTCTTTCATTTGCCTCTCTCTTTTGGAGAGGATTTTTTCCCATGATTTTTTCTCATTTTCTCCAATTTTGAGAGATTTTTTGTTTGTACAACTAGGCCTTGTTTGTCGAGATCCATCATGCATTCTATTTTTAGGGTTTTTAGCTACTCCCTAAGTTCATCTTAAGGGGTGTGTTAAAGTAATAATACATTAGATAATAATTAATTAATCTTTAGTTAATTATTAGTCTAATTTATTCTCATGCACTTAAGCTAAACTTAGGAGTTATTTACTATGTTAAGTAGAGAGCTATTATTAAATCATTTTTTTCTCATTGCATGAGATGTTGACACTTGTCATGATCTAATCCCTTTATCATTTATGGTTGCTCCTATATAGCACTCAACCCTCATTGTATTATCATACCTTTGATGCCTTGTAAAATTCTGCTCTTGAGATTTTCTCCTCTTGAATTCTTGTATTTTGTAGCTTTTTCTTGTTGAGGAATACTACATGTTATTTTTTGTAGCTCTCTTGAGTGGAAGGTGTATTTATTTGTTGTTTGATCCTATGACTCATTTTTTTCACAATTATAACATATCAACAGCATAAAACACTGCTGAAGTAATGCTTATGCTTTCTTTATTGTAAATATTACCTTGTTTCCATGACTACATGTTTGGCAATTCTCTGGCTTTGAGAAAGATTATGGACCTAGAAAGCAATCCCTAATCAACAGATATTAAATATTTCAAGGCTATCAAGAGTCAAGGACCAAACATGCTTCTTAACACTTGTCTTACGGTTTCTGCATTAGGTAAGTGAAACTCTCATGACTCAATACCCAAGCAACATTACTTTGAATTCAATTGAAATTTTCAAAAGATTTTTTCAAAGGTATATGTTACTGAATTTGTTCATTTGACTAATGAAAAAATTATTTTTAGTATGGTTTCAGGGATCAGGCCTTGAAGCTTCTACATACCTTCTACCTATATTAAAAAAGCATGCAGATGATCCACTCAATCAGTTATTCCTAAAAGGTTCTTAAACAAGGGATTTTCGCTAAGCATTTACATGGATATCATGGATCAGGGATCAGACATACCCAAGTGTTTAGAATTGGATATTATAAGTTAGACTTTAAAACATTGGTTTACAAATTTATTGATATAGTATTTGATTGAAACCCAAAGTCTAGATGTTTATTAATTGAGACTTGTAATTTCTTGGTAAAAGATTAGGGATTGAGAGTCAAAAATTTGATCCATCCTTGTCACATCATTGGATTAGTGAGTAAGCCTATGGTTTGACACACGACACTCAATAGGGTTTCTAAAAATGCCAAGTAAAATACAAAACCACGATCAGGCTAAGGCCCGACACCCAATCAATGACATTATAAATATCCTCAATTAGCACGTTGAAGAAATAATCGATCTTGTAGAGAAAACACATAAAAGACCAAAATAGAAACAAAGAAAATGAAGAAAGAAAAATTGGAAGGAAGAAAAAGAGAAGGCCCAAGGCCAAATCGACTAGATGCAAAAAAAAATAAAAACACAAGCAACACCCACACGACCAAAACCAATCATAATGAATTGAATGAATTCCTTTGAAATGCAAGAGGGGTTTCAAAACTACTTGGAAATGATGCATGGGGACAACAAAACATACAAAAAAGTATCATGAACACACAAGGTCAAACACACAAAATAAGAAAACATGAATAGGAACATGAGCAAGCATGAAATCACTAGCGAAGCCAACATGGAAATACCCACACAATATGAACATGCACCCCAAACTAGTCAGCACCCAAGGTAAAATAGAACAAAGTAAGAATAATGGTGAAGGAACACACAGTGCATGGTTTTATTAGAGGGAGATAGTTGTAGAGCTAGAGTGAAAATATGAAAAGGTAAATATGAAAATGAGCTCTCAATGATTGATAATACCTCCCCATAGTACCTCATTAATTTCTAATAAATGTTACATTCAAAACTTTGTCAATGCATTCAATTTCAATTGGGTGATTTGACTGGCACAAAGCTTAAGGAAAAAAGACGTCACCTCCATTGGGCTTCGTGGGTCAAGCATTCGATAGAGAGAAAACCCAATGCCTAAAGTCTAACAAGATGAAAAATAAAATAACACTGAGTGCCAAGGTAGGGGTCAAGGATTAGGCCTGACATTATGAGTATTCCAATATTAAGAGGCCCAATTTCTCAAATCTCGACAAGACACTCAAAAGAAAGAAAATAAGGAAAGAAAGAAGGGAAGAGAAACAAGGAGAAGGAGAAGAAAAGGAAGAGAGAGAAAGAAATATGGAAGGAAAATAGCAACACACTAAAAGAAAAGAGGGGGTCCCCATTTTGTCCAAGAAAAAATGGGGTGTGAGTGCAAAGGAACAACAAATAGCAACCAACAGACAAAATGCTTGAAAATCATTTCCTCTTTAAAAAAAATAGACAGGCTTAAACTCATAGGGAAAATAACCTAAAATTAAGCAAAGGAGTCTATGCTAATCTAAGTACTTTGATAAATTCACCCATCACAATAGGATACTTGAATCTCATAGTATATGCACATGATTTATTCCCTCAAGATAAGACTTGAATAAGATGGAATGAACTATAAACTAAGACAATTTTTTTTGATCTTGCCTCTCTCCCAACTATTATTTTTCATGCATATATATTTCTTTCCTTCTTCAGTTAGAACTTGGTTGGTGTGACCTTGGCATAGATCTACTTCCAGCCAGGCATCCATAGCCTTGATAGAGATACCTTTGATTCCCTCAAACATAACTCTACTGCCAACCAACCGTCCATATCCCTGGTAGAGATTATTTGAATCACCCATTTCATAATATATCCTTGATTTTTTGTTTCTTTTCTCCTCTTTTTTTATAATATTTATCTAATATATCACTTGATGGGTGGTTAGGAATCACAATGGTCACTAAGAAAGACAAATTCTTGAGATTTCCTTGAGTTCAAAGGTCATTACCATTCACCCTAAATCCAAACCTTGATTTATTTAATTTGTAGGTAGTAATATTTAGGTAGCTAAATTCAGAGGTTCATTGATTTTGATACATTAGATCATCTAATACTTTTAGGATTAATAAAGGATCAATAGACTTTGAGTTTAAACAAGGAAAAGGTTTTAAAATAGAAATGCCATAGGCACCCTATTCATGGTTGACATTTGGACCTAAAAAATTCATGAAACCTGTAAATAAACACAGGGAAGAACAAGAAAGAAAGATAAGAAAATGAGAACGGGAAACAACACAACAAACAAAAAAAGAAAAGGAAACAAAAAAAATGATAAGCCTACTCTAATAATGTATAAGGAAGAGCAGAAATCCCTTCCTAGGATCTAAAATAATGTTTTAGAAACTACCCATTGACAGGCAATGGGGTTGGTTCTCCTATCATAGTACTAATCCTAAAGGTATTTTCCCCTAAAATCTCAAATATCTGGTAAGGACTCGTCCAAAGTCAATCAAACTTCAAATGGATTCCTTTCTTTTCCTTGGAATTATCCCAAAGTAGGACAAGATTTGAGATCCTAAAGTACTTTATTCTAGCTCTTTTGTCAAACCATCGTTTGACTACAACTTGATGTTTCAAAACATGCTCAAGAGCAACATTTCTCTTTTCATCTAGATTTAATAGGTTCATCAATCGAACTTGAACTTTATCATCCATGTCTAGATAAATCTCCATGAATTTTAAGGTAGGAATTAAGAGATTCATGGGAAATATAGGCTCTAAATCATAAACTAATTGAAAAGGGGATGTCCCTAAGGCATTTTTAGTTCTTGTTCTATTAGCCCATAATGCAAACTTGGTGTGGGAGTGTCAATATTTTGGGTTCTTATCTAATAGTTTCTTAATAACACCTATCAATTTCTTATTAGTTTACTTTGTGACTCTATTACCCTAAGGGTAATAATTGGATGAATACTTTGAAATAATTTTATGCTCAAAAGCCCATTGCACAAATTGAACTGATGAAAAAGAGGGGCTGTTATCACACACCAGAGAAAATGGCATTCCATACTTGGTCATTATGTGATCCTATAAAAATTTCATCATCACAGCTATCATACTTTGTTAGCAAGTGACCGCTTCATACCATCATGTGTAGTAATATGTGGCCACCAGAATGAACTTGTGTCTTGTAGATGAGTGGGGATATATCATTCCTATAAAATCCAAGCCCCATTGGGAAAAATGAGGTACCTCATATATGGGTTGTAATGGAATAGGTGCATTCCTCTCTTTTCTAGCTCCTTTTTGACATATATGACAAGTCTTAACGTGCTGAAAAGAATCCTTGAATAAAGTGGGCTAGTAATACCTTTCTCTTAATATCTAGTGAGTAGTTGCTTCAGCCAAACCATGGCCAATGCCAAATTTTTTGTGAAATTCTATTAGGATTGAGACAACAACCTCTTCATGGAGGAATATTAAATAGATACCCTAATAATTTCTTATGTAGAAGATTCTAGCTTTTACCACATATGCTTGGCTTTTGATTCTCAACGCTCTTCTTTGAGCTATATTCATACCATATGGGCACTTATTTTGTAATAGGTAGTAGATGACATCTTTATACCACATGTTTTATGTGATATCCTTTTATGTGTACTATTGTCACACCAATTGTTTATGTGTTTTGACTAGTGTCTTTGACAAACTTTAGCCTCTCATCAGCTTCATGGGTTGAATTTCCATGTCAAACTCTTGCAAGATAGCCATCCATTTACCCCTTCATTCTCCAAACTCATTTTTCATCAACATGGATTTAATTATGGTGTGGAGAACTATGGCTATTACTTTGCTCCTTAAGATGTAGTGTCTAAACTTCTTCACAACTTTTACTAAAGAAAATGACTATTTGCTAAAGTTAGGATACCTAACTTTAGCATTTTTGAAGGGGAACTCATGAAATCTATTGGCATTTCATCACCAT
>VDFB02271358.1:676463223-676600652 GCA_007258455.2 Sequoia sempervirens
TAGGTCCATTTAGTTTACAAGCCTCCTAAATTTAGTGTGAAGGTGTAAATAAATACACTTTACAACACTAAATTAAGAAAAAGTTAAGTTTATTTAGCTTTAAAAGGGCCCAAAACCTAATGTGGATGTGTAAAACTCATCACAACACTAGATCAAGGAGACCTTAAGTTCATTTTAACATTAATAATTCCCAAATTAAGCAAGGAAAATGGATACTTTTTATGTTGCCACATTTATCACCCACTTTAGTGAGATGATGAACTTGCTTCAAACTCACACTAAAGTAGACATTCAAGATAGGTCCAAGCATACCGATGTGAATGATATAGGATAAAAAAGATCAAGGAGGTGGTCAATACCCCAAGATCCAAGATCCTACATAAAACCAACATAAGCACAAAAGGAAATGCACAAGGTGTATGATTTGCAGCAAATAAGATACACAAACATGCAATGTCAATGATTAAAAGAAATAAAAATAAAAACAAGCAAAAATAAAAAAGGGGTGGATCAAGCTTCGACCGTTTGTCCAACGCGTTGTGGATCAGATCTAAGCTATTTGTCCAAAGATTCATGTTCACTTTGAGGCAACAAAACTTCAAGCTGTCCACTAGGTGAGTATCCAAAAGGGTGGCTTAGTGAGAAAGTCATGCCTCTATATCGGCTTCTCACCGTATAATGAGAAAGTCATGCCCACGTTTAGGATTCTCTTCATACGTTAACCATACCAAAGCTATACCTCATAACTTTGACAAGGTGCCACATAATAATGAACTTCAAACTTCATGAGGCAAATAAAGCTTCGTATTCTTGAAACTCATGAACAAACAAGAAGACTCCACAGGCAAGCAAAGTGTGTTATGCAAGGTGGCCATATAATCAATATTGTAAATGTGAAATATTGTAAGGTACGTTCAAAGAGATTTTTCTTAGTTCATGCAAGGTATCTTCTTAAGCAACATTGTGCCTAATGTCTCCAAGAGAGGACAAATCAAAGAAACATAGCGCTCTCGGAGGAAATCAAACCCAATGATACCACCAAGAAAGGGATGCATCACAAGAATAAAGAAAATCATACAGTGAAACATGAGTGTCGATGTATGCCCCCTCTTTAAAGTAGTTGCTAACACCATTACTATGATCAATTTCTTTAAAGTAGAAGAAGACATGAGAGCTTACTCATAAAGCCCTATGCCAAGTCATATGTTTCCAATAAGCTACATCATGAAAAAAAAGGAAGGGGTTTCCTCCAAAATGTATAACTTAGTACATCACATGCAAGCCAACTTAAGGCATGTCATCCACATCCCAAAATTTCTCTTATATGTACATGAAAGTTATCCAACTAGCCAAAAGAGACAATGACAAGTGACATACAAGGACAAGGCTACCTAACCCCTTGCTCCCACTTAGTGCAGGACAAGGATGAGACAAAATGATTGATGAGAAACATGCTAGAGTGAAAATAAGTATCAATTAGAGGAATTGGGTGCCCCAACATAAGGAAGAGCACCATCCTCCTTAAGATATTGAATTCTATCACTTAAAGCCTTATATTCATTAGTAGAATGATCATGAACTCTATGATATGCACAAAATGAACTTTTGTAGTAAAATTTCTTTCATGTTCTTGGAGGGAGAGATATAAAATGATCTCGAAGGAGTCTTGCTAAGATACTATCTTGATTGAAAGTGGAGGATGTTGCTATATTTTGCAACAAAGATATTTTTTTCTTAGTACAGGATATCATACTCATGAAAGACTCTTTAGATTGCAAGATTTTGTACTCTTGTTTAAAAGAAGGTGTAAAATCTAACTAATTTGAATCATTAGTGTTTTGCATGATGACATTGAAATTAAGCGAAGATTTCTTTGTTTTTTTCGTTTCTTTGAAAGGATGATAATCAAGACCACTAGTGTCTATTAGTTCAGGATGTTCTAATGTTAAAGTTGGCTTAGAAGGATGTTTTGTAATAGTGTTGATATTAAGTGAAGGCTTGTGTATGTCTTTCAAGGGACAATAACCAAGACCACCTGTCTTTTCTTGCGTGTTAGGCTCTATAGGGACACAAATACCTTGTTCTCTAGCACCACATCCTTTTCCAATATAACCAAGTTGTTTCATCATTTTATAACCTTTTCCATAAATATTCTTCATCTCTTTTGGATTCGATTGTTGCTCATAATTAAGTTCATCAAAGTTTGTTGTGTAATTTGTTGTCTTTCGTTCTAAAGTGGTTGAGGTGGATGCTTTCAAAGGGTATTTCAAATTTTGTGTTGACATTACCCCTTTTTATTTTCCCTTTTCAGACTCTTTGTTTATGATCTTGTATTCTCCCATGAACCTTGGTTCAAAATGTAAGGAACCCCAATCATCTTCTAATAGCTTCGTGATTTCCTCAATATGTTTTTCTTTGTCTTTTTGTTGCACGGGTTTTGCTTGTGTAGTTGGTGTTAATGTTTTCAAAGGATTCTCTTTCTTTTTCTCATTGTTTAAACTATTATTTGGTTCAGTGTTAGCTTCGAGTGTGTACACTTTGTTTTTGTAGACATATTTCATTTTACGATGAAGAGTGGAAGGCACCGCATTCATTGCACGAATCCATGGTCTGGCTAAAAGAAGATTGTTTGAAAGATCACACGACATAACATGGATCGGTGTTTCTAATGTGACCTTTCCAGTTGTAATAGGAAAAGTGATCACACCAAGTTGTTGTTTTTCCTACATTATCAAATCCCTTAATAAATAAAGAATCAGGTTGAATTTTTTATTTATCCACCCCAAGTGTATCTAAAAGGGTTACACTACACACATTAAGGGATGAGCCATTGGCGACAAGGGTTTGATTTATGATTGTTCTATTAGATTGAGCTATTATCATGAAAGAATCACATTCTTTTTGCACTTCCAAAGGAGGGAGCTCACTTTGGTGGAAAACAATGTCAACATTAATTCCTTGAATCATGGCAGCTATGTCATTCGGTTGCGCATTAGAAGGGATAGGAACTTGTTGTAAATAACTTTGAACCATGTTGAGATAATGAAAGGATGCTTGAATAAGGTCCCATAATGATATATTAGTAGGAGTTTTCTTAAGTTGTTCAACAAGATCATACTCCTTTCCACTTTGTGGAGGCAAACGAGGAGGACCTGGTAAGATAGGATTAGGCAATGGGAGGGATGTTGAAGTTGTTTGTATTGGTTGTGGATTGTTCCTAGTGTTATATGTATGAGCAACAATATTATGATTCAATTACTGTGAAACATTATTTTGAGGTGGGTAAAGGATAAGTTCAGGTTTGTTTTGAGTTTGTGGTCGTTGTGAGGGTGGGTAAAGAATTAGAGGGTTCAAAGGATGTCCCATAGGGTATGTAGGAGGTCTAATGGTCAAGGAGGATCTAATCGACACTTATGCATTCATTACCTCGGTGATCTTGGTCTAATGTATTTCTAATAAAGGGTAATCTAGAATCACCTAAGTGAAGAATGATACCTTGAATGATTTCTTGTAATACAAATTAGCAATCTAACATGAAGTGGCCATGTAGAATGTAGATCTTGATCCTGGAAATGAGTGTAGAACAATGCTTAATCTTGGATATTCAATGCTACATCACAACACTAGCTCAACAACATGCTTGATGCCTAATAATCTTGACATGATAATGGATCTTGAATTACTGCAACAATTGATGAAGAAATCTGCACTTGAATACCTTAGAAACACTCTCGAATGCTCTCTTAACACTCTTGTGAAGTATTGGAATGCTTAACTCTTGATTGCTTGAATTTGATATCATGAAAGCTTATGTGAAATAATGATTTGAGACCTCATTTATATAGGTAATCCATCTAATATCCCATTACTTGGATCCCATAGGCCGACATTCATAAAATTTGAACTTAAAACCTAGGTTTGCCTGCTCAAAACCTTAAAAATAGGCCAAATGAGACTCATACGCCATTTGTGGCATATGGGTCCCACGTGGATAGGACTCATATGCCCACGGTGGCGTATGGGTCCAATAGGGCCTTTTTGGAGAGAGAAAGTGTCAGGGTGTTAAGAAATTAAGTTTATTTGATGTCTATATCAGGATTTTGGTTAAAATATGCCTTGAGATGCACAATATAGGGTCTTAGGGGCCTATTAATGATGATATAAAGGTCATAAATGTAAGATGGCTCAAAATTCAATGTTAAAGTGTAAATAAATATACTTTAAAACATCAAATTAAGGCAAAATAGGTCTTTTTAGCTTAGAAGGGCCCAAAATCCCATGTGAATGTGTACAACACATTGCATAACTAGATTAGGTCCATTTAGTTTACAATCCTCCTAATTTTAATGTGAAGGTGTAAATAAATATAGTTTACAATAGTAAATTAAGAAAAATTTAGGTTTATTTAGCTTTAAAAGGGCCCAAAACCTAATGTGGACGTGTAAAACTCATCACAACACTAGATCAAGGTGACCTTAAGTTCATTTTTACATTAATCATTCTCAAATTAAGTAAGGAAAAGGGATAATTTTTTCATTGCCATAACTGCATTCTCATTGTGATTTTTTTGAGTTTTTATTATCTGATTTTTTGAGTTGAGTGAGATTTTTGAGAGTTGTGAGTAATTTGAGAGTGAGAATTAGTTGAAAGGGAGAAGGTTTATTTGGGGAATTGCATACTAATTTAAGGGGAAGCTGAGATAGGAATCCAATTCAAACAATTGGAGCATTGTGTAAATAGACATGCTGATTTCTACTCTTTTATACTTTTTATGGTTGAAAGAATTGTGTGACTTTGCTTGTCTTGTTTCGAAAATTAGACCAATTTCTTATTAGGGAAAAGTTATTGAAAGATTGCTTAGTGTAAAGTTCTATTTTGTTTGAAGTGTTTGAACATATTCCATATTAAGGAATAGGTGGTTATAGTGGGGATTAACATTATATTGGGGGTATAGCTTATATAGCTAATGGTTAACCTAGTTGTGACTTAGAGTTAATTTGAGTTACTTAGAAGAAGTTTCTTAATTAACATAGAGGTTATAGGTTATTCCTGGGGTTAACGTTACTCCATGGCATAAGGGAACAACCTATGCATAGGTTATGAATGGTCAATATGAATCTCGTTGGGAAGGTGGGTGAATTTTTATGATGTCCACTCTAAATCTTAGGTAATGAATACTTTGGCCAAAGTAGTGTAAGTTGCCACTGTTTACACTATCATTCATTGTGATCCTGATTTACATACTAGGTAGAGGAATGTCATATGTGTAGGTTGTAGCTACTATGCGAAATATTTAGATATGTAGGACACAACACGATGCTCAAGAAAGGTCAATTTTTATTATGAGGATACCAAACCAAACTCTTCGTCGAAGGGTAGGGCCATCTATTAGTTTGATAGATGTGCTTGGGACCACGGTTAGTCCAAGGTTGGCAGAAAAGAGCTTGAGTGATGCTTCTCCTCATCAGTGGGTGACCAAGATTTCATGGAGGGAACTTGGACCATTTGTAGATCTATTGCTAGTAAACTTTACAGAGTCTTGTTTGTGTATTTTGTATCCATTACTATGGAAAGATTGTAAAAGATAAATGTTATCATGTTAACATGTATTATGTAATCATTACTTTGGAAAAGTTGTAATAATTTGATATAATGCAATGGAAATTTTTGGAAAGATATTCATTTCAAATGTGCATGCTATCTTTATAGTTTTAGAAAAGAAAATTTTTATTGCTCATATTGATTAGATGCTTAAATTATTTACTTGAGGTTAAACTTAGGAAAGTTAATGTGTAGAAAATGGGCATGTTACATATTTCCTTGCTCATCCACTTTAATGATTCTTTAGGCTCTCTTTCTTCTATGAACTGGAGATTCGAAAGCTTCTAACAAAATGCTCAAACTTTGATCTGAGTTGGTTTCCACATAAGTCTGTTGTCTCCTCTGGATGATATGATTTATCCAGATAGGCACAACAACAAATGTTTCTCTATAGGGAGAAGAGGGGATTTTTGTATGGGAGCCTTCTACATCATCTTGTTTAGTCTCCCATTATTCAGTCCCTACTCTAACCTATTCTTCTTAGACCTTTTCCTCATGGAATTCTTCTTCTTCATGAGTTCGTTCCTCATGAATATGTTTTGTTTGGTCCACTTTCTTCTTGATATGTTCTTCTACTATGTTTTCTCCAAAATGAATCTCTTCATCATGAACCTCTTCTTCAATAGGAGGTTCTCTTTGTATTTCCTCTTCAGTAGGAAGCTTATTTTCTATCTCTCCTTCCTCTTGTACAACTTCTTCTTTGGTAGCCTTATGAGTTTCTTCCTCTCTGGATAGTGGCTCTTCTTCAGAAAGTGGAGGGGGGGAGTGGTATCAAGAGGAGGAGATGGAGGAGGTGAAGATGATGGTAATTCATGTGGAGTAGTAGGATTTTTGAGCTTCCCTTTGGGTAGCTCTTTCCCTGATTACTTCTCTGGTTCTTTCCTTCCTTATTAGAGTCTCTCCCTCCTTAGGTTCTTTGTAATGTACCCTTCTTGCTCCTAAGCAGTGTAGTGTTCAATTAGCCTATTCCAGAGTTCCTGTAGGCTAGTTTATGCAGTTAGGGGACTAAGTGGCCAACATTGGAGTTCAGTGTTGGGGTTTTCAGAGGGGTTTCTATTTATATCAGTGGTTGGTTTATGATGTTGCTATCTTTAGTTGGTCACAGTGTTCTTTAGTGGTCTTCAGTTTCGCTCAGTTTTGGCATTTGGTATATACTTACTATTTTTAGTAGTGCTATTTATAGTAAGTCATATTTGGGGGAGTTGGTCCCAAGCCAATTTGTACACAGTAGTATTATTTCTCAGTTGATTTTTGGAGAGCCCAAGGTTGCAGTATTTGATATTTGTTTAATTCAACCACTTAAGTTGTTTTATAAAGTTAATTTATAAACTTAAGTTGAGGGGGTGAGTGGTCATTCGAAAAGTACCATGGCCTAGGCATACAACTTAAAGTTGTTTTTAAAGGCTTTATTAATATTATATTTCCTCTTATGTGGGATGCCTAAGGGGGAAGATGGATTAAAATATTTTAAATTTTTAAAAGGCTTAAGAAGGGCATTGATTTATAGGAAGAATTTGAGAATCTTTTGAAGTCCAGTCACCCTAGCTTCTTTATATTCTCATTTTGGCTCTCATTTGGACATCTCTACTTTGGAAACATAATGAAATGCTGCTAGATTTCTTCTAGATTGCTTGGTTTGCGAACTGAGGATGAAAACCCTCTTCGTTTGGGCTGGTTTTGGTGGTGCAATATCCACCCTAATGAGATAGTGAGTGATTCTACAACAAGGATCATACAGTGCTTCATAAAGGTCAATTTTGGTGATTGAAAAATGAAGATTTATTAGTATTTTTGAAGAGTTTTTGATGTGGATTGCTTGTTTTTAGTTTGTAGTGTTTTAATGAAGATTTTGGTTTGTTTAGTATCATTTTCTAGGCATTATTTTTCTGGACTTGAACTCATGTTTTCGCTCATAGCTCAAAGATGGTCTAAGATATCAAAATGGGTATTGGTTATTTGAAAAAATTATCTCCAGCTAATTCTAAAGAGCACAAGATTATAATTTTTGATTGAGTTTTTGATTTTTTAGATGAAATCAAACTTTTCAAGAGGGACACCCTTTGTTGCTAAGAAACTTCTATTTTGACCAGCACGTGTTGGCCTTCAATTGTTGTTTTTTGGGGTTTGAATATGAAGGACTAGGTGCTAGAAATTATGGTGTTTTGAAGACTAAAGCTTGGTGTTGTTCAGTGCCAATTTTTGGAGCTTCATTGCTGTTGTAACAAGCTTTTACCAGGTCTAATATAAAAATGTAATATTCTGATTATATATAACATAAGATGAATGTTTAATGAAACTTATTGTTGTTTCTATTGAACGACATTTTTATTTAGAGTTTCTTGTCATTGCAATCATTTACTTTATGTTATATGCATTTGAAACACATTGAAAACAAACTCAAACACCACCTTGAACAAGCAAAACAACAAATAGGGGTTTTCATAAAATAATCAGGGTGTATGTTACATTGGTATCAGAGCCAAATCCTTCCTACCATCCTATGTGATCATTTGAAAACAACACTTTTCATTCTATGAGAATAAGAGAACAAAGGTATGTATAGAGGGAGATTAGAAAAGGTTATTGGCAGCCCCCACCTATTCTGAAAGGTCAGACAACATTGGGTCGTCTTATGGCTCATTGGGAGTCTTCTCAAGATACAAAAATGTAGCCAGATCAACTTGGTGGTGATGAAAGAACAACAGGTAGTATGGCTGAAAGAGGAAAAGGGAGAGCAAGATCACAGAGTCTTGGAGCTAGGATGGAGAAAATATTTGGCACAATGATGGACATGATATCTCAACTGTTAGGAAAGATTGGGAAAAATATAGTGGTGAAAACTACTCCTAATAATCTTTAGGTCAACATAATACATACAAGAGAACATAGTGCTTCAAACCAACAAAGTGGTAATGGGGGACAATGCACTACAGTTGATTCATACATCTCTTCTAGGCCCTTTGGTCCACTTTCTTAGCTAGAGAGGCACCTCAACCAAATCCAGTACCTCTATGCCATTTGTGGACAACTTAAGGGAAGGATACGTTGAGTATGACACTCTTCCTAGAGCTATTAAGATGAACCTATATTACAATGAATTCCTGGAATAGAAGAGAAAAATGAATGGAAATGGAAATAGATTTGATTAGAAGGGACCAACAATGCAAAGATACTTGCAGTAGGCTATTGGTAAGGCAACACTTGCTCGTTTTGATGGGAGTGATAGTTGTACAGTGAGGGCTTGTTTACAAAAGCTAGATAATTATTTATCCCTTAGATCCATGATGGAGTAGGAGGCAATTAAGTTTTTCACATTACACTTAGACGAGGTGGCACATGAGTGGTGGTACCATGGCCTAGTTACATTGGGTCATTGGTCTATCACTACATATGATGAGTTCACCACTAGACTCATTGAAATATTTGACAAGAAGGACATCGAGTTCATTTCAGAGAGCTAGCCTAGCTTAAGCAGTATGGCATGGTAGAGGCACACATAGCAGAATTTTAGAGGCTTTTATTGATGGTTACAAGTATTATAGAGAGACATATGGTGGTCTTATTTAGTGAAGGTCTTATGGAGCCACTCAATAGATGGATTAAGCCATTTGACCCACCAAATTTGCAGGAGGACATGAAAAAAGCAAGAAGTATGGAGTGGGAAGCCCCGAAATCAAAAATTCAGTCCAAGCCTTCTGTGCACAAAAAGGATAAGAGACCTTTCACTAAGGACACTTCATAGTAGAAAAAATCAGTCACTAGGCTTGATGGAGACACTTTAAATGACCTCAGAAAGAAGGACCTATGTTTCAGGTGTAGATAAAAGTGGTCTAAGGATCATGTATGTGCAAAAGCGGCTATAATGCATCAAATAGAGTACTATTTAGTAGAGGAAAGTGGTTAAAAAATTTTAGACCAACAATTTGATTTTGATGAAAAGAGGAAGAAGAGCCACAAGAAGAGGTTGAAAAAGGGGAATCAAAGGAGTGTAAACTTGCCCAACTATATAGCTTTTAGAAGAATGAGTCCTTATGCATTAGAGGAGTCCTTAAGGGGCAACGAATGATAGATTTGATTGACTTAGGGACTACACATAACTTTATTGATGAGGGACTTGTAGCACGTAGGGGACTCTAGACATAGGAGGTTGTTGGGTTTAGAGTGATGGTTGGAGACGATTTCACCATTAATTGCACTCAAATGATTCCACAACTTAGCATACAGTTGGGTAATCATGATTTCAGGGATGACTTCTATGTGGTTGGCATTGGGGAAACAGATGTAGTGATGGGCATCCAATGGTTGTGTTCCCTAGGAGAGATCACTCTCAATTTTTAGACCTTAGAGTTGAAGTTTAAATCAAAGGGTAAGAACATGGTATTGAGAGGGATATCTAATGGAGGGCCTCAAGTTGTTTCTTGTAAGCATATGGAGAGGCTTTTTAGACATGACCAGGTAGAGTGGGCAATAGAGTGTATAATCATGCCTACGGTTACAAAGGAGCAGAAATGTTCATATCCACCCGACATACAGGCTTTGTTTACTAAGCAAAGCAAGGTATTTGGAAGTATACCTCTTGGGAGTCCACCTGACGGAGGGATAGAGCACATCATTGAGTTAGAGGAGGGGACCAAGCTAGTAATCACTACACCATATAGGTACCTGAAGAGACACAAGGATGAGATAGAAAAGGCAATCAAGGAGCTTTTGGATATGGGGCATATCAGGTTGAGCAAGAGTCCATTTGCTTCTTCAGCGGTACTAGTGAAGAAGAAGGATGGGACTATGCGCATGTGCATAGATTATAGGGCACTCAATAAGAAAACTATTAAAAATAGATATCCTATCCCACTGATTGATGAGCTCATTGATGAGCTACATGGAGCAGTCTAGTTTTCTAAGATAGAATTGAGGTCTGGTTATTATCAAATCAGAGTTAGAGAGGAGGACATTGAGAAAAAAAATTTAGATGCCACTATGGAAATTTTGAGTTCCTTGAACTATGCCCTTCAAATTGACTAACACCCCTACTACATTTCAGTCTTGCATGAACAAAGTCTTCAAACAACAGTTGTATAATTTTGTCTTGATATTTTTTGATGATATTCTTATTTACAATAGATCATGGGAAGAGCACTTGAGACATTTAGATGAGGTGTTGAGTATTTTGGAGAGTGAATCTTTGTTTGCTAAGGAGTCCAAGTGTGAATTTGGCATGACATAATTGTTGTATCTTGGGCACATTATCAGCTCAAAGGGAGTTAGCATTGATCTTGAAAAGATCAAGGCTATTCTTGATTGGCCTCCACCTACAAACCTTACACATTTGAAGGGATTTTTTGGGCTTTGTGGTTTCTATAGAAGGTTTGTCAAGGGATTCTCACAATTGGCTACCCCACTTACTAATTTAACCAAAAAGGGGGAATTTGTATGGTCTGAATCAACACAACAATCATTTGATAGATTTAAGCAATTGATGAGCACATGCCCAGTCTTAGCCATCCTAAACTTCTCCAAGCCTTTTTAGCTTGAGTGTGATACTTTAGGTGAAGGCATAGGTGCAGTCCTCATGCAGAATAAACACCCTATAGCTTTTAAGAGTAGGAATTTGAGAGGTGGTGAGAGAGCTTACTCTATTTATGACAAGGAGATGTTGGAAATCATGCATGCACTTGCCAAGTTCACACAATAACTTGTTGGGAGTAGATTTGTAGTGAAAACAGATCATAACAGTCTTAAATATTTTCTTAATCAGAGGGATCTTAATAAGAGGTAGCAAAAATGGGTAAGCAAACTTTAGGGATATGACTTTGACATTGAGTATGTCAAAGGGAAAAGGAATATAGTGGCTGATGCTTTATCCAGGAGACCACATTTGAGCTCCATTTCAGTCATAGCAACATATTGGAAGGAAAATATAGAGGCTAATTATGCTAAGAATGTACTCGCAAACAACATTCTTGATGGGTATTTACATGATGATATATATCAGATGATGGATGGCATCATTTATTACATAGATAGAATATGGTTGACTCCTGATTCTATGGTGAGAGAGCACATATTTAAGGCTTTCCATGACATTTCGATGGTTGGTCATCTGTGATATTATAAGAATTACAGGAAGATCTGTGAGATATTCTCATGGAAAGGGATGAAATATGACATTATAAAGTATATCCGTGAGTGCCAAGTATGCCAACAAAAAAAAATGAGCATACTTATCCTACTAGTTTTTTGCAACCCCTTCCCATTCCTACTCAGAAATGGGAAAGCATATCAATGGATTTCATCACAGGGCTTCCACAGGTGCAGGGGAAGGACATTATTTATGTGATGGTGGATAGATTGACTAAATTTACACACTTTTTTGCTATATCAGCAGGGTTCACAGTAGTGCAAGTGGTAGATTTATTTTTAGGGAGGTATTTAGGCTTCATGGGACACCCAAGACCATCATCAATGATAGGGACAAAAAGTTTATGAGTTTGTTTTGGCATGAGTTATTCAGATTATGTGGTATGGAGATGACCCTAGCACTAGTTACCACCCTCATACTGATGGACATGGTGAACAAGTGGGTGGAAGGTTATCTATGCAACTATGTTTCAGGGTAGTAGAAGGTGTGGGTTAAGTAGTTGCACCTAGGAGAGTATTGCTATAATTCTACCTTCCATATGTCTATTCAGATGTTTCCATTCATGGAATTATATGGTTACGAAGCTCCCAACTTTGTTGATTTACTTTTTGGAGATTGCAGAGTGCCTAGAGCCAGAGATCTTCAAGAGAGTCAGGACATTGAGGTCTCTAAGAGAGAATATACAACATGGTCAGAATTAGCAAAAAATATATGTTGATCAACACCATGTGGAGTGTGTTTTTGAGGTTGGAGACATGGTTTATTTGTGGTTGTAACCCTACAGACAATCCACTCTCAAGAAGAGTGGATCAGAAAAGCTTAAGCCTCAGTTTTATGGTCCTTTTAGGGTTATTAGGAGGATTGGAGAGGTGGCCTATGGGTTGGAGCTACTTGAGAATAGTAAGGTGCATAATGTCTTTCATGTTTCACGCCTTAAGAAGGCACTTGGTCGGAATGTGGTTCCCTCTATAGAGTTGCCTCCTTTGGATGAGGAAGGCAAGTTAATTTTGATTCCTGAGGCTATACTGGAGGTCAAAGAGAGTACACTAGGAAGAAGGGTGATTAAGGAGTATTTGATTAAGTGGAAGAATTTTCCAATGGAGGATGCTACTTGGGAGGGTGAGAAAATATTACAACATCTTGAGTTGCGATTTCTTGAGGGCAAGTAATCTTGGGAAGGGCATACTATAATGTCCCCTTCTTGCTCCTGAGTAGTGTAGTGTTCAATTAGCCTATTCTAGAGTTCCCATAGGCTAGTTGATGTGGTTAGGGGACCCAATGACCAACATTGGAGTTCAGTGTTGGGGATTTCGGTGGGGTTTCTATTTATAGTAGTGGTCAGTTTATGATGTTGCTATCTTCAGTTGGTCACAGTGTTCTTCAGTGGCCTTTATTTTTGCTCAGTTTTAGTGTTTGGTATATACTTACTATTTTTAGCAGTGCTATTTATAGTAAGCCATCTCTGGGGAAGTTGGTCCCGAGCCATTTTGTATGCAACATTATTATTTCTTAGTTGATTTTTGGAGAGCCTAAGGTTGTAGTATTTGATATTTGTTTAATTCAGTCACTTAAGTTGTTTTATAAAGTTATTTTATAAACTTAAGTTGAGGGGGTGAGTGGTCATTCAAAATGTACCATGGCTTAGGCGTACAACTTAAATTTGTTTTAAAAGGATTTATTAATATTATATTTCCTCTTGTGTGGGACACTTAAGGGGGAAGATGAATTAAAATGTTTTAAATTTTTAAAAGGCTCAAGAAGGGCGTTGGTTTCTAGGAAGAATTTGAGAAGCTTTTGAAGTCCAGTCACTCTAGCTTCTTTATATTCTCATTTTGGATCTCATTTGGACATCTCTACTTTGGAAACATAATGAAATATTGCTGGATTTCTTCCAAATTTCTTGGGATGCGAACTGAGGACAAAAAACCCTCTTCATTTGGGCTAGTTTCGGTGGTGAAATATGCACCCTAATGAGATAGTGAGTGATTCTACAATAGGGATCATACAATGCTTCCCAGAGGTCAATTTTGGTGATTAAAAAATGAAGATTTATTAGTATTTTTGAAGAGTTTTTGGTGTGGATCTTTCTTGTTTTTAGTTTGGTGTGTTTTAATGAATATTTTGGTGTGTTTAGTATAATTTTCTAGGCATTTTTTTTGGACCTGAACTCATGTTTTCACTCATAGCTCAAAGATGGTTTGAGATATCAAAATGGTTATTGGTTACTTGAAAGAATTATCTACAACTGATTCTAAAGAGAACAAGATTATAATTTTTGATTGAGTTTGTGATTTTCTAGAGGGGATCAAACTTTTCAAGGGGGACACCCTTTGCTACTAAGAAACTTCTGTTTTGACCAGTACGTGTTGGCCTTCAGTTGTTGATTTTTGAGGTTTGAATATGGTGGAATAGGCACTAGAAAATATGGTGTTTTGAATACTAAATCTTGGTGTTGTCCGATGCCAATTTTTGGAGATTCATTGCTACTGTAACAAGCTTTTACCAAATCAGATATATAAATGTAATATTCTGATTATATAACAGAAAATGAATGTTTAATGATTCTTATTGTTGTTTCTATTGAAAGGAATTGTTATTTCATGTTTCTTGTTATCGCAATAATTTCCTTTATGTTATATGCATCTAAAACACATTGAAAACAAACTAAAACACCACCTTGAACAAGCAAAACAACAAACAGGGGTTTTAAAAAAAACTAGGGGTATATGTTACATTCTTCTTCACTGTTTCCACCTGTTATTGGTTCTTTTTACTTCCTCTTCTTTCCTACCATCTTGGGAGGTTTCTTCTTTGCAGTTTCCTTGGTAGGGACAATAGTAGCAATAGATGATCCTTCTCTTGTCTTAGCCTTTTCAACTACCTTTGTGGTTCTAATAGCATCATCATTGGAAAAGGATATCACAACCATTTGAGTGATCGAGCTATGACACCTTTCACCCTTGTTTTAATATCATCAATCTCATCCACAAAAAAATCTTCATTGAATATTGGTTGGTTGTAAACTTGTTGCTGATGGTAGATGGGGTCAAGAACCTTCCCATCTTATTTTAATTCCTTCGACACATGGGCCTCTATACAAGATTTAATCATTTTTACTATCAATTGACAGTAGTCTTTCATCCAGACTTCAAATTCTTCTTCACAGTTTGCCCAGTGATCTTCAATCTTAGGTTCATGAATAAAGAATGAACCTATCACCTTGCCAATCTTACCAATTCGATCGAACCAATGTTGAGCATCATTATACAACACAAAATTATATTTCGATAGCTCCACATCAACACCCTTTACATTTTTCATGTTTGCACAAGAGTAAACTCCCATTTTGATGAGGAATCTATACTCGGGCTTGTGCTTTCCTGCAATTAATTGGTGAATCTTAGTGACTTGTCTATAGACTTCTAGTAGGTGTGGACATGAAAAAGTATCCCATTTTGCTTGCTTGATTTAGGAATAATTGATGAAAAATTGGACTTAATTTCACCTTGATTTAGTGTTGTGAGGTGTTTTACACGTCCACATTAGGTCTTGGACCCTAGAAAAATGAATAAAATACATGTCTTGTAAAGGTGTTGTAAAGTGTTGTAAAAGACTTTCACACTTTTCTAGACCAATGGACCTATTTTTCCCTTTATTAAATGTTATAAAATGTATTTAATTGCATCTTCACATCAATCTAGAAGGCTTGTAAATTAAACCTAATTCTAATCTAGTGTTGTAATGTGTCTTACACATTCACATTGGATGTTGTGTCTTTCTAGGCTATGTGGACCTCATTTTAATGTTGTAAAGCATATTTAATCACACTTTCACATTGAAATTTGTATCCCTATCCCTAATTACCCTTTACATCATCATTAATAGGCCCCTATGGCCCCATATTATGCATCCTGAGGGTTAATTTGATCGAAGACCTGACTAGAACAACATAAAAGTTGAAATTATTCATTCCCCGACAATCCTGTTGGCAAAAGAGCCCTTGTGGGACCAAGTCACCCATATGGGTGAATTAGTCCCATCCAGGTGGGACTAAGTCATCCAGCTTGGCCACTTAGTCCCATTTGGGCTATTTTCGAGGTTCAGGAGGGAAATTTTGGATTTTAAGTTTATTTTTCCTTCATGTCGGCCTTGGGGATCAAATTAACGAGAAAATTAGGAGGATTTCCTATAAATACAAGCTTCTAAACCTTAATTCATTGAACTAATCAATTCATCATTTATCCATCATTCATGATGTTCTTAAGTCAAGCAAGCTAGGGTTTTGACATTTCAAGTCATCAAGATAGCTTTTTCAAACATTCAAGGGAAGATTCTTCATCTATTGCTGCAGAAAATCAAGATCAATCATCATGGAAAGTCTCTAACTCCATTATTTCATGCTTCATTACATCATTTCTTCATTTTGGTTTAATTACCTAAAAAGGGGTTTGACCAAGGCAAACCCCCACGCCCTAACATTCACCATTTCTTTCTCTTTCATTGTGTGTTTGCAGATTTAGGTACCTTGAAGGCTTGGGAATCATTTAAGGATAAGTTTCAAAGTTTTCTCCTTGATTGAAAAGTCAAAATATCAACAAAAACTCACTTATAGTGTTGAAAATCAGAGTTTCAGAACCGGACACCTGTTAGGAATCAAAGTACAGACCGAGGGCTTCCGTTTCCACTTTCGGATTTTCAGAAAAGCCAAAATGGACTAAGTTGCCAATAGTGGTGACTTAGTCCTACTATACATTTTTTTTAGAGTTTTCTGTAGATTTGGATATCCATTTGGCTGAAATGAGCTTCAAAATAGTTTTCCAAATCTAGGACTAGGTCACCCAGAATGGCGGAAGTGTCCCAGTAAGCCAAAATTTCAAAATCAATAGAATTTCCAGTCTCCATTCCCATCTACAACACATATCCATGTGCATGCTTTTTGTTTTTCTTTCCTATTTTGTTCTATTTGCATTTCTATTTATCTTTCTAGGTGTTTTTGCATACATCACTGTGTTTTCAAACAAGGTGCATTTCTTTAATTTCCATTTAATAATCAATATCTTTTATCAGTTTATTGCATTTAGGAATATTTCTTTCATATTTACATTAGTTTTGAGTGGGGACATTGCCCATTTTGGCCCATCTCTCTCCTTTTAGGTGAAAAACCCTAGAAGTGCAAGAGAACCTTGGCTGCCAAAATATTTATCCATAGTAGGATCATCTTATATGAGGGGTACCTAGGGAGCTTTTATGGAATCTTATGGAAGCTTTCCACTTGGATGTATGTGAATATTGTGAACTGGATGTACTAGTTCCCCCATGCTTTCAATGCTTCCATAACCTCATTGGAGATTCTTCTGAAGAAATCTCCCTCCAATTCTCTAATTACAACATAAACAAAGTTATCATTGGCAACATAGAAGTGTGCATAACTATCCTCCAATTTCAATTGAGGATAATGTTCATATATAGTAACTTCTCTGAGTTCAAAAGAACCCACTTAGTCCTGCCTCAGGAAGGAGGCTTGAGATGCCAAGAGATAGACCAAGTATGAGGTCATGTAGAATTTGGAGGTGGAAAGAATAGTCTTCAACTACTCATGAATGGAGTCACTTATAAGAGTGGCCCAGTCAACTTTGTTTTTCCTTGAACCATTAATGGTAACAATGAACTAGACCATCCAAAAATCCTAGCATGCTGATATCCAAATACTCTACTCAATAGGACAATCAGGTCCTTGATATCTTCTTTAAACTCACTCTGGTGTTGCACCCTACCCATCTTGAGGGTCACTTTCTTGGGAGTGACCAACATATGATTATTGATATAAGTGAGGTTTTTAGCTTCATTTTCATCAAAGTATTGGATTGCCTTCTTCATATCAATTTCCTTATATTAAGGGTGGGTAGGAATCCTAAAAATTTTCTTGATCATATCTAGGCTAACATCAAGGACCACTTTCACTGATGACCCCAATACCTTCCTTATTTTATGATTGTAGTAATAGGTACATGTTAGGACTACTTCTAGAGATTGAACAGTTACTGAAAATGCAACAACTTACACCAATCCAAAATTAGCTAGTGTTGTAGCAACACATGTTCTTGTCTCTTCATCGTCGATTCTCCTCTTGAATTCATCCATGTCCACATGATCAAGATCAGTGTCTTCGATCTTAGTGTAAGGGGAGAACATTTTGGATGGTGGATGATAACCTATTTATTGGTACTTCATCTTTGTGGGGTCCTGTGGTGGCATATCTCTTGCATATAGAAAACATCACATGTTACTATCCATTACCTCAAAAGAGAGCAAACCTTAAAAACCAAGTTATATTAGTCCAAATATATTCCATATTGCAAAATAACAACTTGTTGAAAATAAGGTTAAAGTCCATACAAACTTTTGGGTATCAAGCCTCGGGCCTACCCCTTACCTCTTGTCAAATGGTTAAAACATCCTTAGTGAGAAAAGTTTTATTCAATTTTTTGGTCTTTTGGAGGTCGGGTATCGAGGATCCCCCTTACCTATTTTTTTATAGCAATATCATGTTAGAATAATCACACATTAGCTAATAATTAATTAATCTTTAATTAATCATTAGTCTAATTTATTCTCATGCACTTAAGCTAAACTTATGAGTGATTTACTATATTAACTAGAGAGCTATTATTAGATTATTTTGTCTTATTACATGAGATGTTGACACTTGTCATGATCTAATCCCTTTATCATTTAGGGTTGCTCCTATATAACACTCAACCATCATTGTATTATGATGCCTTTTGAATGCCTTGTAATACTCTTGATCTCTTTAGATTTTCTCTTTTTCTCTTGCATTATGTATCTTTTTCTTGTTGAGGAATATTGCATATTATTGTTTGCAACTCTCTTATGTAGAAGGTGTCTTTCTTTGTTGTTTGATCCTATGGCTTGTGTTTTTCACAATTCTAGAGCATGGATTCAACGAACCTCTTCTTGATTTATAAGGGTTTTTCTTCAACAAGGGTTACAAGCTTCATATCTAGATAACCCATTGCTTCTTTTGCAAATTTTGGAGGTGGATGATTTTTGAGTGCATTTTGGCATGAAAAGGACCTCACCATTGGATTCAAGAGGTTGATTCGACAAATATGATTATAAATTTTCCCTATTTTGTTGTTAGGAGGTTTTGAGGCAAAAAAAACTATACAGGGGTTGTACAGTCCCTATACGAATGCGAGTTCAATTTTTTTTTTAAATAAATTAAAAAAGTCTTAAAAAATTGTTTATTTTAGCTTGTTTAAAAAAAAAATTAAAAAATCATTAAGGCTGCAGTTAATACGCCTGCGTAGGGTGGTACCCTACGCTGGGTACTTGTGTTGCCCTCCAAAAGTATCATGTGGGCCCCCATGCCTCACTAGCATCTTTCATGTCGACCGACGACAACCGGCCACTTTTTCTCGATGAATCATGCCTACTCTTTTGGTCGTTGTTTATGCTTTCCTGGCAACATTTACCGACAACACAACTTTTTCTAGCCGTGGAATCTTTTTTGCATTTCCTGTCAAGTTTTTGGAATATTTTAGTCATCATTTTTTCTGCAAGGGGCCGAATTTTTTTGGTGGACTGGGGATATTCCATTGACATTAGCATGATGTCATGCTAACATCAATAGTACGATTAGCAGGGTAGGGCCCTTGAAACCCTCTTTGTGTCCTAAAAGAGGTTTTTTTTCTTTTGGCCATAACTTGGGCGCACGATATCAAAATTGGGAAAATGAAATGTTGACAAAAAGCTAGTTCTATCAACTTTCCATTGGTGTGGGTCTTATCACCATTTTCTGATACTAGTGCATTCTACAACTTGCTGAAGTCAAAGGTGTTGTTTTCAGTCTCGAGCTCATAAGTTTTGACTTGTTTCTCTATTTTTTACAATTCTAATGGCATTGAAACAAACTTTTAGAGCTCTTCTAGCCATCCGTTCCATTTTTTATATATTTCTCTCTAGGTACATTTTATTTAGCTTTTTGTGTTTTTGAACACTAGTGAATTACTTGGACACTTTAGCTCCAAGAAACTTGTTTGCATGGGATGACTCGTTTTTGGCTATTCTTTATGTATTTCTAGTATTTTGTAATATTTGGATATTGTAGACATATTTTTCATGCACATTCTCTTTTGTAAACGCACTGAGATAAAGTGTCATTCTAGTGTATACTTTTTAGGGATTTTGCACATCCTGTTGTGTCTTTTTGTACTTGCACTATGATATAAAGTGCCATGGGGGGTTGATGTTCACCTTTGGTTTGCCATCACACCTTTATCAAGTGAGTGTCCCTTCCATGACATCAGTGTATCCTGATGATTCTTGCCTCATGCATGTGTGCCTTAGTTTGCACACCCTTTTATTTGCAAGTTGTTTCTCCTACATGAACTTCTTAGCTTCACATAGTTTTAGTGTACCTGTCTTGGCTCTCCCTTTTTAGTATTATGGGGGGGTTTATATTGTTGGTGCTAATGTTTCATTGCTTTCATTTTTGGAGTGATCTATGCATCTAGTTTTTGTTCGTATGTACTAGTCAAATGCAATGTGTACATCAGCGGATGGTTACCCTTGCATTTCAGTGAGATGATGCATTTATCATATGGACACTCTTGCATTCCTATTTTTGGAGGCATCCTTCCATTTCCATTTGATCAAAGACTATTGGTACCTACATTTTCAACTTGCATATTTCATGTTGAGTAGTGTTATTAGGGTCACTCATGCAGATATTCATGTGTCATTTGTATCTTTGAGTTATAGATGTTTTCCTTTGTTTTCCATATGAATTGAGTAGTGTCATTCGGGACACTCATATAGATTATTGTATCTCTCTTGATCAAAGTTCTTCATACTTTTGGTACCTATATTTTTGACTTGCATCCTGCATATTGAGTAGTGTTGTTGGGGTCACTCGTGCAGATTCATGTACCATCTATATCTTTGACTTTCAAATGTTTGCCTTTTTTTTCCATTTGATTTGAGTAGTTTCATTAGGGGCACTCATGCATATTATTGTCTTCTTGATCCTAATATTTGTATCTTCGACTTCCATATGTTTTCCTTTGTTTTCCATTTGATTTGAGTAGTGTTGTTGGGGGAAGTCATGTAGATTCTTGTTATCTTGATCTCGATCATCATTTGTTTCAGAGGAGGTTCTTCATTTCAACACCATATTAGTCATCATTCGACAGTTGTCTACAACTTCTTCGTGCTTCAGTGATGTTCTACATGTTCCTCTTTTTTGGGACATTGTTTCAGTTGGAGGCTTCTTTGTCCTTCACCTTGATTTGGAGGATTTTTTAGTCTTTCATTTTCCTCTCTCTTTTGGAGAGGATTTTTTCCCATGATTTTTTCTCATTTTCTCCAATTTTGAGAGATTTTTTGTTTGTACATGGGTACGTCACTAGGCCTTGTTTGTCAAGATCCTTCACGCATTCTACTTTTAGGGTTTTTAGCTACTCCCTAAGTTCATCTTAAGGGGTGCGTTAAAGTAATCATACATTAGCTAATAATTAATTAATCTTTAGTTAATTATTAGTGTAATTTATTCTCATGCACTTAAGCTAAACTTAGGAGTTATTTACTATGTTAAGTAGAGAGCTATTATTAAATCATTTTTTCTCATTGCATGAGATGTTGACACTTGTCATGATCTAATCCCTTTATCATTTATGGTTGCTCCTATATGCACTCAACTCTCATTGTATTATCATACCTTTGATGCCTTGTAAAATTTTGCTCTTGAGATTTTCTCCTCTTGAATTCTTGTATTTTGTAGCTTTTTCTTGTTGAGGAATATTGCATGTTATTGCATGTTATTTTTTGTAGCTCTCTTGAGTGGAAGGTGTATTTATTTTTTGTTTGATCCTATCACTCATTTTTTTCACAATTATAACATATCATTGTTAAGCAAAAACACTGGTTAGCAATGCTTAGAGGCTTTATTGCAACATACTCGGGAGTCGAGGATCATACATGTTGTATACCTCTTATTTTATAGCATTTCGATGGACTTAGGAGGTACATACAACTAATGATAGATGAAATATTTCAAGGCTATCAAGATTCAAGGACCAAACATGCTTCTTAACACCTGTCTTATGGTTTTTGCATTAGGTAAGTGAAACTCTCATGACTCAATACCCAAGCAACATTACTTTGAATTCAATTGAAATTTTCAAAAGATTTTTTCAAACGTATATGTTACTGAATTTGTTCATTTGACTAAGGAAAAAATTATTTTTACTATGGTTTTAGGGATCAGGCCTTGAAGCTTCTACATACCTTCTACCTATATTAAAAAAGCATGTAGATGATCTGCTCAATCAGTTATTCCTAAAAGGTTCTTAAACAAGGGATTTTCGCTAAGAATTTACATGGGATATCATGGATCAGGGATCAGACATACCCAAGTGTTAAGAATTGGATATCAGAAGTTAGATTTTCAAACATTGGTTTACAAATTTATTGATATAGTATTTGATTGAAACCCAAAGTCTAGATGTTTATTAATTGAGACTTGTAATTTCTTGGTAAAAGATTAGGGATTGAGAGTCAAAAATTTGATCCATCCTTGTCACATCATTGGATTAGTGAGTAAGCCTATGGTTTGACACACGACACTCAATAGGGTTTCTAAAAATGCCAAGTAAAATAGAAAACCATGATCGGGCTGAGGCCCGACACCCAATCAATGACATTATAAATATCCTCAATTAGCATGTTGAAGAAATAATCGATCTTGTAGAGAAAACACATAAAAGACCAAAATAGAAACAAAGAAAATGAAGAAATAAAAATTGGAAGGAAGAAAAAGAGAAAGCCCAAGGCCAAATCGACTAGATGCAAAACAAAATAAAAACACAAGCAACACCCACATGACCAAAACCAAGAAGAATGAATTGAATGAATTCCTTTGAAATGCAAGAGGGGTTTCAAAAATACTTGGAAATGATGCATGGGGACAACAAAACTTACAAAAAAGTATCATGAACACATGAGGTCAAACACACAAACATAAGAAAACATGAATAGGAACATGAGCAAGCATGAAATCACTAGCCAAGCCAACGTGGAAATACCCACACAAAATGAGCGTGCACCCCAAACTAGTCAACACCCAAGGTAAAATAGAACAAAGTAAGAATAATGGTGAAGGCACACACAGTGCATGGTTTTATTAGAGGGAGATAGTTGTAGAGCTAGAGTGAAAATATGAAAAGGTAAATATGAAAATGAGCTCTCAACGAGTGATAATACCTCCCCATAGTACCTCATTAATTTCCAATAAATGTTACATTCAAAACTTTGTCAATGACATCAATTTCAAGTGGGTGATTTGACTAGCACAAAGCTCAAGGAAAAAAGATGTCACCTCCATTGGGCTTCGTGGGTCAAGCATTTGATAGAGAGAAAACCCAATGCTTGAAGTCTAACAGGACGAAAAATAAAACAACACTGAGTGCCAAGGTAGGGGTCAAGGATTAGGCTCGACATTATGAGTATTCCAATATTAAGAGGCCCAATTTCTCAAATCTTGACAAGACACTCAAAAGAAAGAAAATAAGGAAAGATTGAAGGGAAGAGAAACAAGGAGAAGGAGAAGAAAAGGAAGAGAGAGAAAGAAATATGGAAGGAAAATAGCAACACACTAAAAGAAAAGAGGGGGTCCCCATTTTTTCCAAGAAAAAATGGTGTGTGAGTGCAAAGGCACAACAAATAGCAACCAATAGACAAAATGCTTGAAAATCATTTCCTCTTTAAAAAAAATAGACAGGCTTAAACTCATAGGGAAAATAACCCAAAATTAAGCAAAGGAGTCTATGTAAATCTAAGTACTTTGATAAATTCACCCATCACAATAGGATACTTGAATCTCATAGTATATGCACATGATTTATTCCCTCAAGATAAGACTTGAATAAGATGGAATGAACTATAAACTAAGACAATTTTTTTTGATCTTGCCTCTCTCCCAACTATTATTTTTCATGCATATATATTTCTTTCCTTCTTCAGTTAGAACTTGGTTGGTGTGACCTTGGCATAGATCTACTTCCAGCCAGGCATCCATAGCCTTGATAGAGATACCTTTGATTCCCTCAAACATAACTCTACTGCCAACCAACCGTCCATATCCCTGGTAGAGATTATTTGAATCACCCATTTCATAATATATCCTTGATTTTTTGTTTCTTTTCTCCTCTTTTTTTATAATATTTATCTAATATATCACTTGATGGGTGGTTAGGAATCACAATGGTCACTAAGAAAGACAAATTCTTGAGATTTCCTTGAGTTCAAAGGTCATTACCATTCACCCTAAATCCAAACCTTGATTTATTTAATTTGTAGGTAGTAATATTTAGGTAGCTAAATTCAGAGGTTCATTGATTTTGATACATTAGATCATCTAATACTTTTAGGATTAATAAAGGATCAATAGACTTTGAGTTTAAACAAGGAAAAGGTTTTAAAATAGAAATGCCATAGGCACCCTATTCATGGTTGACATTTGGACCTAAAAAATTCATGAAACCTGTAAATAAACACAGGGAAGAACAAGAAAGAAAGATAAGAAAATGAGAACGGGAAACAACACAACAAACAAAAAAAGAAAAGGAAACAAAAAAAATGATAAGCCTACTCTAATAATGTATAAGGAAGAGCAGAAATCCCTTCCTAGGATCTAAAATAATGTTTTAGAAACTACCCATTGACAGGCAATGGGGTTGGTTCTCCTATCATAGTACTAATCCTAAAGGTATTTTCCCCTAAAATCTCAAATATCTGGTAAGGACTCGTCCAAAGTCAATCAAACTTCAAATGGATTCCTTTCTTTTCCTTGGAATTATCCCAAAGTAGGACAAGATTTGAGATCCTAAAGTACTTTATTCTAGCTCTTTTGTCAAACCATCGTTTGACTACAACTTGATGTTTCAAAACATGCTCAAGAGCAACATTTCTCTTTTCATCTAGATTTAATAGGTTCATCAATCGAACTTGAACTTTATCATCCATGTCTAGATAAATCTCCATGAATTTTAAGGTAGGAATTAAGAGATTCATGGGAAATATAGGCTCTAAATCATAAACTAATTGAAAAGGGGATGTCCCTAAGGCATTTTTAGTTCTTGTTCTATTAGCCCATAATGCAAACTTGGTGTGGGAGTGTCAATATTTTGGGTTCTTATCTAATAGTTTCTTAATAACACCTATCAATTTCTTATTAGTTTACTTTGTGACTCTATTACCCTAAGGGTAATAATTGGATGAATACTTTGAAATAATTTTATGCTCAAAAGCCCATTGCACAAATTGAACTGATGAAAAAGAGGGGCTGTTATCACACACCAGAGAAAATGGCATTCCATACTTGGTCATTATGTGATCCTATAAAAATTTCATCATCACAGCTATCATACTTTGTTAGCAAGTGACCGCTTCATACCATCATGTGTAGTAATATGTGGCCACCAGAATGAACTTGTGTCTTGTAGATGAGTGGGGATATATCATTCCTATAAAATCCAAGCCCCATTGGGAAAAATGAGGTACCTCATATATGGGTTGTAATGGAATAGGTGCATTCCTCTCTTTTCTAGCTCCTTTTTGACATATATGACAAGTCTTAACGTGCTGAAAAGAATCCTTGAATAAAGTGGGCTAGTAATACCTTTCTCTTAATATCTAGTGAGTAGTTGCTTCAGCCAAACCATGGCCAATGCCAAATTTTTTGTGAAATTCTATTAGGATTGAGACAACAACCTCTTCATGGAGGAATATTAAATAGATACCCTAATAATTTCTTATGTAGAAGATTCTAGCTTTTACCACATATGCTTGGCTTTTGATTCTCAACGCTCTTCTTTGAGCTATATTCATACCATATGGGCACTTATTTTGTAATAGGTAGTAGATGACATCTTTATACCACATGTTTTATGTGATATCCTTTTATGTGTACTATTGTCACACCAATTGTTTATGTGTTTTGACTAGTGTCTTTGACAAACTTTAGCCTCTCATCAGCTTCATGGGTTGAATTTCCATGTCAAACTCTTGCAAGATAGCCATCCATTTACCCCTTCATTCTCCAAACTCATTTTTCATCAACATGGATTTAATTATGGTGTGGAGAACTATGGCTATTACTTTGCTCCTTAAGATGTAGTGTCTAAACTTCTTCACAACTTTTACTAAAGAAAATGACTATTTGCTAAAGTTAGGATACCTAACTTTAGCATTTTTGAAGGGGAACTCATGAAATCTATTGGCATTTCATCACCATATTCTCCTTTTTGAGTTAGAAAATCAACACAAGAATGTTTTGAAGAAAAAGTATAAATATTGAAGGGCCTAGTATAATTTTGATTAGCCAACACAGGTGCGCTAGTTATGAATTCTTTAATTTCTTGAAAAGGAATTCTTTGGTTCTATATTCCACTCAATATTTGTGTCCTTCAACATATCATTTAGAGGATGTACAATTTCTACAAATCCACTGATGAATTTCCTCACAAAATTAATCTTTCCAAAGAAAGATTTCAATTCCTTTTTACTATTTGGTAGTGATAACTTTAGTATGGAATCGATTCTATCAGGGTTTATGGAAATACCTTTCTCTAAAATAATGTGACCTAGGAGTTTCAATTCAATAACTCCAAAAATACACTTCTTGTGATTTAGTGAAATACATGATTCCTTGCATCTTTGGAGAATCTTACATAGGTCACTTATGTGATCAACTCTATTTTTGGAGAATACTGTGAGGTCATCTATATATATGATGATGCACTTTCTGATCATCCCTTTGAAATATATTTTAATTTCTCTTTGGAAAGTGGCTTCAACATTAATGAGTCTAAAAGGCATCCTTCAACAAAAGCTCCCCACTTAGTGGTGAAGGTAGTCTTTAATCTATCTTCTTCTCATACCATTACTTGATTGTAACTAGAATATCCATCTAGGAATGACATCATCTGAGACCCATTCACTATTTGTAAAGCTTCATCTAGTGAGGGTAATGGATAATTTATCCTTTTCAAATGCCCAGTTCATATTTTTGAAATCAACACACAAGCGAATTTCCCCATTCTTCTTTCTTATGGGCACTAGATTCACCACCTAAGTTGAATGTCTCACTAGGTAAATGATTCTAGCACTCAACATATTCTGAACTTCTTTTTAGATTAATGGCTCAAGTAAGGCATTGATTAGACATTGTCATTTCTTGAAAGGCTTAGTTTCCTTCTTTAAAGGAATGGTATGAGTGATCATTGAGGTATCATAACTATTCAATTCTTTGTAGCTCCAAGTGATCACTTTTATATACTATTTTAAAGATCTTGCTATATCATTTCTTTCCTTGGTGGTGCAGACCTGACCGATAAAAACCTCTCTCTTATCTGTATCATCCCCTAGATTATGAGGGTCACACTTGACTCCACCTATACTTGAGGTATCCTTCTAAGATCTGGTGGTATTAGATCAAATATTCGCTCCAAAGAAACCATTCCCTTGGGAATATTGATGGTCTTTAAATTGATAATTCCATCCTCAAATATCTCAAATGGATCTCTATCAATTCATCAATGATTTAGGCAACAAAAATTCTAGAGTTGGTGATGAATTCAAGGATATGATGATCATCCTTGAACACCTAAAAGTTTGTAATGTTGTTTGGAATAGATGATGTAGGAACCATATCCATTGAAAACCTTTTCAAATGAGATCCACTCATTGGTTTCAAGGATCTGGTTGAAACAAAGAGAGCATCTGCAACATAGTTTCTCCTTCTATGAATAAATTTTATATTTAAACTTCAAAATCTTCAATCAAATCCCATACTCGATTCCTATAAGAAGATAATCTTTTGTGTGACATGAATACTAACTTCTTACTTTCCTCATGACCAATTAGGAGTCTCCTTCCACAAACAAATGCTTCACTTTATTTTGATGAGCAAGCAACAATCCTTTGATTAATACTTCATACTTCGTTGCATTATTTGTACATGTGAATTGCAATATGAAAGCACCTAGAATCGAATTTCCCTGTGGGTTAATTAGTTCAATCCTAACACTATTTAATTTCTTGCACTTAGATCCATCAAACCTAAGTTTCCACATGGTCTTCTTTTCAAGAACTGTTTCTTGTGGTTTTTCCTTCTTTACAATAATGTCTTTCTGATAAAAAATACCAAGATCCACCACTGCTTCATTTTCTACTTCAGGCGAGCTTTCCTCTTGTAATGATGAAAAATGTATCCCTTTACATTTTTGAATTTTTTTGGGCTCTCCCTTGTTAAATTAAGCTTAATGTGGCCTTGATTTAGTGTTGTAATGTGTTTAACACATTCACATTAGCTATTGGGACCTTGTAACCTAAATGGACTTAATTATGCATTATTTAAGGTGTTGTAAAGTGTACCTTTACACTTTCACACTAATCTAGGGTTTCATTAATAAATTGGGAGCTTCTTTATGCTTTAAAATTTGGCCTTATTTTGCATCCACAAGCCTTAATTAATGCATCTTTTTCGAGGATGATCCCGACATAAACCAATATCCAATCATAATTCATGTGTTTTTGGATTGTATGGCCCATATTTAGTGATTTGGGACTCATACACCACCTTGGGCATATGGGTCCTACCTAACTTTCGAGGCCCCGATTTGGATTTCATATCAATCTAGGCATTTCTTGAAAAATGTGTCCCAAAGCCTAGCCTAATGGGACTCATACGCCACTTCTAGCATATGAGTACCATGTGACTTAAATCTAAATTAAATTCAAATTCTTGAAAAATATTTTATTCTCCTAGATCTGATGTTAGCTTGTAGTGTCGTAATTTTGAGGAATTTGGCATAAACAAGTACAAACATAAGGTTATTTCACTCATTTTTCACCTAGCAAGTTTATAAGTGACATAGCAACTTGAGTATTCGTGAATTATAGAAAATTGAGTTTACAAGAGCATTCAAGAGCTGATTAAAAAGTGTTTTAGAGCATTATTCAAGTACCAAGCATCATGTCAAAGTCATCATGCATCATGTTTGTTTTTGAGCTAACATTTGTGATGCAGGGTTTCATGATTCAAGCAAGCATTCAAGTCAAGATCTACAACATTCAAGCAAGAGTCAAGATCTAAATCCTTTGGATCCATTTCATACATGTTTGCAACATTTCATTCCTAGGGTTTGGTGAGTTGCAACATATCATTTTGTTCATTCATCATTCCTCCTTTACATTTGATTTCATTACAAGGTTTGATTACCAAAACAGGGTTTGACCAAGGCAAACCCATTTCTACTAATAAAACAAATTTTTTCCCTCTCTTTAGTGTGTGATTTGTAGATCTAGGTTGAAGGCACATTGAAGAGAAATATTGGAAAGAAGTTGTCAAAGTTGCAAAGTTATCCAAGTTTTCATCTTGTTTAGGAGATCATTAAAAGGCATCTACATAGCAGAATTCAACATTTTAGATTTGGAAATTAGGTTGAGAAGACAGAGTAGAGGTTGAAGAGTAGATTCAAACTTTAACTTTCTAAAAAGGCCAAGTAGGAATGATATGCCACTTCTGGCATATGAGTCCTAGTATAGTGGACTTTCTAGTTTTTAGGTGTTCCAAACTTGTCTCTACCAGATTTTTGTTCCTACCCATAAACCCTAATTTGGGAATAAATCACCCAACCTAGCGTATGAGTCCTAGTGTGAATTAAATTCACCTTTTTCAGCATTTTAGGTCTTCATTCAAGCTTCTATAGGTTTCTAGGTGCACCTATGTACTTTTCTAGTTCATTGTTATGTTTTACATGAATTTCTAGGTCATTTATTCAAGTCTTGCATATCACTAGGTTTGATTACTAGTTATTGCATTCACCTTTTTCAGCATTTTAGGTCTTCATTCAAGCTTCTATAGGTTTCTAGGTGCACCTATGTACTTTTCCAGTTCATTGTTATGTTTTACATGAATTTCTAGGTCATTTATTCAAGTCTTGCATATCACTAGGTTTGATTACTAGTTATTGCATATTACATGTCTTTCCAAGCCCTAGCTTGGTGAACCCCACTTTAGTCTCTAATCATGCCCTAGGACACCCTGTTGCAAGATCTCTTTCCCCTTTACATCACTAGATTGAGATCTCTAGGGTTTCCTTGAATGAAACAAGTGTGAAATAGGAACCCTATCCTTGTGCTCCATCTCCTAAAAGGTGGGGCACCCTATTTCCATTGTTACATTTCATTGAACCTAAATTTAAAACATTCTATTTTTGATTTGGAGTGCATTATAATCCTAGATCTAGCTTGCATTAACTTTGCATTGGTTTTGCATTAGTTAATTGGCATCTAGGGTTTCTAAATTTTGCATTAGTGAAAGTGCATATAGGTTGCATTTTTGCATCTTGCATCATTGAATTTCATCTAAAATCTATATTTTCACTTAGCCTAGACATCATACAAACCAAAAAACATAACTTTCACTCAGAATTTTATGAATTTTGTACAAAAACCCTAATTTGGGTCTCATACACCCCTATGGGCGATTTAGTCCCAGTACAGGTGGTTTTTCTTGATTTTTGGGTATTATGTGGTGACTGTTATTCAACATTCAGATCCCTGAAAAACCTTGATTGGGACTCATACACTCCTCTGGGCAATTTAGTCTCGTTTCAGATTTCAGATTGTATTTTGTAGCATTAAATTCTCTTTTTGCATTTCTATTTGTTGCTATTAGTTATGTATTTCAGTTTGTAGAGTTTCTATTACATTCCTTTCATTGCATCTAGCTTCATTTCATTTGAATCATAATTAGAGAATAACATTTATCTTGTGTTCATTACATCTTGCATTGATTACACCTTGCATGAGCTTTACAACTTGGTGTCTTGTTGTTAATACTATAGCGAGATGAAGTTTGAGACTCATGTCATCCCACGATAGCACAATCATCGTGGATCTTGGGTTATCTAGCTCTTTCACTACTAGTGTTGACACTAGTTCACTAGGTATGGACCATACCCTTCCCAACTCTTTTCCTTCAAGTAGTATGAATTTTTTTGAGACAATGGTTGCAAGCATTCCACTCACTTGTCCCTCAAACACATATAACATCCACCATATTCACCTCCATCTCAAAATGCAAAAAATGATGCCATCATAAACCAACTTTTTCAAAATATTTCATCCCTCCAAAAACAAGTTTCCACCATAAACCAAAATCAACATGGCCAACCTACATACTAGGTCAAAAGCAATCCCTTATCCTTGGAGATATTGAGAACACCGATACCACAAGGTCTAGAGATTCCTAGATTCGATAAATATAGGGGGAAAGGAGATCCTTCTAACCATGTTTCCACTTACAACGCATTGTGTAGTGATTTTTCCCTTGAGGATAATCTCTTGGCTAATCTTATCCCTAAATCCTTGAAGGATACTACCTTAGAATGGTTTTCCTCATTATCGAACAACTCAATTCATTCATTCAATGAACTTGTTGAGGCCTTTATAAACCATTTCCAAGTGCATATGACTCCTAAAATGACCTTAGCCGATTTGATGAGATGTAAGCAAAAATATGATGAAAAATTTATTGACTTCATTTCACGCTACCAAGCGCTTTATTCCCAAAATCAACGTAAAGATTCCCGATCCTCACCTTCAATGTATGCTCATTAAGAAATTGCAAAATAAGATACAAGATAAGTTTACCATGATGAAATTTCCTTCCTTCATACACTTATGTACTGCCCTCCGTGATTATCAAAACTCAATTAGTAGTTGTGACACAAAACCCACCTCTAGCTGACCTGAGAATTCTGAGTCCACAAACCAAAACAATTACCAACCTTTTAAGAAATAGAATAAGGGCTTCCTTCAAATTAATCCCCCTCAAAAAACAACTCAACATGTCAATGCCCAAGTGGCTACTATAAGGAAGATGACTCCTTTCACATTTGGGGATCCGACTAGGCAATTCACTCCCTTACCTGATACCCTCCATAACACAATGCCACAAATTCTAGAGTAGAAAATGATCACCCTGCCTCTCATTAAAAATCCTGATCCTAATAATCCTTTACCTCTGAATTTTAGATCGAATGCTTACTGGCATTATCACTGAAAAAATGAACACGACACGAAACATTGTAAGCATCTTAAACATCTTGTGCAAGACCCCATTGATTTCGGTCGAATTTTAGTTGGTGGTGTTAATGATCAAGGAAATAAGTTTGTTGCCCCTCCCAACCAAAACTTGCAAATCTTTACCAACCCTATGCCTAATCATAATATTTCATTTGTCAAAGCTAGTGAAACTATAAAGAATGATGTGATGAATGTTGACATGGACGATGAGAACATAGATACAATTCAACAAAGTTCTATGGATACTATTAAGAAAGGTCCCATGGATACTATTGAAAAAGGTTTGATTGCATTGATTGAAACTCAACCTCATAAGGGCCAAACTAAAAAGCCTCTTGACATTGCTTTCTCATTTAAATATATAATTAGAAATGGACCTGATGGTCCTCTTTACATAGCCAGCTGAATCAATGACAAGGCCACTAATGGGATATTAATTGATCCCATTTATGGAGAGAATGTAATCACCGAAGAATTCTTACTTGCGCATGCACCCTATCAAGAAACATATGATAAACCGAAAGCATGGATAAAGATGCATAATGGTTTTTCTTGCCCTACAATGGGATTGATCACCATTCCTTTACAAATAGGACCGAAAAAATTAGATGTCTCATTCTCCATCATCTCAACATCAGATCAATTCCATGTGAAGATTGTTTACCCATGGCTATGCTCCATGCAAGCTGTCCCATCAGTTATGCATAAATGTTTAAAGTTTCCTATAAACCATAGTGGATTTAATCCTTTATCTTCCTGAGGGAACTTTTCATTAGATTTCTTTTGGCTTGAGCCTATGGAACCTATTAAACCTCGAGAAGAATTCTTTTTCAAATCCTACCAAAAGTTCAAGGTGAAATGCATAGCAAAACTATCCCTTACAAACATGCCTCAGGCTATGATTGAGCCTACCTTCCTTGATGAAATCATGATTGAACCTAAAGATATTCCAAACAACCAAGACCAACCTAAAACAAAACCTTTACCTATAACTTACAAAAGACCAAGAGACAACGAAAACAATCTCGTCACACCTCCTAAGATAAAACAAGTTTACAAAGCTAAAGAGAAAGTGGTTGAACAACCTCCCATGGTTCCTTCCATTCCTCCCGTTAGGGAAGAAAAGAAACCTATGGTTGATCGACTTGCTCCTATACAAATGCAACTTGAGAACTAAACTAAAAGAAACCAAAACACTAGAGATCGTAGGCGTAGATGTCATGCTCTTGCTCAATGAATTAACAAAGAAAACAACAAAGAAAATCAACATCCCAACTTGACTGAATCAACAAAAATATCCTATACCACAACCGCAACAGGAGCTAAACCCTTCTTTGGATATTATTATTTGACCTCCCATTGTGATTAACTTGGATGATGATGATGAGGTTACTAAGATTGACGAAGAAGTGCACAACAAATTGAATACATTTTTTCCTCTTCTATGAGCTTAAATGGCAATTCTCCTAGGAAGAGTGTTGAACTTGGTGTTAACCCTAGTTCGAAACTTTCTATTGTCCATTTGGCTAGTTGTCTTCCTTCTATATATGATGAACATGATTGGGATGTAGACAACCTACCAATAGGTTGAATTGCATGTGCCTTACTAGTCTTTTGAATTATTTTCTTTTTCATGTTCCTTTATGTGATTGCATGCACGTAATATGATCCCTTGTACTATTTTGTTTGATGTCTCTCTATCTCATTGTGACATTCCTTTATTTGTACCTACATTCTTCTCTATGTCGTAAGGATTTTATTTTTTAATTTGTCTTGTGTTTTTCTTTTAGGGATGATGCAAGGTGTTGATATATTCATGTCTCATCCATGTTGACCCAAAATATTTTCCTTTATATTTTCTTTGTCTTGTGTTTTCCTTTTGGGGATGATGTAAGGTGTCGAGACATTCAAGTCTCTTCCATGTTGACCCAAAAGGATTTTTCTTTGTTTTTGCTCTCTTTTATGTCATTCTTCCTATTCCATGAGTATTTGGGGAATGATGACAGTTTCAAGCTCTCTAAAAACATTGTAGCAAGAACATACTAACCCCGAATCAATGGATCCCTCATGTGTTTGGAGTTTCATTTTGAGGGCAACCCCTCCTTCCTTTTCATGACATAGCTTCATTTGGAAACATATGAATTAGCATAGGGCTTTCCAAATAAGTTCTCATGTCCTTTTTATTGTTAGCATTTATCATTTGCTACTTTAAAGTAATTACTCACATCATGGTGTTTAGCAATTCCTTTAAAGTGGGGGCATACATTGGCATTATTCTTTTTCAATTTATGTTTCATTGTGTAGTCTTCTTATTTCATGCGATGCGTCTTTCACTTTGTGGTGACATTGGGTAGGATGTCCCTCAAAGATTGTGATATCTCTTAGCATATTATATTCCTCTTAGTGGCTTGATGCAACACACTGCATCCCCTAAGTTATGAATATTCTATTCTTCGATTGGTCCTCTCTTGGAGATATTAGGCACAATGTTCCCTAAGTTAAGACCTTACATGAACTAAACAAAACTACTTTGAACGTACCTTACACTACTTTTGCATTTACAATACCATTATATGGCCACCTTGCATAACACATTTTGCTTTCCTGTGGAGCCATCTTATTTGCTCATGAGTTTCAAGCATACAAAGCTTTTCTTGCCTCATGAAGCTCAAAGTTCATTATTGTGTGGTGCATTATCAAAGCTATCAGGAGGTATATCTATGGTACGGTTGTACGTATGGGAACCAAACTTGGGTGTGAATTTACCATAGCCACTTGCTTGTGTATGTGAGCGCATTCCAACCACGTGTGTATGTGTCTTTCTTGGGGCTCACTTAGTGGATGACCCGAGGTTCCACTAGCCCTTGTGAGCATGCATTGGTTTGAATAGTGGACATCATGTTCCACTTGTAAACATTTTTGGATAAACAACTTAGATCTGATCCATAACATGTAGTACAAATGGTTGAAGCTTGATCCACCCCTTTTGTTTTACTTTTTCTTTTCCTATTTTTCTTTATGTCTTTGGTAATGTATGCTTGTGACTTGTTGATGCTCTTTATCATTTACATGTGTTTTCTTCTGTGATTATGTTGGTTTGTCATAGGATCTTGATCTTGGGGGCTTGATCACCCCTCTTGATCGTTGTTGTCCTATCTTACTAGCATTAGTACATTTGAACCCCTCTTGATGCGATTTTGTCTACTTTAGTGTGAGTTTGAAGCAAGTTCCTCCTCTCACTAAAGTGGGGGATAAATATAATGATGAAAGATGTATCCCTTTACATTTTTGCATTTGTTTGGGATCTCCCTTGTTAAATTAAGCTTAATGTGGCCTTGATTTAGTGTTCTAATGTGTTTAACACATTCACATTCGGTCTTGGGCCCTTGTAACATAAATGGACTTAATTATGCCTTATTTAGGGTGTTGTAAAGTGTACCTTTACACTTTCACACTAATCTAGGGTTTCATTAATAAATTGGGCTTCTTTATGCTTTAATTGGCCTTATTTTGCATCCACAAGACTTAATTAATACATCTTTCCAAGGATGATCCCAACATAAACCAACATCCAATCATAATTCATGTGTTTTTGGATTGTATGGCCTAGATTTAGTGAGTTGGGACTCATATTCCACCTTGGGAATATGGGTCCCACCTAAGTTTCAGGGCCATGATCTAGATTTCACATCAATCTAAGAATTTCTTGAAAAATGTGTCCCAAAGCCTAGCCTAATGGGACTCATATGCCACTTCTGGCATATGAGTCTCGTGTGGCTTAAACCTAAATTAAATTAAAATTATTGGTGGGATTTTATTCTCCTAGATTTGATGTCGGCTTGTAGTGTTGTAATTTTGAGGAATTTGGCATAAACAAGTATAAATACAAGCTTATTTCACTCATTTTTCACCTAGCAAGTTTACAAGTGACCTAGCAACTTGAGTATTCATGAATTATAGAAAATTGAGTTTACAAGAGCATTCAAGAGCTGATTATTAAGTGTTTTAGAGCATTATTCAAGTACCGAGCATCATGTCAAAGTCATCATGCATCATGTTTTTTTTTGAACTAAGATTTGTGATGTAGGGTTTCATGATTCAAGCAAGCATTCAAGTCAAGATATACAACATTCAAGAAAGAGTCAATATCTACATCCTTTGGAGCCATTTCATACATGTTTGCAACATTTCATTCCTAGGGTTTGGTGAGTTACACCATATCATTTTTTTCATTCATCATTCCTCCTTTACATTTGATTTCATTACAAGGTTTGATTACCAAAATGGGGTTTGACCAAGGAAAACTCATTTCTACTATCAAAATATTTTTTTTCCCCTCTTTAGCATGTGATTTGCAGATCTAGGTTGAAGGAACATTGAAGAGAAAGATTGGAAAGAAGTTGTCAAAGTTGCAAAGTTATCCAAGTTATCACCTTGTTTAGGAGATTATTAAAAGGCATCTATAAAGCATAATTCAACATTTTAGATCCAAAAATCAGGTTGAAAAGACATAGTAGAGGTTGAAGAGCAAATTCAGAGTTTGAATTTCCAAAAAGGTCAAGTAGGATTGATACACCACTTATGGCATATGATTCCCAGTATAGTGAACTTTCCAGTTTTCAGGTGTTCCAGACTTGTCTCTACCAGATTTTTGTTCCTGCCTAGAAACCTTAATCTGGGACTAAATTTCCCAACCTGGTGTATGAGTCTTAGTGTGCATTAAATTCACCTTTTTCGACATTTCAGGTCTTCATTCAAGCTTCTACGGGCTTCCAGGTTCACCTCTGTACTTTTCCAGTTCACTTTTTTGTTTTACATGCATTTTTAGGTCATTTATTCAAGTCTTTCATATCATTAGGTTTGATTATTAGGTATTGCATATTACATGTCTTTCCAAGCCCTAGCTTGGTGGTGAACCCCTCTTTAGTCTCTAATCATGCCATAGGACACCCTATTGCAAGATCTCTTTCCCCTTTACATCACTAGATTGAGATCTCAAGGGTTTCCTTGAATGAAACAAGTGTGAAGTAAGAACCCTATCCTTGTGCTCCATCTCCTAAAAGGTGGGGCAACCTATTCCCATTGTTACACCTCTGTAGGTAGCGGACTTCCCTTTTTAGTAGGTTCACTTGAAGGGAGCCTAGGAACATCTTTATCTATGCTTTGCTCATCTCTCAAGGTCTGGTAGTTATGGGTTTCAGAATTTTCATTTGACTCTATTCGGTCATCTAATATCATGGTTGCGTGTGAGTCACTATCTTCTAATTCTTGGTAGTGTATCATATTTACTCTTACCAATGCATCTTGGCAGACAAGGCATGAAAACTAAGAATGGTCTGTACTATGAATCTGGCACCAACAACCTGGCAATAAAAGCACATAGGTATCCACATACTTCCCAAGGTTAGTCATATTATCATACATTTTGCTTAAAAACTATTGGAAAGTATGATCAGAAGGTTCAAATTATTGCAATCCTATGACAAGACTATCTGCATCTGTTAGTTCATATGTTCCTAAGGACATCATCATGACATCATTCTTATATAATACTCTTAAGTCTAGTTTAGTGAATGCAACTTCATTAGGAGAATTATATTCAATAATTACATGTTTTAGCTTAGGTTCAATATCAATTTTGATTTGATTGTTCAATCCTCTCCATGGTAATCAGAGTTGCGTGAAATCAGTGGAAAACCATCCCATCAATTTTTTGGTCCATTTCCTACTAAGTAGCATTTCGTACATCTTGAGAATATCTACTACGTGTATATATTTGTACTCCTAGAATCTAGGATCTAAGGCTAGTTGTACATGAACGTTTTTAGTTCCCCTATGACTTTGGCCTTTGCCTTATTTAACTAAACCGCAACCCTATTGGTAGGTTTAGGGGTTATTCCTAACCTTTGGCATATAGAATATGTTATTATATTACATGAGGCTCCAAAATCCACTAAATAGTTGTGTAGGTTCTCTCCAAATATTCGTACAGTTAACAAGTATGGGGGAACTTTGACCTTAACTTTGAATATCATGGCCATTGCATCTCAAGTACTCGAAGCTTTCTCTTTGTCCTTTTGAGGGGCACTGTTAGGTATAGTTCTAGGATTGTCCAAAGACTTGAGCAATGCATCCTTCTGATTGGGAAAATTTTGCAACATGTCATAAGGGAAATGTTAGCTTTTATTTTCTTTCAATATTCTGCCATGTTGTATTTTTCCTCACTTGGGCTAGGGGCTTGGTGAATCTAGAAAATATTGGTTCTAAAACTGTCTCTGAAAGGTCCCCTAGGAGTCAGAGCGTTGTTATTAGCATGAGGATCCATAGGAGTAGGAATTTCTCTGGAGGAATTCCATCAATTAAAGGTTCTCTCTTGCTTCTCAAGTTGTAGGTATTCTTGTTTTGTTGAAAAGCAAAGATATCAACATTTTTGGCTTCATTCTTAGTTTCAAAGGGGAAGGTAAATTCCTCTTCCTCTAAATGATGATTCAGGTTTGTTTCACTGAACAATGCAAAATAATCTACCATCATTATGTTCATGTTCTCAAGAGAAGTTTGAGTGTTTTCCTTCATAATCGTAGATACCCTCAGCATCTGGACAACTAGACTCACTTCAATAAATTTAGGTTTCATGAAACCTACAACCATTGGCATATAAAGTTACCAAATTTGCACTACCTAGGGGGTTTGGGACCCCTCCATTGTTTGGCTAGTATTCCAAGGTTTGTGGGGTCTCTTAGAGTTAATTTTTCTACCTTGGAAACCTTGGTTGTCTAGTTGTTACCTTGATTATGCTTATAGTTATGATTATTTCCTTGATTTTGATTGTTTCATGTATGAGGAGGGTTAACTCTTAAATGGGTGAGTTCATTTGTAACTTGAGACATCTTCTTCATGGTCTCAAACTTAGAGGCTAGCTGAGCACTTTGTCTTGAGTTTGGAACTATTATTGGCCGCTCAAAGAAGGGTCTTCCTAAATGTCTTGTCCCATTAGCCTTAGTAAGATTTATCTCTTGCCCATAACTTGGATATGTGAGAATGGGTTTGACAGTAAGGCAAAAAATTATGGGAGGGATTTACTACTCCTGGGATAGGATTCATCAAAGGTGTATGACTTCTCAGAGCACTATTTATGACAAAGATGTGATTTTTCATTCTTGGAGGACGTAATGAAGGTAAAGCTCTAGAAGGATTCCTTGCTTGGGAATGCATTTGATGGGAAAAGATTATTGATTCATTATAAGTTTTATCCAAAGTGTCCCTAATAGCATCGCATAATATTCTCACAAATAAGTTAAGGGATCTAAGGATCTGAAATATGTCTAAATTTTCGCTAACTCAGGCATAAGGTATGGATCAACCAAATTTTTATGTCTTGTGGAACCTCATATTATAAATACTGTTGGGTAAATTAGGCTATTTTCTGCAAGACACAAACTGGTGATACAAGATGGCAGGATCTATGTAGATCTTGAATTCGTTGATGAATTTAGTTTCTAGATCTGGCCATGTGGTAATTCCTCCTCTAGGTAAATTGAGATACCAGTTTTAAGAAAAATCTCCTAGGGAGTATGGGAATAATCTACAAACTGTGTCTTGGTGACCAATTTGGGCTTTATTATAGATTTCTTTAAATGTCTTTATGTGATCTTCTATTGTTCAAGATTCACCATATATGTATTTGGGGTAGAATTTCTCCAGGTTTTTGGGTAATTCATGAAGGTCCTCCCATCAATAATGGAGAAATTTCATTTGTTGTGAAGAATGCCATTGTTACCAAAGGAGGTACAACAACAACTATGTTCAGGGGTGAGACTGGACTTTCAAGCAAGGATTGCAAATCTAGGTTTAATGGTGATGAAACTTTGTTAGAAGATTCACCTTTGCTTTTACCTTTATCACTTCTTACCTTCACATGTTGAGATAATTTTGTTTGATCTCCTTTTTTGGGGGAAGTACTAAGGAATCTACAGTATTTGTCTAAGAAAAAGGGTACTATATTTTCTAGCTTTGCTAATGTTTAGGCCCTCCTTCTAGCACCAATTTTAAGGGCGGTTTTAACACTTCCAACTTGCTAAGCAATAATAGGTTATTGCTTCTCTTGAAAACTAAATAAATTACTCAAAGGTTCCTTTCTAGTCAGGTCTTGACCGCGTGGGTCAAATAGTGGTTGTTGTCAACATATTTCATAAGGGATTTGGTTATTAGCTTTTCTAGAAATAACATGCAAGCAAAATAATGAATCTAGCAATTTAATAAACATAGTGCATGCTCAGATCTATAGAAAATTTGTATTTATTTAATACTCTTTTCAACAATTCCAAACTTGATTTAAATAAAATTCAAAAGATAGAAAGGGTAGAAAGGGTAACGAGATAAATTGAAATAAATTTAATCTAACAGACAATGATAAAACTTGTTTTAGTAATCAATTATGAATATTTAAATGAAATCCCACAAATCCATTATCAATGCAAATAGTCATTCACACATTTGTTGTTCAATAATGATGTAATATTCAATGGAAAGTAACCAACACAATATTTTCAAATTTCATGCAAATATCAAGCATGGACAGATTTGAGACAAAATCTTAATTCCAAAATTAACACTCAAGATTTCACTAATTTTTTTAATTCAGATAACATAAAACAGTCATACCATTACCAATGAAACAAATTGAGACACATATAAAATAGACATAATCCTTCAATTAATAAAAATTTAGATCTTCACAGAGTCAGTAGGCAAATCCACACTAAGAATACATAAGTTTCTTTTGCACAATACATCAACATTAGATACTTAGAAATCATCTAGAATCAAAATTATATATAGATCTGGGTTCTTATAATTGTGGATCTAACAAAAAAGATAAATGTAACTAACTCCAACGCTCTAGTTCTAATCTAAAAGAAAACTGGAATACAACTAAAGCAAAACTGGGCACCCCATTTTGAGTCTTTGTTTAACTAAACTAAACTTATGAAAATAAAAAGAAAACTGAAAGTAACTAACAACTACCCAATTTCCAATGCTAGTATTATTTCTCCAGTCTAGGTATGAAAATTAACTACAACAGTTTATTGAAAATTACAAAAATCATAACAATAATAGTATTAAATGTCTTCAGTCACTTGGCAAAGCTATCAATGAACGCTGATACTACTTCGTTCATTGTCTCCATGGCAAGTCCTCTATGATACTTGAGTTTTACCTTCTAACTAAATTTTTATTTTTCCATCTACTACTTTAAATTACTAAAGGCGAACAACTCCTCCTAAAGGGATTGGAGTTTTTCCTTCTTATTCATCATTTTCTTGATTCCTACTTGTGTGATCTATCCCTGCATTTGATTTTGCAACACTTCAACCATCCTTCTAGGGTACCTTACCAACATAGGTGTTTCCCACAATGTGCAATCCAAGTCTTCAATGGCTTGGTGGATTTTATTTAGTGTTTTTTTCAATTGACTCCTTTCTTTGTTCAACGTGGACTTGCATTTATTCAAAATATTCACCTAGAACTCCGTTGCTCTTACCCATTCAATTTTTTTTTTCTTGATCTTCCTCTTCAATGACAACAAATTTTAGTAGTTCCTCCATTGATGTCTCTTTTATTTTATATAAAATTGGGATGTAATCCTCCCAAGATAAGAACTCTCTCTTCATCAATGGTCAGATCAATTTGTTGAGCTACACTATCCTCATCACTAATTAAGTGATAAGAGTTTATTAATTTCTTTAGCACCTCAGTTGCTAAAGACAAAAAATTAGATTTCTATTGTTGTGCTACTAGGATCCATTCATCTAGGTTAGAATGCTTGACCTTTCCTTTCAAGGCAACTTGCAACATAGAATTAGGAGATGCAATATTAACTAGTCCAACTAAATTATTTATACAGGTTTTCAGTTGGGCCACCTGAGCTTTCAACTCTTTCTTGGTATTCTTGTCTTTCTACATTCTCTTCAAAATTATAGAGATGGACATTTGGAGAGATTGTTTCTCTCCTTCCTTGGTTTGGACTCCCAAATCAACTTACTTGATCTAATAGTCCTTTGGCCTTATTTCTGATTCTAACTAATCAACCAGTGGGACAACTTATTTTGTTCTATTTCCTTGCTCATCCACTATAATGGTTGATATTCTCTGGGCCCTCTTTCTTTTGTGAACCAGAGATTGGAAAGCTTATGAAAAAATGCTTAGGCTTTGATTTGAGCTACTTTCCACATAATTTTGTTGTCTCCTCTGGATAGAATGACTTAGCTAGAGAGGCATAGAAGCAGATGTTTCTCTATGAGAAGAGATGATTTCTATATTGTGGAAGCCTTTTACATCATATTCTTGTTTGGTCTCTCGCTCTTCAGTCTTTTCTCTAACCTCTTCTTCTTCTTCTTCTTCATACGCATGTTCCTCATGAATATGTTATGTTTGGCCCACTTCCTTCTTGACATGTTCTTCTTCAATAGGAATCTATTCATGATGAACCTCTTCTTCAAAAGGAGGTTCTCTCTATACTTCCTCTTTAGTAGGAAGCTTATTTTCTATCTCTCCTTCCTCTCACACAAATTATTTGGTAACATTAGGGTTTTCTTCCTCTATAGATGGTGGCTCTTCTTAAGTAAGTTGAGGAGGGATATTAGTAGGAGGATACAGAGTGTGGACAATAATTTTTTGTTGCCCACATAGTGCTTTGCTCCTAGGGTTTTTCACCTAAAAGGAGAAAGGGGAGGGGTCCAAAATGAAAATGTCTACACTCAAAGTTAATGTAAATGAGATGTATTATGTCTATTTATGATGTACTAATGCACTGATCTGAAAATGAAATGATTTAATAATGTAAAACCTAAGAAATGTGAAGTTCTGGAAAACACACTATGATATGCAAAAATGCCTAAAAAATGCAAGTAAATGATGAAATAACTGAATAGAATCAAAGAGGTGCACTTGGAATCTGAAACTTGATGTTGGGAGATTTTGGAATACTGAAAATTTGATTGGAAATGTTGACTAGGACACTTACGCCAGGCTGGGCGACTTAGTCCCAATTTCGGGAAAACTTGCCGGAACAAAAATCTACCAAATGGGTATCCAAAAATGCAGAAACCACTTTTCAGACCTGGAAGGAGGACTAATCTTCGAGTAGTGGTGACTTAGTCCACTTGCAGATCTCAGGAATCTCGAGAAAAAATCTTGTAGCCTCAGGTTTGCACTTGCTTTTCTGACAGGTGTCTGAGGTGTCTGCACTTGATTATGTAGAAAACAGGATAACAAGTGTCTCCAAGCTTGAATTAGGGTTATGTTGACTTGATTGACTTTGAATACTTATTGACCAATTTTCAACACCTATTTATTTTACAAATTTGCATACAAAGTTTGTAAACACACATGCAAAGAGGGAAAAATGGTTAAGGGTTAGAGTATAGGGATTTGCCTTGGACAAATCCCACTTTGGTAATCAAATCCTTGATAAAGAAGTGAAATGGAAAGAGAATGATAAATAGATAACATGCAATGTCATAAACTTACCAAACCCTTGATGTGTAGATCTGAAGATATGCAATGACATGCTCCAATGGATGACTTGATTATGCCTAAATTGCTTGAATGCTTGAGAATGATTGAGTTAATTGCTTGAGTAAATGCTTAAATGACTAGATGAGTTAGGAGATGGGAGAGATGAAAAATGAGGATAAAATCCCTTATTTATACATGATTTTACTAAATTTCCCAAAAATAACACATCATAGGCCGACCTCAAGGTTAGAGGACAAAATCCCGCTAGAAAATTGAAATAATTTTGAGTTTTGTGCCAAAAAGGACTAAGTCGCCCCTATTGGTGACTTAGTCCCACTTAAGCAAATTAAGTGGGTGTCGGGAATTAAAGGGTATTAAATGTTTTCCAATGGGAATATCCTCAAAAAAACACTTAAAAACGATCGGAAAGTGTATTAAAGGGTCATTTAAACATGAGAAAGGGTTGAATTAGTGTTGACAAGTCTAGAAAAGCATGAAAGTGGGTTACAACACTTTACAACACCTTGAAATAAGAATTGGTAAGTGATAAAAAGGGGATATTTAGGTGAATTATGATGAAAGGGTCCTAGAAAAGTGTGAAAGTGGGTTACAACACTTTACAACACCTTTACAAGACATCCTAGAAGTCTTAATGATTCACAAGGGTCCAAGACTGTTGTGTAGTTTTTCGCACACACGCCCCGCTGAAAGCAAGGACCCTCTTTCGCTTCAGTTTTTGGTTTTTTGGCCCTTTCTTTTGGGGTTTTGTCTTACTTGGGCACGGTGCTTGAATGTTTATTTTTATTGTCTAAGTGTTTTCCTAGGTTATTCATTGAAAATCTTGAGTTCTGATTGAGTTTCGGGCTTTTGCCCCGATTCGGGATTTTCTGCCCTGGTCGGATTTTCCTGGATCCTGCTTGAACCTCCAGCTGGATCTTGCTGTTCGGGAATTTTGTGTCTTCACGGATTTCCACGTGGGCTGGACTTTCCCAGATTCCACCCTATCATCGGCTTCCCAGGCTTCATGACTGTCTTATCGAGTGCATTAATGGCTTCATACGTGCTTTGAAGGCTAGGTCCTACTTGATTTCTGAGATCTTTTGCGCCATTATGTTCACTATTTTCCATCATTTGAGCTGGTATGTACTTTCTCTGTGATTAATTAACTTCATTTTGAACCATTTGGGGCTTGCTTCATTTGATTTGGTGGTGGTTTCTGGTGCGTCCTCGCCTGTGTTCATTGGGGACATCCTTGAGCTTCGCGTTTGTTGCTACTGCGACCAATTTATGCTTCATAATGGTATGTGCCTGAGTGCTTTGCTTTGATTTGATTTATGAATGGCATGATTGGGGCTTGTTGGCTTTAGTTTCCTGTGTGTTTCATGCTTGGGTTATTCAGTGTTGTGTCCTTGTTATCTCCCAGGCAAGTTTTGAATTCACATGTTCATCTGCATTCTAATGGGTCTTGCCTAAGAGTAATCCGTAAACCCTAGTGGTGACTAAACTGTTGAAATAACTAATTTTTGGCTAGTGTGCTAATTGCAAGTGAATAGGTTTAAACCTAGGGCAATGCTGTGTTTGAAGATTTTAGCTTAAGATTGACCAAGAATACCAGGGAATTTATAAGGAGCCCATTCCTAGCATGCCCCAGTTTAGTCTCGTCGAAATCTGTAGTTAATTCAGTGTCTGGGTGAAATCATGTCTTGGTGTCACAGTCTGGGAATCTCTGTCCTTTATGAGCTTTCTTCGCTATGACCTTTCATCTTCGGCGAGACCATATATCGATCACCTAGGGCTTTACCGAAACGGTCTTCATTTGCTCTGTTGGGTCGCCAAGGTATTTTCATTCTTACACCGACAAGATCTTGAATGCCCATCAGTCAGCGGGACCTTTACCTTCGCCAAGACCTCACCCCGTGGGGAGATCTCTCATCCACCTGCTTGTTCATGTTTTCCTTCGGCAAGACACACCCCAGCTCGCCAAGATGTCATGACGAGGTCTAGAAGCTCTACCGATATTCACTTTTCGCCAGGACATTTGTCCTTCGGCGAGACCTCCCGCCGAGCATGTTCGTTTTCCCTGTGTCGTATGCTTTCCAAGTCATCATAACCCTTTGAGTTCAGGGAAACCTCATGCCGATCACCCTACATTTCACCGAAGTCTTCCTGTCGGTAGGATAAACTAAGTCACTGAGATGTCATAGCGACTCCCAAAGGCCTTGCCGATTCCCGTTCTGTCGCTGTAACTTTCGCCTTCGGCAAGACCTTTTATCGATCACCCAGCCTTTGCCGAATTCTATCTGTTGGCATAGCTTTTCCATTTCGCTAGGACCTCCCACCTAAAGCTTGAAGTCATACCGAGGTGTTTGCTTGGGCTCGCCGATTGGTGAGACGTGTAATCTTCCCAGAGACCTTACCCCGATCACCTTTGGCTCATCCCGATTTGAATGTTATGTCCCCTTTCGCTGGGACCTCACACCAAAGCTACCGTGTCTTGGCGAGACCTACTTTTCTGGTGATCTTTCGGTGTAATATTTTCCTTTCGCTGAGACTTCTCCGCGAGACTCCAAACCTTTGCTGAAGCTTTCGCTTCGAAGTCTCCTTTGGTCTGGAAATTTTCCTTGCCCGCAGATGTCCGTCAAGACCGGATTTCTCTGAAATCCGGTGTTCCCCTATTTTCTTGAAAATCCTTCTAGCTTGATTTCTGCAAAAATACGTCCCTCACGAATTTTCTCGAAACTTAATGAAATACAAAGGAATATTGAATAACGTGACCTGTTGATTTTTAGTGCATTTGTTGGTTTATTCATGCTGTATTTGGATCTCCCACATGGTCTACTAATGAAAAGTGATCGAATTTAAGGAATCTTAAGTAGGTGTTTCTTGGTTACTCCATTGGAATCCGAGCGGACTGGAATTTTCTAAAATTCCTCTAGCCCAGATTCCGCGGGTGGCTTTGAAACCCAAAATTTGTTGTAGACATTTTATAGGAATTTTAATAACACCTGGTTTATTTGGGATGCATTCTAACGGTGTTTTGATGGATTGACCTTACTTTCCTGGGATTCTTATTGTGTTTTCATGTTTAATGCAGGCCGAATCAAGCAAGGCTAGAGTTGGGTCCTCGTTATCTGATGCAGAAAGAATCAAGCTAGACATTAAGAGTAAGGTCCTTGAGAGTAAGATCACCTCTGTCTGGTCAGAAATTACTGATACCAACATTGGCCTCTGGAACTATGAAGAATTCAAAGCAAGGACGTCAACTGAGGATCCTCCTTTGGTGACTAGAAGAATGAAAGAGTCAGGTTTGGCCCATGTGGCCAGTTTCCCTTCAATAGTGCAATGCTATGAGCTGGTCCTTGAGTGCGCCAGGCACTATGATCAGGACACGTAGAGGATAATTGGTCCTCAAGGGAGAATTATTGCAAATCTCAACCCGGTCTCCATCGCTCAAACCTTTAACATGCCTGACAGATCTCGTGTGGTAGGATTCACCATTGAGGCAGCCCAGGAGTAGTATGATGACCAAACCGTGAGGTATCAACAGCTAATCAATTCTTGGTTGGAGAAGCCTAAGTCCTATTATTCCAAACTACCCAAACAACTATTCAGAGCCAAATTCAAGAAGGAGTATTATGATGCCATCACCTTTCTGAGCAGGGTGGTTGGATTGAAGAGTGCTGGTACATTTGAGAATTGGATGTGCCATGCAATTGTAAGGATGGAATAAGAGAAAATTAACTACCACTGGGCAGGGGTCATCAGTCAGGTGATTCATAAACAGTTGTCCGATGTGTTACAGACGAAGACCTTCACAATGACCTCCTATCTGGTTTATGCACTTGCTAGGTTCCACCCCTACAGGGGATTGGATACAAGGGGGACCTTTGGGCAGGATATTATTTATGAAGTTTTCCCTCAGTTGCATTGGGGGGGTTCAAATTATAGGAGAGCAAATGATGCATTCACCATGCATATCACTAGAATGCTTCAAGAAGTAGAACATGTCAGAATTTTAGATCTAGCCAAAGAACTTATCAAGAAATATGGAGCTTGGTTTATTCAATTTCCAACCTTCTCTTACATTCGGATTGATGGCTGCCAAAAGGCCCCATATAGACTTCCAAGGTACCCCACTGACCACATTATATTGCTGGAAGTAACAAGGCAGATTTGTGATTTTGATACAATTGTCAAGAAGGATAAGCATAAGATTGGATTTGGTGGAGAGTTCCCATTGAAGATTGGCATTGGGGAGGTATGCCCTTCTATCGGTTCTACCCAAGCCTCAGAGGAAGAATTGAGTACTCTTGGCCTGTCTCTCCACTCCCAAAGGTCTAGATTTGATATCATAGGGGAGGCTCAAAAGAGAGCCAGCAGGGAATATTGCCATAGGGTGAACTTAGAAGACTATTGGGCCAATTGCAGTGATGAGTATGATGTCCGAAAGAAGAAATTCTCTCGACTTCCGATTGATGCAATCCCTGATCAGTTGGAGGACGATGGGAACTTGATCCAAGATCATGCCTATGAAGCGGTGAAGGATAGGCCGATTAGTGATGTGGATTGGCTAGAAGAGGAATAGGAAGATTTGAAACAATTGATGGATCCAGTTCTCAAGTTTACCAAGATGTGGCTCAAGCACACTTTGTGGGAGTTGGAGAATAAAAGTGTGCAATGCACATACAACCTGATGGGAGATTTGGATCCCCATTCTACTTCTGAAGAATCTACCAAACAAGACATTAAGGCCAAGGGCAGGTTGGACTCTCCTCTTAAAGTTAAATCTAAAGGTGTTCAAGAAGAAGAAGCCTAGGAAATAGAAAAGCAGAGGAGGCCAAAGGCTAGGAAAAGGATGAGGACTAAGAAGTTCGAGTAGGGTCCTGAGGTTGATGCTCCTGTGCTAAAGAGAAGAAGAATTGTAAAATTGTCAGAGAAGGCTGGCCCCAAGGTTGCAGAGGAGGTAGTTACCCCACTGGTAATAGATGTTGAGAGCTCAGAGGAGAAGGAAAAAGTGTATGCAAAGAAGTCTAGGACTCCTTCTCCTAAGGACGGTGTGCCTAGAGCAGGTTCCCCTCCGGTTGTCTCCCATGAGATGCACCTTGGAGATGTGCCCCCCGCTCATGAAATTCAAAGTGAACTGGGTGAAGAAGAAAATATTGAGGATCATTTGGATACTGAAGGTGAGGAATTCCATGCAAGAGATCTTCATAGTGTAGAGGATGATATTGAAAAGATAATGCAATCCCCTATGATTGCACATATAGACTCTCTGATTAGAACTGAGGCAGTTGAATCTCCTCCAAGGGAGGTAGAAGCAGAAATGATCCCATCACCTAGGCAGGAGGAAGAACATATTGAAGAAGAAGAAAGTAAGGCCGATGAAGCTCCTGATGAACAAAATTTGAATGAGGAGGTACCTAGGGGTTAACAAGATGAACAAAAATAGGCTGAGGAGCGATTAGATCCTGCTATCCCTAAGTGGCTTGACAAGGAAATAAAGAGAAAGTAGGTGGTAGTAGAGGATAGCCCAGTGAATTGGGATGTACTGCTAGCCAAAATTGGAAAAGATAAAGGTAAGAAGAAAGCTAGGGTAATCTCAAAATTTGAAAGGGATGAGGCACACAACAAAGTTGTTCATGTTGCTACCCCTGTCCCAGATAAAAATAGAGATGATGTGGCTAGGAGCGATTACAATATACAGACTTTCAATCTTGGGCCTACATCGGTTGAGTAGGACATCAAAGATTATGAGGGCTCTAGTGCAGTCATGGTGGATAGATTGAGAAGAGAGGTAAAAACCAAGCAGGAGCTTAAAAGGGAGAATGAGAACCTCAAGAAGTGCTTGGAGGAGTTAATGAGGCCACTACAGTCAATCAATCCCTCTTCCTCTACCTCCAATCCTTTGCCTAAAGAGACTATATCTGAGCTAGAAAGGATGAAGGCTACCACCCTTGCCACTGTGAATTGGTTGAAAGGAGTACAAATTAAGGGTAATGAAGCTATCAGGGAGATTTTATCAATTGGTAAGGATGCTGTCATGACCACTGAATGGTTGAAACGGGTAATGGCGCAGGATAAAGAGGACACCGACCTCCTACAGAAAACTAGGGCCCTAATGGAATACACCAGGGACAAGTTGGTCAGCGACGGGATTCTTCCTTCTTCCAGAGCTTTCGAGCCATGGGAATGGTTTGAAACGTTGCAAATCTGACAAAAAGTGTTGAGGAAGGTATACAAATAGAGAAAACACATTGATGACACCCTAGCTGGTGTCTATGATGGCTCCATTGCTTTTTTCAAAATTATGACAGGACGAAGGAAAATCGTGCCCAGGTATTTGAATTTTGAGCAGTTGAAAGAGTGGTGGCATGATGTCTATGCACCACTTGATGATGGGTCTGTCTTCGAGCACCAACTAGATGATGCGGCCACCTACCTCGCAGTTATTGATAAGCATGTGGCACACAAAGCAGACTGGGATAGGTTGGTCAAACACTCAAGGGAGGAGATTGCATCCATTGAGAGGTGACTTAGGGTTTTGCTAGTACCACCTATGGCCGACTTGGATGCGGCGTTCTTGAGGCTACACGACAAGTCAGATCGGTGCAAGGATGACGGGGAAGGGGGCTGATGATGGACGACAACACGATTTGTGCTTCCCCATTATCTTCCTGCGCGATGACCGGGCTACATCATGGATCCAGGCTCGACCTCAATGAGATGCTCATTTATTGCCTATTTGACCCATTTCGACGACCTTCTTGGCTGGGTGGTTGCACAGAGTTATTGCTGTGAAACCCTTGCTTGGCCGACGGGGTTTTTTGGGTTTCTATATATTGGGCATTTGGCCTCTTTGTAAAGGGTTAGAGAATTTTTAGTTAAAGCTAGAGGAAAACTAGTTAGAAGTTAGCCAGTTAGAGGTAGAGTAAATTAGCGAATAGTTGCTCTCAAGCAAATATTGTAACAGAAAACCAGAGTTGTTGCTACAGGGGACAATCTGAATATAAGTAATGTCATTGTGATTTGGTGCCATTCTGGTATTCTCTTGTCTTGCATGGTTCTTGTTTTCCATCTTTAAAATTGCTTTGAGTTGGTAAATATCTAGATAGATTCGATCTGATAATGTTTGTGATCCAATACTTAAATGTTGCAGCAATCCTTCAGTCCATACTTTTCGTAACCAACTGACTGTTAGTTTCTTTGCAAAGTTAGCCTGGACTTGATATTCCTTGTGCTTAGTTCAATTGTGAATGCTGTTCATTTCAACTACAATAGGGTTATTTGAATGCATGTTCATGGTTTGAAAATCTTAAGAGCCTTAGAATATTGCATTGTTTTATGTAAGGTAGCAGATTTATTGGGGTCAAGCAGAAATCAGTTTTGAAGGATTGGTCCGCTTTGGGTATTGATTACTCTCATTGTTAATCTTAGGAGTAATTTAGATTTAGAAATCTCTTTGAAACCCTAACTCTTTTGCCATTTCTTTGATCATTGGATTAAATCTTGGATGGAAGGCTCACCAGTTTGTTAAATCTGATAAAATTGATTCAACATTTGCTTGTAGTAAGGTCCCATTATGATTACCAACAATTTCACATTTATCACTGAGTTGTTTATGCATTGTCAAGACCTGACATGAATACCTTGGGGTTATCTCTTGAGGCTTGCTAATAGAGATTTACCTTTTAAGAGAGATAGGATATTGCATCTTGTCTGTGTTGTTGTTGAGCAGAAACAACGATCAACAAAGACCTAATGTGAATGTGTTGGTCACATTACAACATTAAATCTAGGAAAAATCAAGCCAAAGTTCACTAGAAAGACTCAAGTGAGCATAAAAATGTCAACTATACATTTTTTGGTGACACACATAGGTTTGTTCTAGGGATATGGAAGAGGTGAAGGTGATGATGATTCATGTGGAGTAGGTTAGCTGAAATTTCCTTTGGGTAGCTCTTTCCCTGATTGCTTGTCAAGTTCTTTTCTTCCTTACTAGATTCTCTCCCTCGGGTTCTTCCTCATTGTCACCAATTGTTATTGGTTATTTTTCCTTCCTCTTCTTCCCTGCCACATTGGGAGGTGTCTTCTTTGCAGTTTCCTTGGTAGGGGAAACAATAGCAATAGATGTTCATTCTCTTGTCTTGGAATTTTCAACTTCCTTTGTAGGTTCTGACAACCTCATCATTGGAAAAGGATGTTGCAACCATTTGAGTGACCGAGCTACGATACCTTTCACCCTTGTTTCAATATCATCAATCTTATCCAAAGAATAATCTTCATTAAAGATTGGTTGGTTGTAAATTTTTTGCTAATGGTAGATGGGATCAAGAAACTTCCCATCTTCTTTTAATTCCTTTGACACATGGGCCTCTGTGCAATATTTAATCATTTTTACTATTAATTGACAATAGTTTTTCATCCACACTTCAAATTCTCTTTTTTAGTTGGCCTAGTGGTCTTCAAGCTTAGGTTCATAAATAAAGAATGAACCTATCACATTAGCAATCTTACTGATTGGTTTGAACTAGTGCCGAGCGTCATTGCACAACATAACATTCTATTTTGATAGCTCCACATCAACATCCTTTTCATTTTGCATATTTACACAAGAATAAACTCCCATTTTGATGGGGAAGCTATACCTGGACTTGTGCTTTCCTGTAATTAATTGGAAAATCTAAGTCAACTGTCTATAGACTTCCAGTAGGATCATCTTATCTGAGGGGTACTCGGGGAGCTTATATGGAATCTTATGGAAGCCTACCACAGATATATGTAAATAATTTGAACTAGATGTACCAATTCCCCCATGCTTTAAATTCTTCCATAGCCTCATTGGAGAATCTTCTAGAGAAATCTCCCTCTGATTACAACATAAACAAAGTTGTCATTGACAACATATAAGTGTGCATAAATATCCTCCAACTTTAATTAAGGATAATGTTCATATGTAGTAAATTATTTGAGTTCAAAGGAGCCCACTTGATCCAGTCCTGAGAAGGAGGCTTGATATGCCAAGAGATAGAGCAAGTATGAGTTGATATAGAATTTGGAGGTGGCAATAATAGTCTTCAATTGCTCATGAATGGAGTCACTTATAAGAGTGGCCCAACCAATTATGCTTTTCCTTTCAATCATTGATGGTCAAAATGAACTAGACCATCCATGGATAGAAATCCCTAGCATGTTGATATCCAAATACTCTACTCAATAGGACAATCAGGTCCTTGATACATTCTTTAAACTTACTCTAGTGTTGTACGCTATCCATCTTGAGGGTCACTTTCCTAGGAGTGACTAGCATATGATTATTTATATAAGTGAGGTTTTTAGCTTCTTCATCATCAAAGTATTGGATTGCCTTCTTCATATCAATTGCCTCATATTGAGGGTAGGAAATAATCCTAAAAATATTCTTGATCATATATGGGCTGACATCAAGGACCATTTCCCCTAATGAACCCAATACATTCCTTGTTTTATGATTGTAGTAATGGGCACATGTTAGGACTAGTTCTGGAGATTGAATAATTACCGAAAATGTAGCAAATTTCACCAATCCAAAATTAGCTAGTACTGTAGCAGCACACATTATTATCTCTTCATTGTTGATTCTCCTCTTGAATTCGTCCATGTCTACATGACCAAGGTTAGTGTCTCCAATCTTAGTGTAAAGGGAGAAAATTTTGGATGGTGGATGATAGCCTTTGTATTGGTACTTCATCTTTGTGGGGTCCTTTGGTGGCATATCTCTTTTATATAGAAAACATCACATATTACCATCCATTACCTCAGAAGAGAGAAAACCTTCAAAACCAGGATATATTTGTCTAGATATATTTGATTACAAAATAACTTGTTGAAAAGAAGGTTAAAGCCCATAAAATATTTTGGGTATCGAGCCTTGAGCCTACCCCTTACTTCTTGTCAAATGGTTAAAACATCCTTAGTGAGAAAAGTTTGATTCAAGTTTTTGGTCTTTTAGAGGTGGGGTATCGAGGATACCCCTTACCTCTTGTTTTATAGCAATATCATTGGTAAGAAAAAAAATTGGTTAGCAATGCTCAGAGGCTTTGTTGCAACATGCTTGGGAGTTAGGGATTGGACATGTTGTATGCCTCTTATTTTATAGCATTTCGATGGACTTAGAAAGCATGTCCAACTAACAATACCCAAAAGCTTTCAAAGATATTGGGAGTTGAGGATCGATCATGGTTCTTAACATTTGTCTTCAGGTTTCTATATCAGGTAAGTGAAACTCCCATGACTCAACACCTGAGCAACATTACTTGGACTTCAGATGAAATTTTCAAAAGGATTTCTTGAAGGCTTGTTACTGAAATTGTTCATTTGACTAAATCAAAAATGATTTTTACTATGGTTTTGGGGATTGAGCCTCAGAGCTTCTACATACCTTCTACGTCTATTAAGAAAGCACATAGATGATCCACCCAATCAACGATTCCCAAAAGGTTCTCAAAGAATGGATTTTTGCTAAGTGTTTACATGGGATATTAGGGATTGGGGATTAGGCATACCTCTTACCTCTCTACCTCAATAAGAAATTTTGTAAGAGGTATGTCTAATTGACAATGCTTGAAAGGGTTTTAAGGATTTTTCTAAGTCTTTAGAATTGGATTTCAGAAGTTAGAGGTTTGGACATTGGTCTACTCATTTGTTGATATAAAATTTAACCAAAACTCAAAGTCCAAACATTTATCAATTAAGACTTGCAATTTATTGTTAAAGATCAAGGAACAAGGGTTGGAACTTTGATCCATCTTTGTCATATAATTGGTTTAGTGAGTAAGCCTATGCTCTGACACCTGACACCTGATAGGGTTTCTAAAAATTCCAAGGCATAAAATATTTAACCTTGGCTAGGCTGAGGCTCGATGCTTGATGCCTGATTGATGATATCATAAACATCCTTGATTGAAACATTAGAGAAAGAATCAATTTGGTGGAGTGAACACATAAAAGAGAAAAAAAGACAAAGAAAATGAAGAAAGAAAAAACTAGAAGGAAGAAAAAACAAGAGAAGGCCCAATGCTAGATTGACTAGATGCAAAACAAAATAGAAACACAAGCAACACCCACATGACTGAAACCAACTAGATTGAATCAAATGATTCACTCTAAAATGTAAGAGAGGTTTCAAATCTATGTGGCAATGCTGTGTAGGGACGAAAAAACACACACAATAACACCACAAACACACAACAAAACACATAAACTCAAGAAAATGTGAACATGAACACAAGAAAGCATGAAATCACCAGTCGAGCCAATGTGAATTCATCCATGCACAATGAATGTGCACCCCAACTTGGTCGATACCCAAGGTGAACCAAAATGAAGTAGTAATAATGGTGAAGGCACACACAATGCATGCTTTTAGTAGAGGGAAGTAGTTATAGAGCTCAAGTGCAAATATGAAAAGGTAAATATGAAAATGAGCTCTCAACTATTGATAATACCTCCCCATAGTACCTCATTGATTGCCAATAAATACCACATTCAAAACTCTGTCAGTGCATTAAATTTAAAGCGGGTGATTTGATTGGCACGAGACTTGAGGTGACAAGACATCATCGCCATTGGGCTTCATGGGTCAAGCATTCAATAGAGAGAAGAATGCTCGAAGTCTAATAGGATAAAAAACAAAACAACATCAAGTGCCAAGGCAAGGGACAAGGATCGAGCTTGACGTTATGAGTATGCCAATAAGAGGCTTGATTTCTTGAACCCCAACAAGACACTCGAAAGAAATAAAATAAGGAAATAAATAAGGGAAGAGAAAAGAGAAGGGGAAGAAAAGGAAGAGAGAGAAAGAAAGATAGAAGGAAAATGATGACACACAAAAAGAAAAGAGGGGGTCCCCATTTTGTCAAGGAAAAAATGAGGTGTGAGAGCAAAGGCACAACTTCTATTCCACATGTTTCAAGTGTGAGACGAGTCTTATGAACATCTATGTATATATAAATATGAATTGGTGGGATTTTAGAACTTACATGCTTTGTTCAAACCTATAAAGAGTGCGAATCCTTTGTGCGTGGTTGATTTATGTTGTCGTATTGTATTTAATTTGTTTTTAAATACATGTTGTTGTGTTTGTGCAATATATAATGCTTTAATTAGAAAGATAATTAAATTGCAACTTATTGGAAATGTGCTTATTGCACTATTTTATTTCTAGTAAAAGGAAAATAAATTGTATTTAATTATCCCTTAGAAATAAAATATCTTTTTACAGGAAATATAATTAATTTATTTGAGATTATTGCATGGCGAATATTAATTCTAAACCAATTGTAATGTATTAGCTTTAGTATATTAGTGTGAAGGTAAATTATTTAAATGTTTGAAAGAAAAGGATTGTTACAAATGTTTTAAGTTGGGAAAATGTCTATTTAAATAAAAAAATATTTTATTGTAATACCTCTTAATTCAAAAAAATAGGAAAATATAAAAAGGAAGGAATAAGCTTATCTTTCAACACTTTTTGCATTATTGCTTGAAATCCTCTTTTTATTCCATTGTTTTTTTTTTTGGAAGATTGAAAAGGGGTTCATATTTTTTTAAATTGGAATTGGCTTGGTGTGTATTTGCTTATGTGTGTGGCAAAGATTGTTGTGTGGTTCAATCATCAAAATGAGGTTTTATTCCATTGTTAAAGTTTGTGTTGGGAATGTATTCCTCCCATTTTTATGTCGAGAGGCATTCTACAGTGGCAACAAAAACCTGTGTGAATTATTTTGATGTCCTGGCTTGTTGTCATGGTAGTAATTACATTAAGAAGAAGCTAAAAAATTTGATCGGTGGTGGTAGTTGAATAGTGTTGTTTGGTGTAATAGCAGGTTAGGCATTTCATTTATTTTCCTAGGAAATTCCTTATTTATCCACTCATGGTTTCTCCCATTCATAATAGACGAGGAAAAAAATAGTGCAGAGCACAACATTTCTCAGCAACAACAACCATTTCAAATCTGAGAATTGCATCAGGTATATGAATGATCTGATTGTATGTTTGATTTTAGATGATGATCTCCATTAAAAGTATTCTTTGTTGCTTCCATCATAAATAGTTTATGGGTTGAGAAATAAAATAATAGATTTCTATTAAATTTATTAATATGTTATTTCCCTAAGCTTCCTCTATTCTATTATTGTGTTTCATCATCCAATACTATAATGCACAACTTTAATTCCTTGCTAGGGGAGAGGGGCCCATAGTGGAGCACCCTAACTTTGCCTTTCTCAAAATCCTATGTGGAAATTTCAAATCACTCCCAATTTTGTACAATAGTTTATTTGACAACTCACATGCTTCTATATTTCGTTTTAGGGCCACATCATCAATATGATGCCACATCGACATGCTTTTTGTTTAGGTATCCAAAAAAGGCCCAAAAAAAAAGTGAGACAAATAGTGGTGCACTAAGTCATGTTTTATTGGTGCGCTGATGTGGCATCACATGATTGTTCAGTTTGTGTATTTTATGGATAAAAAGTGTTTTGCAATTGGATATTAAGGTGCTTCACTATGTGACCCACTGAGGACTACTTCTATCCCCACTATTGGACCTCGCTCCATTATAGGCCCCTCTCCCCTAGCCCAATCATAGCTAGATATACTGAAAGAGATGCTCGATCACCTATCATCATTTCCTGGTTCATTCTTATCCCACTTTGGGTTTCCAAACTTGTAAGGGCTCTTCTCCCTGCCTGCATATCCATTAATATTATGCCAAGGACCTTGAAAGCATTGAAATTTGGAGTCACCATTTGCATGTCTCTGTTCTTGATGAAGATATCCCTCAAGCAAGTATTTCATACCAAAATTGCTAGCACAAACTAAAAAATATTCATCCAGATAAATTTTTGTGGGGTTCAAATAGCAATGGACAATGTGAGGGTTACAATATTTATGCACATGAATAAGTTCCCAATAGTGAATATAATGGCATCAATGTGCTTGCTTAGGTTGAACATCATCCTGCGATCCTCCATTCTCACAAAAGGCTCCAGCTACTACTTTTGATAATATTTTTGGCATAGAATGAGTGGGTATTTTCCTGTAGGTAGATCTTTGTATGATTTGGCTTGGGTTTAGATGTGTTATTCAATATTCAAGGATTTCAATCCCTCAAAGAAAAACAAAAAAAAATGCAAGCAATTGCAGTTGTCTATATAAGCAATTACAGTTAGACTGGTTCTTTTTATCATGAAAGTTTTGATCATTTTTAGTTTTAACTTAAGGAAGATTTAGGTAACTGTTGATGATGGTCTTTATGCTTCATTATCTTATTAAGATCAATGTGACAATCTATTTACTTTTCCATTTTACTTTTCATAAATGTCAGTTTTAAATGTATTTTCAATTGCACTGCATTTTGAAAGAGTTTTTGGTAGGTTTATTTTAGGTATGATTTTTTGTATAGGTTATATTGTGCACCTACATCCTTCTTTAGAAACATAGTGGAATACAAATATGAGCAACATTGTATTTTCTTTGATTGTCTTACGTTGATGAAGAAGAGAGTAAGATGAGTTCACATTTTTGATAAATTTTTATATTTAAAATATTGTTTTTATATATCAAATTGATCATAAGTTATGACAATCTGATACCTATATTTTGTTTTAATGCGATTTAATATTATCTATTTTTTATATAAAATAGTTTCATCAAAATTAATGTTAATATTTTTAAATGTAATTTAAATAATATATGAATTGTTATATATTTTAATTTTATATTTTAATAAAAAATAATTGCATTGAATTTTTCATTATTAAAATGAATTTTAATAAATACATGATGCAAGTTGATTTGAGTACAATTTTCATATACAATTGTTAACATATTTGGAAAAGCCTCCTATTTGTATGACTATTTTATTTAATAAATTTTATTCACTTACATAGAGTAAAATTATTTTTAAAATATTATTTACATTTGTATTTAGAAACAAAACTAACTTGAACCTTTTGGAAGGTTTCATGTTGTAACAAGCTTTGTGAGTCAAAATACAAATAAACATTTTTTTTAAGAAAATGGTAAAACTACACATTCAACAATATTTATTTCGGTTAAATGTAGCATTTTAAGTTTAACATTGCAAAGCCAAAGTAAAATAAAATTGATAAACAAAATTTCTCACATCAAATAACAATAGGCACACCTCCAAGATTGGAAAGATATCCAAATCCTCAATAATTATGAAGAAAACTCCCCAAATCATCAATAATTTAAGGAGAAAAATACCTATAAAAAAGAAATTGCTTGATAAAAAATGTAAAGAACAATCAAAAGAGTATAAGATCAAAACTTACTTTATTTTCAAATTCATACCATGTAATTAAGGGGGGCTTGGTGATCTATTCTCAATAAGAAGGGGTTCCATGAAGCAAAAAAAGAAAATGCTACAGGATAAATTAGAATCTTTTCCTCAACAATAGCAACCCCTTTAGATAAAAAACTTAAGAAGGTGCAAAAGGGGTGGGGCTAGAAATTACCCCACCAACTTAGGCTTTTTTCTCCACTTGTCAATCATATGAATTTTTAAAAATCTTACCAATTAATTAATTTGTTATTTTATTTTTATTTAAGTTGTGGAATTGAACATGCAAAATAATAAAATTCATGAGACCACCAGCTTCCATAAATATAGGAGCTTAAATGTTTAAGCTTAAACTATGATAGAAAATTCATGGGACCACCCACTTTAAAATAATCCTTAAAAATCTTAGCAACATGCATTGAAATTTCTTAGGAAGCCCCCCTCCATGGGACTCCACCCTTATACTACCATTCAATAATATTTATTTCTTAAAGAAATATTCTAAATTTACTATTGCATATAAAACTAAGTTTCTAAATTAATATAAACTAAAATTTCTAAATTTTTTAAAAATAAGTATAAAAGAAATATTCTAAATTTACTATTTCATATAAAAGTAAGTTTCTAAATTAATATACTTAAAATTAAAAATATTGAAGATCAAGATATCCCTTTGACTTCTTTTTATAGATTTATGTAAGTAATCTTCTTCAATAAAAATATAATATTTTTTTATAAAGATAAGATATTAAACAAGAGGTGCAAAGCAGCGAAGTTCTGCCAAAATGTTTTAGAATAGTTTTGTTTTAATTTTTTGTGTTTGCTAAGTTTTAGTAACAATGTTTATAAAACAAATAAATAATAGGTACATAAAAAGCAAGTTTTCGTTCAAATTCTCCATTAGAGCAAACAAACAAGTTGTCTTAAACAAAATAAATAAGCATAAAACCAAAAAATTCAAAAGTGACATCAAGGAAATTGGTTTATTATTCTTCATGATATTTTTAGATATCATAGAGCTATTACTGACCTCAGAAAAAGCATAAGATCCCATCAACATGTAAATCCACTCATTGTTTTGTTTTGTCAAAGATGAATGTGTGTTATTTAAAAATTAATATAATCATATAAATAATGCTTAAATATTGATGGACTTTGTTCTTGGATAAAATAAGGCATATTTAAATATCCTTTCAACTCACCAATAAAGATGAATTTTTCACATCCCATTTTTTAAGCTCCTAGACTATGTTATATTTTTCTTTGTATTTTGATTAGGTGGATGCAAGAGATTATATTTTATGTATTCGATTTATTAACTATATGACTAAGACACTAATTAGGTAGGTTACTCTTAATCAATTTAGTTTTGAGAAAATATCTTCTTTGTTTGAATATATATAAGAGTATAAATGGTAGAATATTATATTCTTATTATTTCAAATTTTGGATTAATTATCAAGTATATAAACTATAATAATATGTATATGCTAGATTTTGTAGAGAATCTTGGTAAATCTTGGAAAATAATGGAAAAATTTATGAATTACCGTGGTGAATCCTTCCATTTAAATTAAATAAAGATTCTAATATTTAGTTACCACCATTGATCTAAAATATCATCTAATGGGTCTCATTGTATTCCGTGAGGTAAAACATACCTACAATGTGTAATTCTCATGGGATCAAAATTTACTTTTAGATCATAGATCTCACCATAGGTACATGAAATACAATGAAGGTCATAAAATTATATTTTCAATGGTAGCAACTAAAAATGACATATATGACTATAAATTAAATAATCATTATTTTATATTATTGAAAATTATTAACTACTCTTTGTTGGTGTTGAGGGCAATTATTCACTTGTTGTTTAGAAATTCCAAACCTTAGACTGTGCCATCTTTTGACTCCCCAAAGTGTAAGAAGATCATTGCATCACAGCTATAGGGCTTTTAAATGAAACAAACCCGCAATGGCTTATTTGATCTAGGAAAGCAGAAGAAGGGGGTTGAGAAGCATTTATGTTTGCAAGGTCAGCTGAAATTCCATGAAATTAAGGCATTTTTATGAAAGGATTTAAGCATTGACAAAGAAGATGAATTTGTTGCATAAGGTAGAAAATGTTAGACAAAATGTAAAACTAATTTCAGAGAGGATTTTATAAAATGCTAGTTAAAAAATATTGAGTTAAATGCATTATTTTAAATACTAGTATGTGGGTAAAATGTTTGGGGGTAAAATGTTTTCACTTGTAAGTGAAATGTGATTGGTAAAAGCATTTTTATAGGTAGATAAAATGTTTGCATTAAGGATAAGGGTGAAAAAGGAATATTCTAGATGCCAATTTGTTACAAATTTGAGGTTCAACTAGTCTCAAGTGTCAAATGTGTCTTCAATATGGATATATCCCTCTTTAAAATTTAATCTCTTTGTCATTTAAAAGGGTTATGACTTTTGAAACTCTAAAGAAGAGGCATAGGGATAGGAATTTCTCTAATTTGATATAAGAAATAGTGTCTAAGATTGTTCAATTTCCTATAACTACATTGTGTACTTCGATTGTAACTTAAATGAAACTTTTATTGTAGTTTAAATGAATACATGTTGCAATCTATATTGTCTCCAATTTGTAATGGGATATTTATTTTAGTAATACAATCAAGGATTGTAAAGCTTTCCATGCACATTTGTTGCATCTAGATTATTTTCATGGTTATTTTTTGTTCAATGAACAATATAATTTCTTTCAATGAAAATAATGAGAATATTGTCATGATCTAGTTGTGAATATTATATAATATTTATATTTTATACAACATAAAATTATTTATTTAATTTTTAATTTAAAAATTAAATCACATTAGTAGAATTGAAACATCCTTTACTCTAAAAAATATGATGCTAATTACTTTTTAAAATAATAAACTTACTCCAAATATTTTAAAATATATATTTTTTCAAAGAATCAACATCCTTTACATTATTTAAATATTTTATAATATTTACTTGTAGTTTGTGAATTTCACATTACAAAGTTACAATACTCTTATAATATATTTTTGTATAAATAAATAGTTTTATAATGTCAAGTTAAGTTTGGTATTACAATTTAAAGAGGTTGATTTTATAATATTTATTAAAACAATTTGGTATTTTAATATTAAAGTTCTCAAATATAATTAATAAATTTAAAAATAAAAGTAAAAAAAATTCTACTTCTTCATTATTATAATTTTATGTTAAAAGTAAACATATGAATTATTTGAATCAATAATTCTTTTAATATAAAATAAATAAATTTATTATAAATATAAATAAAAAATCAAGATAACAATGTTTCTCATCACAAAATTAATTTAATATATCAGATATTAATTTAATATAATATATAATCCAATATATATTAAACTATTAAAAAAAATATATCACATTATTAAAAATTATAATATAATATTATAAAATTATTATCTAATATATTAAATTATATATGTGTCATATTATATAGAATATATATTATGATATAATGTTAAATTAATATATTACATAATAATTTAATATATTAATATAATATATAATATATTAAAAATAATTTTATAATATAATATACTAATAATATATTAAATTATGTATTAAATCTTGTATATTATATAGTATATATTTTTATTTTTATTATATACTATACTATAATTTATTAATTATATTTTAAGAAATAAAAGTAAATAAATACTTAGAATGCATAAAAATAATTAATTGTCAAATGAAAAATACTTCTATTAAATCCCTTGAATAATAGTTTAACTTTGTGGTGGAAAAATATTTCGTGGTAAAAAGTGCCTTAAACAAATAATAAACAAGTAAATAATTTTTTTTTTGGTTATGGTTATTGTGGTAGAAAATTTTGTTAAATGGAAGTAATGGAAGTAATGGAAGCGCATTAATCGCTTATATCGGGTGAAATTTGTCTACCAATTAGATTGAAGATAATTGAATTTTGAAATTTGTTTTGTTATATAATTGGCATGTATACATTGATAATAGATAAATAAAATAAAATAGAAAAAATGTTTGAGCTCTCAAGAATTATTAATAATAACTAGTTAATATTTGGCCGTGCCTATAGTTCCCTTGCAGGAACTAAAAATATGTTAAATTACTACAAGCAATTTTTTTAAGTATGAAACAACTTTTTTAATAAATTTCTAAATTAATATACTTAAAATTAAAAATATTGAAAATATTTAAAAAAGAAAAATATCTTTTGATGTTATTGTAAAATATTTTTTAGTAATAGAATATAAATAAAATTATAAAGGAACAATTTAAAAATAAAAATAAAATTAATGTATTTAAAATTAGAAAATTAAATAAAAATGAAATATCTTAAATTTACCATTACATATTACATAAAAAATATTCAATGTTTAAAAAAAAAATGAAAACATTTCAAAAAGGAAAAATTATTCATATTCTATTTTATTGAAATCTAATATATAAAAATAAATATTATAAATTTAAAGCTTTACTACAAAATTTATTGTACAAAAATATAGCAACTTAAATATATAATGAGCTTTTCATAATAAGTGCACATGTATAATTAATTTAAAATTACAAAATTAAATACAATAAATTTACTATTACACATAAAAATAAGTTTTTAAATTAATATATTTAAAACTATCATATCTATCTTTAAAAAAATAGTACAATTAAAAATTACATTTACACTTAACTTTATCATATGAATTTAAAAAATATTATTTATGTATTTAATATTATTTAAAATTGGCTTATGATTATGATTAGGATTTAATTAGGGTTATGGTTCAATTAGAATTCTAAGATAAAGCTTGGAGTTAGGGTTAAGGTGAATAGGGTTAGATTAGTGTTACAATTATGGTTAGGGTTCTTGATTAGGGTTTAAACAGGGTTAGGGTTAGGGTTAGGGATAAATTAGGATAAGGATTTAATTGAAGTTCAATTAGGGTTAAGGTTATGTTAGGGTTAGGCTTCTTGATAGGGTTTAATTAAGATTAGGATTAGGATAGTTTTCAATTACGGTTAGAATTATAGGATAAAACTTGGGGTAAAGGTTAGGGTTAGGGTTGGGGTTAGAGTTAGGACTCAACTAGGATTAGGGTTAGGGTTTGATTAGTGTTAAACATATAATTAAGGTTAAGGTTAGGGTTAATGTTAGGTTAGGGTAAGGGTTCAACTAGGATTATTAATTAGGGTTACAATTAGGATTTAATTAGCAGTACAATTAGAATTATGGTTAACATTATAATTAGGGAACTAGAGTTAGAATTAGAATTATAAATAGAGTTAAAATTATGGTTATGGTTAGAATTAGAATTAGGGTCATAGTTATGGTTGAGGTTAAAAAGAGGATAGGGATTTGGGTTGGAATTTAATTAGGGTTAGGGTTAGGTTTAAGATTAGGACTAGAATCCAATCACAATTAGGGTTCAATTAGGGTTGTAAGATAAATCTTTAGATTAACATTAGGTTGAAGGTTGGGGTTAGGGTTAGGATTAAATTAGGGTTAGGGTTCTAAAATAAATCTTGGAGTTAGGGTTAGGGGTAGGATTCAATTAAGATTTGAGTTACGTTTTAGGTTCAATTAGACTTAGTTTTATTAGGGTTAAATTTTAATAGGGTTAGGGTTAGGGTTAGGGTCAAGAGTTACAAATTGAGATTAGGGTTAAGGTTGAAGTTAGGGTTATGTTAGGATTCAATTGGTGTTTAATTAGTGTTAGGGTTCTAAGATAATGCTTAGCCTGGTTGGGTTTAGGGTTACGTTTGGGTTTAGAATTCAATTAAATAATTAGGATTATGGTTACAATTATGGTAAGATTTAATAATTAATTAGGATTTAATTATGATTATATGGTTAGGGTTTATATTCAATTAGGGTTAGGGTTAAATTAGGGTTAAGATTAGGATCAAATTATAGTTAGGGTTAAAGTTAGGTTAAAATTAGGGTTTGGGTTCAGGTTTAGTATATAGAGTTAGAATTAAGGTTTCCATTAAAATTAGGATTATGATAGGGTTAGAATTAGGGTTAGGTAAAAACAAATAATTATAATTAGGGATATAGTTAGGTTTATTTTTATAATTATGATAAGGTTTAGGATTATAATTATAGTTGAGGTTGGAATTAAACCCTAACCCTAATTCTAAAACTAACACCAATACTAATTTTAACCCTAACCCTAACTCTCACTCTAACTGTAATTATAACACTTGTAATTATAACTCAAACCCTAATTATAATTCTATCTCTAACCCTAATAGTAACCCTAATTCTAAACTATCAATAATTCTAATTATAACCCTAAGCCTAATCCTAACACTAACACTATTTTAGCCCACCTTAATTCTTTAACTAACACTAATTCTAATTGTAACCCTAACCATAACCCTAACCTAATTCTAACTCTAACCCTAACCCTAACCCTAAATCTAACTCTAACTCTAACCCTAACCTTAACACTCACAATAACACTAACCTTATCGCTCACAATAATACTAACCTTAACACTAAAAATAGCACTAACCCTAACACTCATAACAACACTAACCCCAACCCTAAATCTTACTCTAACTCTAACCCTAACCCTAACACTCACAATAAAACTAACTCAAACCCTAACTCTAATTCTATATCTAACCCTAGCACTAATTGTAATTCTAAATCTAACACTAATTCTAATTGTAACCCTAATACTAACACTATTTCTAACCCACCCTAATTCTATAACTAACACTAATTCTAATCACAACCCTAACCCTTACCCTAATTAAATATCTCTAACTTTAATCCTAACCCTAATCTTAACCTTGACTGTAACCTTAACCTTAATGCTAATCCTAACCTCAACTCAAATCCTAACCCTAACCATAATTTTATCTCTAACACTAACCCTAACCATAACTTTCACCCTAAATCTAATTGTAACCCTAATTCCAATAGTAACCCTAATTATAACATATAAAAATATAACAATCATAACTCTTAACTGTAACTATAACCCTTACATTGATTTGTTGCAAGAATGAATAGTTGGTATTGTCATTGATTTCAAAAAGATTGTGTTGTCATTGATGTCAATAGGTCTATGGGAAGAATGTTTGTGGTGATGCTTTGATTAGTTACATTATGTTGTCATTAGTAAGTGTTATTGGTGTCAACCTCTAGTGTTGCTTTGATAAGCTTTTGTTTATGGATGTATAGCTATGTTGCAGTTGGTATGATGGTGATGAGGAAGTACTGAAGATGATGAGAATGTGTCTTTAGTGCTTGGTTTCCAAGTGATTTTGAGAAAATTTGAATAAAAGAAGAAACAATGTGTTGAAGAGGTGTTCTGTGCTATAAAGTAGTGCTTTGGTTTTGCTCTACATTTCTTTTGTGTTGAAGATCAACTTGTGCAATTTGGATATGATATCAAAAGTGTTCAAAGGTTTTATATCTATAATTTCTTGGTCTAGATCATTGTGTGGAGAGAAAGTTGTGTTCACCAATGCGTGAATTGTGTGTTATAATGGTGTCTGGGAGAAATAGTTTTTCTCCACATTTCTCTATAGTTTGGTTTTTGGTCTTGTAGATATGGAAGTGTGATGATATTACTTATATCTATATTTAGTTGAAGTTGTTCATGGTTTTGTGCTTTGCAAGGTGATTTCTTGAGTTACAATGTATGGAAGATTGTTTGAGTGTACTAGGTGTGTAACGCCCCACTAGGGAACCCAAAGAACAACAAAAATATAATGAAATAACCACACCATTTTTTTTTTAAAACATTCGATAACAACATAAATAAAAATTGAAAAACTAAACATATGTTCTCAGATTTCCACGACGTCGCTAATTAACCATTCTCAAGAAAGAAAATCACTTCCTTAAACCAAAGACACAATACATAAGGATTGAACATTACAACAATGTATGATCAAATTACATATTCATAATAAAGTTTAATTACATGTTCAAGATACATCAAGATCATAATACAATAAAACCTCATATAACTATCAAGATAGTATATAATAAAGATGGCGATCATGTACAATCGTCCATCTCGTTCACGAGCATGCTCAACATATAACTCCATGAACAAAGTGAATCTAGAAACCTGTCAAGAATAATCTCATCTCAAGTTGTATAACCTGCAAGGGAACCCAATGGAGGAAAAACAGATTCCTCCCAACCACGTGGTACCCTAAGGTCCACTCCCTCCGTGCTAGGAGATAATGATAGGTCCACCAATCAATCAAACAAACAAGAGAATAGTATATAGCATCACATGGATGATAGTTACATAACGACATGACTGTATCTACATCACATGATCACTAACAAACTCCTAGAGGCAACAAAAAAACCAAAGGTGACTCTACAAAAGAGACCACAAACATGTATAAGGATAAGAGTATCATCACACAATTGTTCTAGGTTACCCTAGTGAATCTTCCTAGATTATCAACCCTTGTCCTAAGTTACCCTAGAAATCTCTACCAATTCCCGGCCTCTAGACGAACTCATGTGGTACTATAACACTTTTCAAGAGGACAAAGTGAACGACTAAGCCATTCTAGGCCATCTCAACCTAACCTTAATCTTTGCAAGCACTAAGGTGATAGGCGAGACAATCATTTATCTGAATTTATTTAATGAAGTACTACCCAACCCATAATACATTAAATTAAAGTTTTCACTGGATTAACTACTTCCGATAGGTTACCCTGGCTACCACTTAGGGTTTTGGCCCCTATTGAAATCCACTCTTCCTTATTACATTAACATAACTTCCTGAAAACAACATAAGATAACCATCATGTATGAAAACAAACTATGAAAATACCTTTCATAACATGGCGATGCCATACAACATTTCAAATATTTCAATAAGATATTACATCATGCATGGCTAAGTCTAAAGTCAAGTCACACAAAGAACGATGATAAGCAAGCATTAAACTCCCTTCAAAGCAAATTTTATCTCTAGCCTCTAGAAGTTACAAAAACAAACTAACACCAAAAGTGCCCTTTTAAAATCCCATAGACAAATATAAATAAAGTTTCACTTTGATAACTTCTAACAATCAATCTCATAAAAACTTCCTTATACACTAATCATACTAAAAGAATAATTCAAAGAATACTTCTATTTATTCACAATTTAAATACCATATTAATTCAAAACAAAATCTTAAATATTATCTAATCACACAAATAGATAACATGGTTTTTTTATCAATAAGAAAATAAACTTAATATAAATAGAGTCATTTATATTACAAGTAATTGTTTATTAATTCACAAAGAAACAAAGTCTAGTTTTTACATTATTTTAAATATAAACATATCCTTTTGTCTTACACTTATTACTATGATTAACCTCATTATCATCAACATAGAAATACATATTTTCAATATTAATTTATAAAATAAAACTTAATCTAATTACATTTTGATAAACTATATAGATCTAACTACCTTTTTACTACGCATGCACAATTGGGGAAATACGGTTTCAAAACTAATGTTTACAAAAGCAAATCAAATTACAGAAGGTGAGATCTTTTCATAGCTTGACTTAATAATGAGATAACATCAACGATGTAATTTGATTATGATTTGCAAATGAGCCAAAATAAAAGATTAGAATAAAATAATATAAAAGTTTGAATTTCTAGCAATAACGTATTTTCCAGATCATCAAATGTTTTAGTCTGATCACACCAAAGAATATGGTTTGTATCTACATGCACACTACTTAAAATTCACATTCAAAGGTAAGGATAAAATCTCTATAGTCTCCTATGTTCAAGCGCTTCCGCTGTGAGGTGCGAATAGAATAAAAAAAGGTTATTTAAATCTATACACCCTACCATTTTAAAGTTCTACTGCTGTGATAGGTTACATAAGGAAACATGGAGCTTATTTAAAACTATACACCCTACCATGTTCAAGCGCTTAAGCTAATATAGGTTGCCAATGAATCTGAAAGTTTATTTAAATGTCCACACCCTTCTATGCTCAAGTGTTGCAACTAGGATAGGTTGCTAATGGAATCAAGGAGATTATTGATGACGCTAAATGAAATAATCTAAAATTAGAAAAAATGATAAAGGACAGTGTTGGCAACGCTAAACAGGAGTTTAGTGATGATAAACACAACCTTAATTCACACTAGAATACTGGGCCACTCTTAAATCTATTGATTAATGATTCAAAACATAACACAGTGCCACAATACAAAGAGGATTTGTTGTAACTCCCAAGCAAAACAACTGGCTAGAACAGAGGCAAACTAAAGTCACCAATTAAAAATAACTTAGGCCCAACACAGGCATCGGCTAAGGAGAAACAAAACTAGAGATCAAGATTAGAGAGAGTGGATCGGCCATGCTGGAGGGTAAGGGAATGTTTAAGGAACTGGTTCCAAAGATAAATTATAACCAAGTACAATGGAAAATATCATAATAAAATTCTACAGATTGAATTCGACTATTGACCAAACCAATCACAAAGTTTGCAAACTGGAAGCCCACCCAATACATATCAAATAACAATAGATATCGAACATAATCATGCCCCAACAAAGGAGATGGATGGCAGCCAAAGTTAAAAGAATCCATTAAGCAATTTCCATGGCAATAGAAAGTAGAGACTATAATTAGATTGGTTGTAGGGGCTTTGATAATGGAGATGGATGTCCCTAATCCTAAAGAGCTCGTGATTCAATAGATACCACATACAAAAGGAAAGAAGATAAAGCCAATTCTATTACAACTAGGTTTTAATAATTTTCTTTTCCTTAAATTTTTTTATCATTTATTTCTCTTCTAATCAACAACAATCTTCTTTTTGATATTTTTACAGATGATTCAGTAAACAGATTCAACCATAAGAAAGATCAAATGACATAAAATTCATACAGAAGCTTTCTATATAAGAAAATGCTAAGACAAAAGAAGAAAACCTAGTTTATAATACTGAAACCAACAAAGATAGAAGCTAGTACCAGTAAACCTAAAATTATTTATTTTTGAAGAGCACCGATTCCTTTGAAAACCACTATCTACAAAACTTTAAACTATAGAGAAGAAGCTTTTCCAAAAACTGCTGTGAAAGTTTTCTTCCCAGCAACCAAAATCAATTTCTTGTGAATGAATTTGCACAACCAAAATATTTTTAATTCAAATCCAATTAACTCATGATTGCCAAACTTAACTCAAAGTCAACATGCAAATCAAATTGATCATTCAATTCAAACTAAATAAACACTCAAGATAACATCTCTAACTTAAAATCAAGTTTTAAGATATTTTTAGATCTTCAGTTGAAACATCAATTCAATGTTATCTACTTTTTCAATCATTTTAAACTTGCACAATAAATAAATAAATAAATAAATAAATAAATAAATAAATAAATAAATAAATAAATAAATAAATAAATAAATAAATATTCTATTATGCAAAACTAACAATTACATTTAAATAAATATATCGTTTAATTAATTTAATTAATCAAACCCTTTTAAAAACAACATTACAATTTCAATTAAAATATCTAAACAACAATATTTTAACTTTAACATTTCCACATCATCAATTAAATCAATAACTGAATAGTTAACCAATAAATTAATTAATCAGTGAATTTCCAACATGACGAAAACAAGTATGACATGACAGAACCAGACAACAAAACAACAACTATGGGTGACAAACAGATACTCATTCAATGAAGAACGATTTCTAATGGCGGACCTGACATTATCTCTGAAACAACATATTTCCATTGGGTTAGGGAAAGCTTAGACCCAACAAGCAGGTGGAGACAATGCCTGGTACCTGCAAATTGCATCCAATAACATTGTTAAACATATCATCATATATCAAAAAACACATCGTGAAGAAGAGTCACAATGTAGTAGGGTACTCATGAGTGAGTTATGCTACATTGTCTCTAGCACCACAAGACTAACAAACATCATTATATCACAAACAACAATTACATCATGATAACCTCATTAAAACTCAAAAACAACATAAACCATAACACACATGTGTCAATCATAATGTCATCACATGAACATAACCAGATGATCACGATATCAAATGTATCATCCTTAGAGTATAACAACTAACATAACATCTGTATCATAACTAAAAGAAATGTAATATAGTTTCCAAATCAGCTAAACGACTAGCAAACAAACATAAGCAAACTGAAACACATAGTAGCAACTGGAGGGACACTACAAGATGTGTACATTCTTCAAGTGAAATTTATTGTGAAGGACTTTGTTGGATTTTAGGGTGTTTGTGGAATATTCCAGATTGTGTTCAAGTGATATTTGTTGTCTTCGATCCATCTTTGGATCAAAGGAAACATGTAATTAAATGTTTAATGGTGTTTACATGAGTTTGATCGACCTTGGATGTTTACTCTAATTGCAATTTTTCTTCAGTGATTATTGAAGCATGGTGTAGCATGTATGTGTGTATTTGGGTCCGAGTTAAGGTGTGTTGTGGTCTGCCTTCATTCCTTTCTACTGCGAGAATTTTTTGGTGCTAACCTAATTTGAATTTACACAGTTGAGGTGCATAGTTGACCTTGGAGAATGTTTTCAAGATTGAAGAAGGTACAAATAAGTGTTTAGTTGATGAAGAATTGGGTGATGAAGTGTGTGATGCAAATTTTAGAGTTGTGAAGTATGAATTTGTGAAGCACAGTATGAGCTTCAATGTGCTAGACTACTAGAAGAAGTGAGTGGAAGGTGTCTGCAATCTTTAGTAAGGTTGCAAATGTGTTAGTGATGTTGTGGTGGAATTTTATATTACATTGAGATGCATTTATCATTGTAGCACTCTTATTTTTTCTTTTTTGTAATATGATAGTGAGCCTTTGGCAGTGAGCCATTCTTTCTTCTTGGGCAGTGAGCCCTCCAGTAGTGAGCCTATTATAATCGGTGTTGTTATTACTTTATATTATGAGCTAATCCTCATTGTGTTTTTCCCTTCTTGGGTTAAATCCATGTAAATATGGTGTTCTATTGTGCATGGTGTTGATGTATTTTAGTTTTTGTTATGTTCTTTCATGTTTAATCAATTTAATATACTAATAGTTAATTAAGTTGATGTGGATCTGAATGTTTATGAGGGTTTTGAAGTTTTAATGTACAATTGATTCACTCCCCCTCTCAATTTTCTTGTGTATTCAACATAATTCTATTAAAAAATTGTAATCCTAACCCTTATCTGATCTCTATCCCTAAGAATAAACCTAACCCTAACCATATAGCTAACCCTAATTATATCTCTAACCCTAACCTAAACCCTAATTATATATAACTTTAATCCTAACTCTAATAAAATGATAATCCTGATTCTATCTCTAACTCTAATCCTAATCCTATTATTAATCCTATCCCTAACACTAGTTTTGTCTCTAACCATAACCCTACCCCTGATCCTTAATCTATTAATTTTAATTATATCTCTAACCCTAAGCCTAACCTAATACTAGCACTAACTCCAACCTTAATCCTAATTCTATCTCTAAATCTAACCATAACCCTAATCTTGATCATAATCCTAATACTAACTCTAACCCTAATTCTATCTATAACCCTAACTCTACCCCTAATCCTTTCCCTAATCCTAATCATGATGCAAACCCCAATCTTAACCCTAAACCTAACCCTAATCCTAGCCCTAATCTTAATGCTAACACTAACTCCAACCTTAATCTTAATTCTATCACTAACCCTAACCCTAACCATAACCCTAATTCTATCTCTAAACCTAACCCTAACTCTACCCCTAATCATGATGCTAACCCAAACCTAACACTGATACAAACCCTAATCCTCACACTAACCCCAATGCTAATCTTAATTCTATCTCTAACCCTAACCCTATCCATGTTCTTAACCCTAAATATAATCCTAACCCTAACCTTAACCCTAATTTTATCTCTAACCCTAACCATAACCCTAATTCTATCTCTAACCCTAACCCTAACTTTATCCTTTATCTTAATACTAACCCTAATTTGAACCCTAACCTTAACACTGATTCTATCTTTAATCCTAACTGTAATCCTAACCCTACTTGTACTCCTAAGCCTAAGTCTAACTCTAATTCTATCTATAACTGTAACCCTACTCCTTATCCTAACTTTATCTTCAAACCTAACCATAAACCTAATCCTTATGCTAACCCTAACCCTAACCCTAACCCCAACCCCAACCCCAACCCCAACCCTAACCCTATCCTTAACCCTAACCCTAACCCCAACCTTAATCCTAATTCCACCTCTAACCCAAACCATATCCCTAATCTTAACCTTAATCATAATCCTAATCCTAACCTTAACCCTAATTATATCTCTAACCCTAACCCTAACCCTAATCTTGATCCTAATCTTAAACCTAACCCTAACCAGGTAATTCTATGTCTAACCCTAACCTTAACCCTAATACTAACCCTACCCCTAATCCTAATTCTATCTCTAATCTTAACCCTAACCCTAACCCTAATGCTAACTCCAACCCTAATCCTAATTCTATCTCTAAACATAACCCTAACCCTAATCCTAATACTAACACTAACCCCAACCCTAATCCTAATTCTATATCCAACCCTAACCATAACCCTAATCTTCACCCTAATCCTAACTCTAGCCTTAATTACATGTCTAACACTAACACTAACCCTAACCCTACCCCTACCCCTAATCCTAATTCTATCTCTAATCTTAACCCTAACCCTGATCCTGATGCTTACCCCAACCATATCTGTAACCATACTCCAAATGCCAAACCCAATTCTAATCCTAATTCTATCTCTAACCCTAACCCTATCCCTAATATTAACAGTAATTATTTGAATAAGATTTCTAGATTTGATTGCATGTCCTTCACCAAGGAGCTTGAAGTAGCAAACCAAATCCCTTTTCTCGATATCTTACTCATCAAAAAATTAGATGGTTCCCTTGGCCGTCATGCCTATAGGAAAGCTACCCACACTGACCTGTACCTTCATTATTCTTCTCATCACCACCCTAGCCAAAAAATTGGTATCCTTAAAACCCTTGCTATGAGAGCCTATCGAATTTGTGATGAGGATAGCTTAAACTAAGAGTTGGCTCATTTGCACAAGATCTTTAGCTTGAACGGTTACACCAACAAGAAAATTTCCAAAGCTATCAATCAAACCAAGGCAATTTTCTTTTCCAAAACCGTTGCCCCCAAACCAACTTCCCTCCTTGTGTTTCCCTTCCTTTCATCGAAGGAATTTCCCACAAAATATCTAAAATTCTTAAAAAAAAAGGTTTTCGATGTGCTTTTTTATGCCCTGCTCGACTGTGATAAATCTCATCCCTTCTCTTAAGGAATCTAAAGATATCCTCCTTGCCTCAGGAGTCTGCAAGATTATTTTCTCGTGTGGCACTCCTTATATAGGAGAAACGAGCCACTCTTTCAACACAAGAATTAAAGAGCATAGTGTGGACATCAAACATGAGTGTGTCCTCATATCTGCTCTCGTTGAGCACTCTTCATCAACCAAACAACACACTTGTCTAGAAAACTTCCAAGTCTTATGCAAGGAAGATAATTTTTTCAAGAGGAAACTCAATTAAGAGAAATTAGCCATTATCCCACCAACCTCAATCATGATGAAGGTTGGTCTCTCAGTCTATCATGACATCCTCTATTATCCAATATTAGAAACCACAATCCCCTACCCTCTTGATTCCTCTCTTCTCCATGTAGCTTTCCCTTGCCCCCTTTTGTGTTGTCCCTCGTCTCTTCTCTTTCATCACTCGTGTCCTCTAGCTGTTGCTCTAGGTTTTTCCTACCTCTTTTTTTCATGCTTGTGCCTCTTTTTCCTCTTTCCTTTTTTGCCTCTCTTGTATCATCTCTTGGTTTTCTCTTCAAGGTTTTAAGTTGGATTCCTTTTATTCCTTTTTAATTCATTTGCTATTCTTTTGGTCCTTTCTCTCTAATCTATTTTTGTTCCTTCCTCTTATTTACCCCCTTTATTTCTTTCTATTATTTTATTATTATTATTATTATTATTCTTTTGTGTTATTAGTTGCCTTAGGTCTCTCTTACTCCTTTTTGACCTTTAGGCCTTTTTAATCCTTTTGGTTAATCATTTATTATTTTATTTGTCTTGCATTGTTTATTTATTTCTTTGTTTGATTAATCTTATCTTTTAAGGTTCTTTAATTTTTATTGTTGCTTCTTTTCATTAAGTTTAATCTTTTATCTCTTTCTATTAGACTTTCATTAATTATCTTTTCTTATTAAGATTTTATGAATTTTTATTGTTGCATTCTTTTTAACAAGTTTGTTCTAATAATTCATGTTTTTTTTGGTTTAATTCTTATAAGGAATTAATAAGATTATAAGATTAATCTAATTGATTTTTTATAAGAATTTTTTATTATATTTTTTCTCTTTTTAATTCTTTTTATTTAATTTCTTGGTATAAGTAATAACTTTGAGTTTCATTATTTTTTCTTTCTATTAATTAATAAGATTAACTTTCAATCTTAATCTTTAAGAACTAGTATAACATTAATCTTTTAACATTAAGATTAAGAGCAATCTCATAATGTTAACATTAATCTTAATCATTAATCAATCTTATTTCATAGATTAGATTAAGACTAAAGTTTTTGAGATTATTGTCATTCTTAAAATGGGGCTTTAATCTTTTTTCATTTTCCTTAACTTTTCTTACTTCTTTAATCTCTTTGTCTTAACTTTAATCTAAGAGCTCTTAATCCATCATCATTAATCTTATAACATTAGTGATTAATCTTATTAAAAAAAGAATTATAAGATTAATTCTTTTTAGATCTAATTCCTCAATTCTTTGATTCATTATCATTAATCTTGGTTTCAAGAAGGTTGTTCTAATATTTTTTCATTAATTCTTTAACATTAATATTTTAGAATTATCAATCTTATAACTTTAATCTTTTATAATTATTAATCTTTTAACATCAATCTTATAATGTTGTATCTTCATCAATCTTTTAACATTAATGATTAATCTCATTAAAAAGAATTATAAGATTAACTCCTATTAATATAATCTTATTAATTGGTTCTCTTTTTTGGTATTGCATCTTGACCTTTTAGTTGTCCCCATTTGTTTCTTTTTTTTTTCTTTGATCTCCTTTGACTCTTTGAACCTTTTTTCTTCCTTTTTTCTCATTATCTTTTCTTCTCTTCTTGGTTTCTCTTTTCTCTATCCTAGTCATCCTTTGTCCTTGAACCGTGCACCTCCTTCCTCCTCTCCTCTATATCTCTATCTTTTTAATTGATCTTGGTCTACAACAATTCATTTTCTCCTTCAGCTCTCTTTCATCCAGATGATGGATCACGTAGTGTGATTTGAAATGTTGATGACAAAAAACAACTATACAATCAAATCCATAAATCTTATTCAAATAATCATGATGGATTGTGGAAACTTGATATCTTTAATTAACAATAATTCCAACCTGAATTATAGTTATATCTCTAACCCTAACCCTAACCCTAACCCTAATCCTAACCTTATCCTTAATCTTAACCTTAATAATACCAACCCTAACCTTAACCCTAATTCTATGTCTAATCCTAACCTTAACCCTAACACTACTCCTAATCTTAATTGTAACCTTAACCCTAACCCTAATCCTAACCCTAACCTTAACACTATTTCTATCTTTAATCCTAATCCTAACCCCACTTCTAATTCTAAACCTAACCATGACCCCTAATTTTATCTATAACACTAACCTCACCCTAACCCTAACCTTAACCCTACCCTAATTCTAATTCTATCTCTAGTCCTAACACTAATCCTAATGCTAAAGTAATGCCCTGCCACGCAACCCTAGAGGAAGTTGCAATTCACTACTAAACGTACCAATTTTTTGTTTTGTTTTTTGTTTAAGTACAAATAACCTGTAAGATGAATTGACAATGCCAACAACCTCTAAGGCCACGAGACAAAGATTACTTTAAAACCCAACAACAACAACCATTAAAATAAATCGAAACATTAATCACTTACAAAATTAAGATTAAATACATCCCATACAAGATAAATTACAACAAGGATAATAAATACCTCAAGATTACAATTAACATTTAAAAAATAAGATTACAACACTCATTCCCCGAATGACGTAAATCCAATAATCATGATTACAATTACAAATTCCACCTCGATAACAAATGAGGGGTAAAAGAATAAAGATCAACTGAAAAGAACGAAGCCAGAGTAGCATCTGGATCCAACGAGCTCTCCAACATGAAAGTCTCGTCCACACAAGCAAGAGCAAAAACCAACAAAGGAAGGTGCACGTTCCACCCAACCAAGTGAAACCAAAAGGCTCACCCTCCATGCTAGGAGATAGTAGCAAGAATTTCCTAGACAAGACCATCAACCTCTAGACATCGGATAACACAAAAACTGAACTGAAACAAGGACAAAACCCACATCACTTAACAAAATGGTTACAATACTTCCAGAGTTCAAAATTGAGTACCATCACTGTACAAAATAACCCAACGGTACAACACTATACTGACTGCTGTCATAGGAGGAGTGTCATCGAAAAGGCTACATGGGATCTCCTGGCAAGTCTTCCTAGGTACCGACCCCCCTCTAGGGATATCCTGGAAACCTCAACCGACTCCCAGCCCCACATGCTCACCAGAGCAGAATCAATTATCTCTCGTAAAGACGAGATAACGATCTTGCCATTCCAGGCCTTCCCGACTCATCTCAAGTCTTGTACAAGCCCTTGAGCCAATGAGCAAGGCTAAGTTATCTTATTAATGTTCAAGCTACTCTATCCCTAGTATAAGTTATTTTAATTTTCACTTGTTAACTGACTCTCACACGAGTTATCCTCGAACCACTTTGGGCCCGACGCTCGTTGAAAGCCACTCCCCTATTGACAACACATAACTCAACCACATGCCAAGTGCAGACAATGCACTAACACTTATCACAAATAATCAAGCACCTCAACAGGTAACACATCACTACGGATGCCCAAAGTTGAAACCAAAGCGTGCACTACCTCAGGCTAACACAAGGTTGACTAACATAATGAGACCCACATAACAAACTGATAACTCGACTCAACCATGAATCACCAGGTCACACAACCTGTTCAAAGAACCAGGTAACCACTTAAGCTTAACTCACACACAATCCAAGATAGACAAAACAAATCATAAGAGACATAACATCATCTCAAGAAAACACTGTTGGAAGACTTACATGATCAACAAGAAACGACTTAAAGTCAATCATAAATCCCGCGTTCTTTACATGCCAAAAAAAAATGTAATTTTGATAAACAAAATTTCTCATAACACGGAAACCAAAGTACATAACAAAGGCTGACTCACGTTTAACCACCCATAACAATAAATGAACCCATATCTGGAAGATTCTCAAAACATTTACTCTCATTCCACAACATCGAAGGTGAACAAATAAACACTGAAACATTTTCGACAAATAGGTAAGCTAATGTTCAGATTTCCTAAATCCATTCAAACACAGATTTCATGACTTGCATTTATCCAATCAATTGATCCCATTTCTTTTCACGACATTGAAATATTTATAGAATAGATCATTTACTCTAAATTTCATAACCATATTCATAATCAAAACACTTTAATAAAGCGGCTATCTGGTTAAAATTTATATCAACCATTCTCTCTAAGTTTCATGATCACATACTATAGATAAATCACTTGATTAATAAATCATTTAGGTTAATTAATAAGTTCATCCTTTACTTTAAGTTCTTCAATCATATTATATAATTAAACATCTAGAAAAATAAACATTTAGATTAAATAATTCAGTCTTAATCTCAACGCTGCATTAAATAAATCAACTAAAACTCATCTCTCTTGTACACAAATATTTTTCAATCAATTATACTCACTAGAATATACTTAAATCCTCTTGCCGCCATTAAAGAATTTAAACCAATAATATCTATATTTCCCAATTAACTCATATTTTAAAATCCTCATAATTAACATAAAATATATTTTTGAACTTATTCTAAAATTCCTTTAATTTAATATATATTAAATATATTATATTTTATATAATATACAATATACAATATTATATATATAATATACAAAATATAATATAAATCATATATATATATAAAAGTTAGGTTAAATAAAAATAACCAACATTTAACAAAAAAAATGAAATTGTTTTTTTTTTTTTTAAATGCAAAGGGCTGAAGCCCTGGCACGCAGGTCCTCGCCGCCCATGGCGGCAGAGCCTGTGTGTTCCACACACTGGCTTGCGCTGCGCATAGTGCCTGCCTCCCTGCCGGGTGTGCATGTGTGCGCGCCTCCGCGGTGGCTATGTGCTCGCACACAGCACCGCCTCCCTGCCGGGTGGCGGTGGACGACGGCTGTGGGGTGGGGTTTGACCTCCCACCTCACTACAAAAAATTATATTAATTTATTTATGCGTTTTTCCAGAAATGAAAAATGAAAAACAACAAAATTTTATGGGGTTTTTTCTGGGTTTAGCCCAAACTCAATTTTTTTTATTTTTTTAAAAATATATACAATATATATATACCCAAAATTAATTTCATGCTCAAATTATGAAAACAATCCAAATACTTTGCAAGAATAGAAGTTATTTTCAAAAACATTAGGAGGGTTTCAAAATCTAGTTCTAAAATAGAGTTTTCTTTGATTTTGTTTCTATTTCATGGTATAAATTTCTTGTTTGGTTTCTATGTCCAAATCCATCTACAATTTTGCAAATTGAAAAGCTTTTCCATGAATTTTCATTGAATCTAAAACTATATTTTCAATCATTCAAAATGAGCAAGAAGATGAAGGAAGAAAAGATGGAACCTTATGTTTTCTCCAAAATTTGCAAGCTTCCACAATGGGGATTTTCAAGCACTCTTCCAACTCCACAATCTTAGCCTCCTCCAAGCCTCTCCTCCAAAATCAAACCAAGAATCCATTCCAAAAAAATAAAATCCAAAAGCCCCCTTTTTCTTTGCAACCAATTTTCCCATAAAACCTTTTTGAAAGAAAACCCTAAAATGAAAATATATTCTTTTCCAAATTTTCCAAATTCAAATTCAAATCCACTTCAAATTAAGTTTCAAATTCACATTAAAATTCAATACAAATTAGATTGCAAATTCAAATTCAAATCCAATTTTAATTCAATTTCCAATTTCAATTTCAAATTCTAATTAAATTCAAATTCAATTTTAAACTAAATTCAATTTCAAATTCAACTCTTCACAAATATCTTTCCCCAAAATAGTCAACTATTTTAGAAAATATCTTTCTACCCCAAAGTCATTGCATTGGAGATATTTGAAATTTTGAATAACTTAAACCATTTTCAATTTTCTAAATAGCATTCAACATATTTTAAAACCTTCTTTTCACACAAATTAATTTAAATCTTTTTAACACTTTTAATTCAAGGAATAACTTAATTAATTCACACAATTAATTTAATTAACCAATGAAATAAATCTAATCCAATATTAGGTTATTTTATTAATTAAATTAAATTAATTAATACAGTAATTAATATTCCTAGCATTACAACCAAAAGCATTTAATCAACAGTTAAGCAACATAAGCCATTTAACTTGAATTTAAATAAGAACACGGAGACAAGGCAACATAACAACCAACCCGACTTCAACCCGACGACACACTGAGACTAGGGTAGTGGCTTGACACAGAAAAAACCTAGCTACTATCTCCCAATCGATTTCCATTAAACAAGGGACACACTCAGACCTGTGGAACCAGGTGGAGTCGATGTCCTATACCTGGATCCTGCAAACAACACAAGTGTCGAACATGCATATAACATAATAAAAGACACCGTGAAGAGGAAATCGCAGAATCACAGGTCGTTCGCATGCGAGTGATGTGATCTCGTCCCCTTCACCAATACAATATCACTAACTGACGAAGTTTACATCATTAACATAATCAAAACACAAGGCATCATAGAGAAAAAATTGTCTGATTAACAAAGCACAAAATGGAGGGGTGTTACAGCTAACCCCAACCTTAACCCCAACCTTAATTAATTTTATGTCTTTCATGTTGTATTGCAAATGCTACTAGTATATATATATATTTAATTTAATATTATATAAAATACGTTGAGATATATCCTTCTTGAGGTGCCTATTGCAATTTTATGTGAGAAATTGATGAATCAAATAGGCATCTCAAGAAGGATATATCTCGACATATTTTATATATATTAAATTGAATATATATATGCTAGTTATATGCAATTGAAATGTATTTTCTTTATTTTTCATGTCCATTTTAGGTAGATGCATATGTCTTTTGTATTGTAAGAATGATTTAATTTAAAATTATTAATTATTTTATATATTTTTAATTTAAAAATTATAAAATATAGGCAAGGAAATGGAAATTTTTTCTTGCAATCCTTATTTTAGTAGAAAAGATTGTGGTTTTTTATTTTAAACATAAGAGGGTTTAAAATTTGAAAAGTATTTTTGTTTTAAAAGCTGTAAAATTGAGGTTTCAACCAAATCCATTAATGGAGGATTTAGGGATTTTTATGGTTTTCAAGTTTTAAAAAACTGAAATTAAAAGCATAGAGTTAGGAGTTTTGAGATCATGTATTTGATCCTTGAGTTGATTATGATTTATAAATTTAATCCATCTCCTAATAACTCTTTTCTCAAGGTAGTTATTCCATGTCCATTGGATAGGTTGTTAGAGGTTGTTCAGGCCTATTCTTTCCTTGCCTTAGGTTTAGAGCCTCATTTTTCTTTCTCAATGTGGTTGTAACTTAGTTATTAAGGTTATCCAAGGTTATGAATGTGTGTAGAAACCTTCGGGTAACTTGAAGAGCTATTTCAATGTTTTTGGGGTCCTCAAGAATATATTCAAGTTTGACCTCTATTCTTGGTCAGCCATATAGTAAGGGTGGGTATATTAAGTGAACATAGCTAGTAACAAGGGTGACCCTAACTAGAAAAAGAGATGAAATCAAGTTCTAGACCTCTAAAAGACTTGTTTGGGTAAAGAGGAAACCCTAGATAGTAAAAGGAGTGACCTAAGATCTCTTAAGGAACCTTGAAAAGTGAAAGGGGGGATCCTTGGGCAATAAGTAATTAGTTTCAAGAAATATTTATTAAAGGATGTTACTCCTATGGATGTTCCTTGACTTTCTAACACTTAAGGTTGATTGATCCTTTCGACTCTTTTTAAGTAATTGACCTTCTTTCTATCCTACCTTGGTGTGAGTGAATCAAGGTCTTGGTCATTATCTTAACATCCTTTGGATGCATGGTTATTTTGTTTAGGGATTTTTGGGTGGTATCAACATCCTATCCTCTTCATCTATTTCCCATCTGAGTATGGATAGTTGACGTTCCAAACCTAATCCATGGAGATGGATGAGATTTCCCCATAGTAGAGTTAATGTGGTGACTTAGTCATGCAATTAAGATACTATTCCACTTGTGCCACCATAATTTGTGCAATGGTAATGGTTTCTTGTGTATTTTTTCTTTATCATGACACCTTGTGTGCATGTTGGTGGGAAATACATGGGAAGGTCACATCTACAATGGAAAACTTGTTCATCTAATGTTGGTTCAACTAATATATTGAGCGTAATATTGGGGCATTATCAAATGTGTGAAGGATAAGAGTATAGGAATTATACCATTATTTGATCCAATTCAAGCTTTTGAAACCTTATTTTTCATATATATGATGTAGGTTTAGAAAGTAAAGCATACAATTTTTTTTGGAAAGGAGAAAGATAATTTATCTTTCAACAATAATAAAAAATGTATATAACCAAGAAAGGAATCATAAAAATTAACCATTTTAATTTAAGCTACAATAATTCATAGATTCTTAAGAAAAAAAATAGCACTAATAATTCAACTCTATATTTATACAAGAAAATTTAAATAAATCACTAGAAATGGAAATTTGTGCTAACAAATAAGGAAAGGAAAATCCACATATTGAGTCTAGTGTGATTTAGATGTAAATAACTTTGATGGTGATTATTGCACTATGCTTAGTAGGAAATCCCTTCTCACACCTCCTTCTTGTGTACATTTGAACTAGGGTGCATCCCCATGCAAGGACAAGCTAGAGAATCTACTAGGAGCAAGGCGAAAACATTGTGGTTGGCAATGAAAATGGCTAAAAATATTGTGAAAGATAGTTAAAATGTGGTCTTAGGAAGATTTTGTAGAGTAGATAGTTATAATTTAAAAATAAGAATTATTTGTTATTTTAAAAATAGAGTTTGTTAATATTAATAGACAAAAATAGTGAATCTTAATTGGATCAAGAATGGAAGAGAAAGTGAGAAGAAACTCATGTTTTTCAATAAACTTATGTGTGTGATTGGAATGACCAATCCACTAATTTCTCATGAAATCATCATTTTTGATAGTTATGAAATCATCATGATGAAATAGTAAATATTATAATTAATGACCATATATGTCACATCCTATTTATCTACTTATTTAGGATATTTTTTATTTGTGTAAATATCAATTTAAGTGTGTGTATTCAATATTTTATATGATGCACTAAATGCAATGATATCATGCTTTATATGTTTGTTATTTTATGGAATTTTCATATAATTTAAATTGATTCCTTATTGATCTAAATATTTCTCATATATTGTCATTTTTCAAGAATTCAAGAATATTATAATAAAATTCATTATTTTAAAAATTATGTATAATTAATGTTTTAATTGTTATTATTGGTTCATGATTATTACCTTTTGATATTGACATATACTAACTATTGTCTATTAGAATGAGGTGAATGTATGTTAGATTTATCCTCTCTCACTTGTTGAGGGAAAGTATCATCTGGGAGAGGGAGGTAAATCATGATAGTGGGCTAATTGTACCATACACTCTAAGAACCCATACACTTACATGAATTCATAGGTTGAGTGTATGTGTTGAAAACAAGGTGGAACTAAGCTACAATATTAACTTATGTATGTGTATTAAAATTGGAAAATATGATTACCAAATATGATTATATGTATGTGATTGCACTTTCACCATAATAGAAAAATCAACAAACAAATATGACACCAAATTTATGTGGAGAAACCCTTTCGAGAAAAAAATCCACACAAGAAAAGAGGGAAAGTATATTATTTATATTCATAAGAGAGATATACCATAATACACTTCCTTTTTGATCTCCCACAACTCGAATGCTTCCATATACTTGTAAATAACACAAGATGAAACTACCATCTCAAGAATCCAATTTATAGAACTTGTGGGAGGCAAAACCACAATGGTAAACCAAAACAAAAGGTGCCAAAATCACTTGAAAAAATCCACGCCCCTTGTAAAAACAAGAGTCATGATAATAAATTAATTAATGTTCATAAGGCTTCAACATGGGTGCCTAACCAATAGCCCCTCAACTTCTGGAATTTAGGATGCTCTAGTGACTATTTAACTTCTAGGTGGAACACCAATGGACACTTGTTTCCCTCCAAACTTGGTGCCACACTCAGTACCCTTCAAATTCCCAATGTGAACACCTAGGAGGGATAATTTTATCCTCTAGTGACATGTAACCTCCACCAACATTAAATTTCCTCTTGAAAATATAACTATGATATTTTCCAAAATTAAATACATTTCTCTCATGCCCCCTAGGACACTCTCCAAGAAACATGGAGACATAAAAATGAATTAGGTTTGTAAAGTAAATGTCACCTAACTTAAAATTCTCTCACCTGATATTATACATTACAATTATATCTAAGAGGTATAAATAATAAATCAAGTACATTGATCAAGGCCCATGGCCTTCCTGCACCAAGATAACTTATTCATGGTCACTGGCTTTGTGAGAGAATTTGCAACATTATCCAAAGTGTCAACTTTATCTATAAAGACCTAACCATTCTCAACCATCTCACACTCAAAGTGATACTAAACATCAACATGCTTAGTACGAGCATGATGTATAGGAATTTTGGCCAAACAAATAGTACTTTGACAGTCACATCCATTCCTCACTATCCTATAATCAAAACCAATGCCATTACCTTGTCTCTATGAACATGACACATGTACACATGTGTAGCAACAATATAATCTACTTTAGTGGTGGAAAAATTAACTGCAAATTTCCTCTTACTTGTAGGTAAAATCACAAAGCTATGTCACACTTTCAGACAACTAAATGGTTTCTATTGAACCATTTCTGGCTGAAAAGGATTCGACTGAGAGAGTTTTGGTCGAAACCATGTTGGTGACATGGCACCAACATGGTGATAGGTTTTTGGTCAAAAAGGTTTCAGCTGAAAAATTTTCAACCAAATAAATCTCAAGAGAAATAGACAAATATAAAATTAAAAAAAGTGGGCCAGCCCATTTTCTATTTCCCTGGGCGTGTTCGACCGAATCAACAAAGGGCGATATTTATTCGAGTGAAGGGTTTCAAGCATTATTTATCTCCCAGCAAGACTAGGGAAGCATTAATGAACTTGCTCTAGCATTAGTTATCGACAATTCTACTTGTTTAGACTATGTCATGGATCCAACAAAGTTTACAACAGTGGTCATGCTACTGCATTCCTCATTTTTCTCTTTCACGAGAAACTGCATGTTCAAATCTATTTTTTTTATCTCATAAAGATTCTCATTGCCTTGTAGCTTTTTGTTGGGGTTGAAAATGTAATTATCTATCTATCTTCCTGGTTATATTTGATAGAGGCATTTGATTCATGTATTTAAAGCCTTGTCATTTAAATACACCATTTTATCGAACAATTATATAATATTTTAGAAGCAATTATAGTTTGCTCAAAGCTTTCTTATCCATGCTTTCAATTTTTTTTTTACTAAAGGAATTTATATTTGTGGAGATTTTTGGATGCCCATTTGCAGATAGTGGGTATCCTCATGTTGTCAATTTCTTTGAATTTTTTTATTATTATATAAGATTATTATTATATAAGACTATATCACTTTTTTCATAATCATCTTTTTCCATCCTTTGAAATGATTTTAATCTTGAATTGCTTAAGCATAGCTAAATCTTATGTTGTATGATTAGTGTCTTTCCCAATGTCCAAGCATAAAAACTCAAAGGCTTACCCTTTGAATTTTTGAAAGTGTGCTAACCTCAATAGCTATAGACACATAAAATATACTGATTGATCTCGTGCACCTGATCCTGATTTACTAACACCAGTTCATCCTGAATCACCTCCTTTGCTAACCATTTAATCGAATAATATTTATTTGATTAAATTCATCATATCTCATCTTTTAATTAAATAAATCCACTTTATTGATTAAATCATTATCTTTTATTAATTAAATAAATCATTTTGTTTAATTAATCCTAATGTCCCCCTTTTAATTAAATAATTCATTTTATTTAATTAAGTTCTAAAGTCATCTCCTTTAAATTGAATACATTAATCTTTATTTTATTTAAGTCTAACACCATCCCCTTTTAATTAAATAAATCCAAATTTATTTAATTAAGTCAAATATTCATTTTTCCTCTCATTTTAATTTATTTAAATCTAAAAATCTAAGTCAAAATGTCAAATCAATTAATTATCATATAAGTTAATCAAATCATGATTAAACCTAACACTAATCCCTCAAATCCTCTAGATTTTGCAACTTGTGCATGTAAATCATTTTATTTGATTTATAAATTCTCTTATTTTCATTCAAAAAGGCATCAAGTTGGAATATTCCCTCATTTTGAATTCTCCCTCCCAAAAGGACTTGTCCATCCAACAAGGCATTAAAGGCCTCTTACATGTCCTTTTTCTTGAGCCAAGTGACATTAACTCTTCTTTCTTCTCCCTCCAACATGTCACTTCTCCAATTTCAAATATCCACCTAATGGCTTTTATGTGCACATTCATCAAAATGTGCTCCACCTCTATCCACTAACATGTTGACAAGTGGCATTATGCTATTGGTTGATGTTTTGTCCCACATTCATCCTTTTTACTCATTCTTCCATCATTCTCTTCTATAAATAGAAGGCTCTTTTTCTAATTTGGGATCCACAACTCTATGCAACATCATTATCTTCATGTTTTGAGCAATTTCATCCATCCTTATCCAATTTTCATAGTTCTCATTAATTTCATAGCTAGGTTATGAATTTTTTTATTATCAAGGAACACCATTGATCATCTTCAAGCTTGCAAGGAATTGGGAAAGGGCTATTTTCCACATCAAAATAGCACCAATTCCCCCATGGGATTGAGAGTTTAAGCATTTGAATAAGATTTAGTTTGATTTCATTTGTGTTCTTTACTTTATTTCTTGTTCTTCATATTTCAAATGAATCTTATGGGGAATGATGGTTTTGATTTGCATAATTGACTAATATAGTGTTTGTTGTTTATGTTTGTGCAGGTCTTGATCCACCATTCACATTTTGGCACTAGGAGGGAAAGTTTGAAGAAATTAACACATTTTTTGACCAAAATTTTGCTGTTTTTGAAATTTTGTGTGTCTACAGGAAAGTGCGACACTGCCAGGGTCAAATTGCACTGATATCAGTCTAGTGACGCTATTTAGCGATGCTGTCAAACTTCAAACCACAACGCTGAAAGCATTTCCACTTAGCTCGGGTCAACCAAAATCCAAAGTGCGCCGCTGGGTGAAACAACAACGCAATCACGGTCTCTGTTTCTCCACAGAGTGCCACTAGTTTCACTAGAGCATCGCTGACCTACTTCAAACTGTGTTGCTTTCATAGATTGTGCCGTTGGGGTGGGGTAAAAGCCAAATTTTTAGTTTTAATTTGACATGTGCTTTTCATTTTGATCACCTTTGACTCTTAACTAGTTTTTGGCTCTATTTTCTATAGTTTAACCAATTTTTGTAGGTTGGAGCAATCAAAAGGGAAAGGAGGAAGCAAAGACAAGACTTCTTATGGAATATTCTTTCTATTGTATCAAGTGTTTTTGAACACTTTGGGGAGAAATTATAATCCCATTCTTAGGGCTTTGTTCTCTTTAAGTTTTAGGACTCAAAATAATCTTTATTTGAGCTTAAAAAGAACAATAAAAAAGATTAAAAAGAACTTTAGGAACTTACTAGAGTTTGTTTTGGATTCTAAAATTGAACAAGAAAACTTCACACTTCATCTTGGTGCTTAAAAAGAATCCATTCTTGCTTTTGAGGTTAAAATGAACATGTGTACTTTGTGCTTTGTAATATTTTTAACAAATTAATATCATTTAAAAGGCATATGCACTTCTCTTGTGCTTCACGGTGATCTTGAGAATCAAAATTATTTTGGTGATATTAAGTTGTATAAAAGATTGCCTCCACATTTCAATTCAGATTCTTAAAATTGAACAAAGCTTGCTAGTGTGAGTGGAGTATATCGTGTGTGTTCTCTCCTTGTTCATGCAAATAGGGATTGATCGAACTACAAGTGTGCTTGCTTGATTTTGTTTACCTTTAGAGGGGCCTGCCTAAGAGACACATATGAAAGGAGAACTCAAAGGTGACTCCAACCAGTTTTTCACTTGGGCCGATATACAAATGGTTAAGACTAAACTATCAAGTCCTCATGGTATGTAGGCCTTAGCCATATAGTGTCTTTTAGAATGGGGTACTACCTTAAAAATTATGAGCACCCCTAGTAGGATTGATTAAAGCCTTTAGTGGCTTGTTGGACACTCGCAAGGTGCCATGTCCCCGATCACCCTTACTAAGAATCGATTTGTGTAAAAACCAAAATAATTTCTATTTGTTGGTGTAAGAGGTCAGACCTCTGAATCCGCCCCATATTTTGTAGTTCATTGTAGAGATGAGAAGTTCATCATGGGAGATTCATGAGAATTGAAGCTTGGATGACCTGAGAAGTGTGTGTCGTGGAGGGGAGCCAGTGTGGTCAAGCTTCTAGTCATTCACTTTGAATAAGCGTAGTTGGATTTATTCAAGTGGGGATTCAACAAATATTGTTTCTTGTCTATCCATAGGGTTGTGTATTATCTTGGAATCAAAACACTTTGCTTGGATCTAAAACATTGGAAAACAAACATTCAACCATGATCATCAAATTTCAAACCCTTTAGAGGAAGCAAATACCTTTGAAAAAATCCAAGTGCTATTGCTTGCACTAGGGATTCTATCCTTAGAGGCTTCTAAGAATTTGGATTTATATCTCAATTTAATCTCACTAAAGTCAACATTAGGGAACTATTGCCTTGATTTCCTTGATTTCTACATAATGGATTTTGTGGGATGAAAAAAAATTAGGACATTAGACATTTAGTTTGAAAAGATAGTCAAGAAAGTGTTTATGGTAAAAAGAACTCATTAAGCAAAGATAAGAAACAATTGGCCACACATGTGCTCTTCCAAATGATTTCGTGAGAGATCAAAATCCAAAAACCAAAGTCCAAAGATATTAGTCAAAAAGCTTGCAAGAAACATTTTTCTATGCTTTACGAATTTAGAGAAAGATTGACCTTCAACTTTTACAAATGTGCATCAAAGAACAATCCAAATTTGTATTCATTTTACTATTGTCAAAATCAAATATTTTTTCAAAGGTTTGATTATCTGACATAGGAAGTATTAGCATGTTCTTCAACACCTAGGTCTAGTAAACAAAAGTCTCTCTAAGTCTCTTAGGATCAAAATAAAAACTCTCATTCATCCCTCAAACATCAAAATCAAAATCCACCTCACAAAAAACTCTTGGAAATTTTGAAAAAAATCCTTCATACTAAACTTTGGGAAAATCCTCTTGAAATCAAATCAAAATCATCTTGTTTGACTAGGTGTGTGTAGATGAATCCTTCTTTACACACTTAGTTAAGTTATCATCTTGTGGACAAGTTTACTCTAGGACAACATTAAACCTCTTAGAGTTTATGAGTTCATTATCCAAACCAAATCCAATCAAAATAAAATCAAACCAAATCAAACTCAAAGATCCAAAATTGAATCAAACATCAATCCAAAAGTCCTAAAGTTTAGTATCTCCTTCAAGGTTTCCTAAGAGTTCAAATCATTCACCAATCATTCATATTTCACTATCTCATCACCATCCTTGATCCTTAAATCTTAGAATTTCTTTTTTGTACCTAAATTTTAGATCAATCCAAGGAGTTAGAGGTTCACCTCCCACATTCCTAAAAATTGATCCTTATTTTATTCTCCAAACTAGATCTCAACACAAGAAGAACATGGAGATGAACAAAGAAACATCCACTTCAAGTGACTTGAGTCAAACCGCACCCGAAATCAATCCCATTGGATCTAGTAATCCCACGCTCAATCTCCCTCCACTTCCACAAGATCATCAAGAGGAAGGTGGCCAAGTGGAGGACATCACCGACAATGTTCTAGGGATGAATCAAGATGAAATTATTGAAATGGTCCAAAATCTTGAGACTCACAAAATTGTCAATGCCATGATGAGGCTTAATCCTTCACAATACATGCTAGAATTGGAAAAAGAAGGGGATAAACTCCCTTCTGACTATGATGTAAGCACCATTGTGGAGAAACCTCTTGGGATTATTCCCCCGATATCATCCACACCTCCATTCCAAATCATCACTCAAACCATCCCACAAATCACATCATCCATTTCTCCAACTCAACCCATTGTCAACAAGGGAAGCTCATTGCTTCATGCTCTTCAAACACATCCCCTTGTTAACAACCAAGATTTGGATGCACACACCATCTTGGGTCAATCCGTCCCATTAAATCTGCTACACCCATACATTTTTCTCACCTTTCATGACCCCAATGACCCATCCTCTTTTCACGCAACACCGACATATCCTCTTAACATACAAACCTCTCTCCCTATGAATTTACAAGGAGAAGGTGGGCTATTTGGACAAGGGGGAATCTTTCACCCCTCATCATCATCTTTTCCTCAAGAGAACACACCACTCATATTCCCACCAATTCCACCTTTACCATTAACATCTGCACCACTCCTTGGTTTATGGAAACCCCCTTTACCACTCCTCAATAAGCAAAATCCAAACAACTCCCCAATCATAAATCAAAACATCATACCAAACCCTCCGATCATGCCATCAATATCATAACAATAGGTGGCAACAATCCAAACCACACAAGCAATCACTACACCATCCATAAATGTGGTCTCTCAAGGACCAAGCATATCAATCGCACCATCCACCACACAAACCTCTATCATCAATCCAATGACATCTCTCATCACAAAAACTCACACAATTCTGAATCTGCCACCACCACCACCAAAACCAAACGTGGCCAACCAATATAGCATCACATTACAAGCAACTCAACATGCCTATCAAAAGGAACTTCAATAGTTCCAAGATCAACAAGCACAAAACACGCAAGCTGCACAACAAGTTGCTCAACAAGCGCAAACAAGTCAAGCCACACAACAAGCACAACAAGCACAACAAGTTGCCCAAGCTCAAGTTTTGTTGCAACAACAACAAACTACCCAAGCTGTGCAAGTAGCTCAAAGCGGCTCAAGCTGCACAAGTCGCACAAGTTGCATAGGCTACCCAGGCTGCACAAGTTTCCCAAAAAGCTCAGGCCCAGGCGCAAGCCCAATATCAAGCTCAACAAGTGAAAGTGTAGGCACAATATCAAGCTGCCCAGTAGCAAGCATATCAACAGGCCCTACAATAGTACGAAGTGCAACAAGAAGCAACCCAATTACTAGCCCAACAACAAGCGTTGTTGGCACAACAACAAGCGTTGTTGGCACAACAACAGTAAGACCAAAAACAAGTGTTGTTGGCACAACAACAAATACAGGCATATCAACAAGCCTTGATCACACAATAGAGCTTGCAACAAACTCCCACCAACATACCCAATACTCCACCCATGAATCAAACAATCTAACCACCTCAAAACACGTTCACTCCACCTCCCAATCTACAAAATGACATGGTGACACAAATCAAATTGCTCTCACAGCAAGTGCTAGATCTCCATCTGGGAAAATGACGAAAATGCCAAGCAATTTGTGCCCCTATCCATTTGATAGGAGCCTTGCGATGGTACCATTCCCAAAGGGGTTTGAAATCCCTAAATTCGACAAATGTCGTGAAATGGGAAACCCTGAAGATCACATCAAGGAATTCCAAGTACATTTTATGGAGGTTGCATACGACGATACATATCTAATACGACTATTCCCTACAAGTTTGGCTAGGCTTGCCATGGAATGGTTCTCTCGCCTTCCTCCTAGAATCAAAAAATTCCAAGAAATCATGGACACATTCATAAAGAACTATACATTCAACATAGGCATGCATGTGAGTCTAGAGGAACTATCTGCTCTTAAACAAGCTAAGGGGGAATCATTTGCTTCCTTCCTACAACAATGGCAATCTGAGGCCAATAGGAGCAAATGGACCATGCTAGAGGAACAACAAATTTGCACCATCATTTCCAATCTCAAGAAAACATTGTCATTCCACCTAAAGATGCAATGTATCACCACATATGACCATTTGATCCCTAAGGTGCTCAACATCGAAAGAGCCCTTATTTCATAAGGGAGGACATCCACATATCAAGAATATCAAGACAATCTCCCATCCACCAGTTATAAAGAGAAACCTCGCACATGGGCAAAGAAAAAAAATGTCACCAATGATGGTGTGGTTGATGCTAAGGTCATAATCAGTGCTCCAAAACAGAACTCCCAAACATACCAACAACCACAAGGAAACAATTGAAACAACACACAAGCCAACGTGGTATCACAACAACCACCCAACAATCAAGTCAACAATATGAACAATCAAGGGGGACCACCCCTGCGAAACAAATACTCCACCAAATGAAAATACACAACCCTTGGGGAATCAATTGAATCAGTCATGAAGAAACTAGTAAACGAGAATCTCATCAAAATCCCTATCTATGAGAATTATCAAGAACCCTAAGTGAAACCACCATGGTACAATGAAAATCACCTTTGCAATTTTCACAAAATCAAGGGGCACACCATGACCAGTTGCATGAGGCTGAAAAAATTTGATCCAAGACCTCATCGATGACAAGGTCATAAATGTTGAACAACCAACTGAAAATTAGGACCTAAAGATATACATGAATCTAATGTTGGATCATAACAAAGGGAACAACCATGGAAAGACCAAGTATGCCAATGTGAACCATGTGTACGATCATGTTGTCGCATCCCTAGATGAATGGGTCACTGTTGTTAACATCAAGGGAGCCAAATTTGATTATGGAGTCACCACACACGACAACAAAGTTACCATTGCTATGTCATCGCAACCACCTAGAGAATCCACCTCCAATCTGAAATACAATGGTTACAATTTCTTAGATTAGTTGAAAAGAACCCTTGCTCAGATCTCCATCATGGAGTTACTGAAGATCTCACCCACACATAGAAAAATCCTAGAGGAAGCATTGGATTCATTCACCATCTCCGTAGATCTTTATGCTGACCAGTTCCAATCTATGGTCAGACACATCACCACCCCAAATCTCCTAACATTTTTTGATTAGTACTTTCCCACCCAACCACCTCATAATCATGCACTCCATCTTGAGGTCCTGGTTCATAAAAAAAAGTCAAAAGGGTCTTGGTGGATGGGGGTGCTGGTCTAAATATTTGTTCTCTCAAACTAATAAAGAATTTGGGATTCTCAGAGGATGTCATTGAAAAAGGTATGGGTATCACAATCAGAGCATATGATGATTAGGAAAGAGTGTCTCAAGGCACTATTCAACTCCCTATTCAAGAAGGGCCAACCATCATGGAAACCACATGCTAGGTCCTTGACCTTGATTTAGCTTATAATATCCTCCTGGGGCATCCATGGATCCATGGGATGCAAGCTGTTGCTTCCACCTTCCATCAATATGCCAAATTCCCATACCAAAACCAAGAGGTCACAGTCTATGGTGATCTCGAGCCCTTTTCTTATTGCAAGAGTCTGGAAGCAAAATACTATAAAATCCCCCAAGTCCCACTGCAACTCCATATGTAGACCCAACTACCTTGGCCTCCATTTATGAGACAAAGACACTCGCCATTCCTGATATCTCTAAAATCAAAGTCATTATCCAAGACAATGGGTGTGGGGATTACAAAATGAAGAAAAGTGCTTTCATAATAGGAGAGTTACCTCAATCTCCTAGGTCTCACAGGAAACCCCAACCAACTGAAACATCATCCCAAACCTTCAAAGCAGACCCTTCTAGATTCAAATGTTGGGGAGATCTAAGTTGAGAAATAGTAGATGAAAGAGGCACATCAAGTTTTTTGTACCAAGATGAAAGGCACATGCCTAATCTTCCCATGGATGAGAGCAACAAAGGACTACAAATGATGCTTGGTATGGGCTATAACAGAACTAAGAAACTTGGACAAAATGACAATGGTCTTCTATTACCTCTCATTCGGGAGAAGCGTATGAGGAATATTGGCCTTGGATGTACCCCTCTAAAGGTATCCATACTTGGAAAGGGTACCTCAGTTAGAAAGGTCAAAACTCCCCCTCACTATCGACATCCACCCTTCAATTACCAGTATCCACAAGCCAAGTCATAAATAACTTTACCTTTGACACAACCGATGTAGGCAGTGATGAGGATCCCATAACTGACTTACCCATGATTTTTGAGGATTCCTCCCTTTTCATGATTAGTAACCTGTCTTTTGAGTCAAACAACCAAACCCATGAGATAAACTTAGTCTATCCCCAACTCATCGATTACAACCAATGAGGACCACCAATTTTGGACACATTCAAAAATGATGAGGCACTCTTAGAATTGATGGGATTGTAGGATACTATACCCTGTGGAGACCACAAAGCTGGGTTTGACATCGTACTAGACACACAATCCTATTATGGGGAAATGATTGAATCCTTCAATCACAAAAGTGAAAATATGAGAATAATCTCTATGTCTTTGAGTGAAAACCACACTGTGGCACTCTCTGACCCAAAAAAAATAAAAATAAAGGACACATCCAATGGTGAAAACCTCTCTAAGGCACCAGAGGATGAAGGATTCAATCTTTCTCTTAGTGCAATTCATTAGGAGAATTCAAAATTCTTAGTAGAGAAGTGCAATCCAGTAAACTTGGGAATAGAGGAAATGCCACATATCACCTTCTATGCAAAATCACTTCTGACAGAAGAGAAAGAACTCCTAGCTGCATTCCTAAAGGAAAGGAAGGTAAAATATCCATGGACCTATATTGACATGCCTGGGCTTGATCCAAAAGTTGTGGTTCACCACCTAGCTGTATATCCTGAAGCAAAGCCAGTAAGATAAAAGCTAAGGAAGATGCATCCCTAGATAGCATTGTTGGTCAAAATGGAATTATAGAAGCTCCTAGTTGTAGGGTTCATACGACTGATTGATTATCCAGAGTGGGTCTCAAATCTTGTACTTGTTTCAAAGCCCACTAGGGGCATCCGCATCTGCACAGGCTTCAGAGATTTGAACAAAGCATGTCCCAAGGATGACTTCCATCTTTCAAACATTGACATGATTGTGGATATGATGGCAAGAAATGAGATGCTATCATTAATGGATGGATTCTCAGGTTATAATCAGATCATGATAGCAAAAGATGACCAACATAAAACAACTTTCACTTTTTCGTGGGGGACATATTGCTGGAATATGATGCCATTTGGATTGAAAAATGCAGGAGCAACCTATTAGAGGGTCATGACACTAATATTCCATGATATGATTCAAAAAATTGTGGAAGATTATGTGGATGATATATTGGCTAAATCAAAGAAACATCAGGATCACATATAAGCATTAAGCTCCACCTTTGATAGGCTAGAAAAGTACAAGGTCTGACTAAATCCAAAAAAGTGTGTCTTCAGGGTACAATCAGGCAAGCTCCTAGGGTACATTATATCCATGTGAGGAATCAAAGTAGACCCTGCCAAAGTCAAGGAAATTCTTGAAATGGAGGCACCGAAAACATTGAAACAACTAAGAGGCTTATAGGGAAGACTCTAGTCCATCCGCTAATTCATACCGCAACTAGCAGACAAGGCTATCCCATATTCTCATCTACTCCAGAAAGGGGTAACATACAAATGGGATGAGAAATGTGATCAAGCCTTCAACAAGATCAAGGAGTACTTAATCACATTGCCGGTTCTCATGCCGCCAATTCCAGGCAAGCCCTTGATCATGTACATATTAGCAACAACAATAGTTCTTAACTCTCACTTAGCATAACATAATGAAAATGGGAAAGAGAGAGCTATTTACTACATTAGCAGGACTATGGTGGGACATGAGTTGAATTATACATCCATTGAGAAGGCTTGCTTGGCAATCATATTCATTGCACAAAAAATTAGATATTACATGATAGCACATCAGATAAAACTCATCACAAAGATAGACCCCCTCAAGTATCTGCTTTCAAAAGCAATTCTTACAGGGAAAAAAACTAAATAGGTTATGATCCTGACAGAGCACGACATCGAGTATGTGGAACACAAGGCCATTAAATGACAAGCAATTGTAGATAAACTAGCAAAAGCACTGATATACTCAGAGAACCCACTTGTATCAGAGTTCCCTGACGAATCAATCTTCAACCTAAGTGTATCATAATCTTCTTCATCACCCCACAAGGGGATTGCATACCTAAATCATACAAGCTACCATTCCCTTGCACAAATAACATTGTAGAATATGAGGCTCTTGTCATAGGGTTGAGAATTGTAGTGCAATGGTAGATCATGGCACTCAAAGTATATGGAGATTCACAACTCATAATCAACCAGGTCAATGACGAGTATCAAATAAAGGATGACAAGTTGACTCCCTATAAGAAACTGGTGGAAAGCCTCAAGGAATTCTTCATTGATGTCACATTTGAGTAGGTACCGAGAGAAAATAACAGAGTGACATATGCCATGGACACGATAGGATTGCTATTGGATATCCCACACAACATACCAAATCAAGAATTCCTCATAGAGCAGCTTCTCGTACCAAAGTTTGAGGTACTAATGTTTGAATTTGTGTGTGAAATAGTTGGTCCTGGTGATCCTTGGTATCATGATATATACACCTACTTGAGAATAGGAGTCCTCCTTGTAGATATAACTCCAAACCTTAAAAGATCCTTTGTCAAGAAGTCATTCCATTTTGTCATCCTAGGAGATACCCTATACCATAGAAGCATTGAAGGAACCCTTTTATGTTGCCTAAATGCTGAGGAAGCTTTGACTATCTTAACTGAGGTGCACAACAATATTTGTGGTTCACATTCAAGCGGTATGACCTTGGCTAAGAAACTGTTGAGGATGAGGTACTATTGGCCTACAATGGAAAGGGAAGCTCACGACTATTTCTGAAGGTGCTTCTAGTGTCAACAACATGGGGATCTCATCCATACACCAGCTCAAGAGCTCCACCCAATTGTTACACCTTGGCCCTTTTCGCAATGGGGGATTGATCTTATTGGAAAAATTACCCCCACCTCATCCAGTGGACACAAGTTTATCATGAGTGCCACTGAGTACTTCATGAAGTGGATGGAAGCCATTCCCATGACCTATATCACAAGAAAGCAGATATCAAAGTTCATCCTAAACTACCTAATTTTCTGCTACAATGTCCCCTAAGCCATTATCTCAGATAATGGGACACCTTTCAAAAACCAAGATGTTCAAGACCTATGCCAAAAGTTCAATATCCAACATCACTTTTCCACCCCATACTACCCCCAAGGAAATGACCAAGCAAAAGCTACCAATAAGACCATCCTAAAAATCCTCAAGAAAACAGTTAATGATGTTGGTCGTGACTTGCACCTCCAATTGAATCCCACCTTATGGGCCTACCAAACAAGTATCCACACATCAATAGGTGCCACCCCTTTCTCTTTGTTCTACTGATTAGAAGCCATCCTCCCTATTGAGATCGAGCTCCCATCCTTGAGAATATCATTACAGAATCTCATCACAGATGAAGAATATCAGGTGTCAAGATTAAACAAGCTAGAACTACTAGATGAGAAACACATGGATGCCTTAAACCATTTGTAAGTCTACTAGAACCATCTCAAGTGAAGTTATAACAAGAAGATCAGGGGTCAAACCTTCCAAGTTAGATAACTTATGCTGAAGGAGAATCAGAAGAATGTTCCAAATCCAAATAGCAAGGGAAATTTTGAACCCAATTGGCTGGGACCCTTCATCATCACAACAAGTTACAAGTTAGGGACATATCAACTATCAACACCTGAAGGGGAACCTTTGCAGGAGCCCATGAATAGCTCCCATCTCAAAAAAATTTATGCCTAATCTTGCAAGGTATAAATAAAAAAAAATCAAAAAAATCAAAAAAATCCAAAAAAATAAAAAAAGATTGAAAATAGTAAAGAGAAAAATTATCCTCTAGTGAAAACTACTTCAGTGGCACTTTGGGCAAGTACCTTGGTGAAAACCTGGAAAATAAGAGCCTTGTGTAAATAAGCACTTTCCATCCACTAGGATCTCCATGGCTTGTTCTGCATCATCCATCCATCTTCTTTCATCACTCATCTGCATCCGCATCATAACTTGATCCTGTGTTCGTATCATGATCCCTCCTAGGACTACTCAACCCATTCTTAAGGTTAGTTTGTCCTGCCTATATCAGAGTAGTCTCTTGCATCATAGTAAGGGCATGTTCTCATCGGATTAGATTCATGTATGTTCTTAAAGTCTTCCCAAAAATCAGAAAATCCCAAAACATTGAAAAATCAAAAAATCCAAAAACATTCATAAAATCAAAAAATCCAAAAACATTCAAAAAATCAAAAAATACAAAAACATTTAGAAAATCAAAAAATCAAAAAATCCAAAAAACATTCATAAAATCAGAAAATCCAAAAAACATTCAAAACATATTAAAATCCCAAAACAGGTCAAAAAGTCAAAAAATTCAAAAATAGAGTCATCTTGTTGAACTACAGGTCTTTGAGCTCTGAACGTAGGCAAGGTTGATCTTTGATCATCCCCCGAGACACTTAGGTCAGTCCTTTATGAGTTCATCATAATAAACTAGTAATCCATTTGTTCATATCTCATCAATAAATCGAGTTTGTGTCAGTCAAACTGCATGGTCTCTGCATGTATAACGTAGGCAAGGCTAATCTTTGATCAGCCCTCGAGGCCCCTAAGATAGGTCTTTAAGTTAATCTCTTGGTCAAAATATTAGAAAACCCCAAAACATTAGAAAATTGGAAAATCAAAACAGATGCAAAATCTTGAAAATACCAAAAATAACCTCAAAACATTTCAAAATAGCCAAAAACATCAAAATATTTGAAAAAATCCATCCATCCCATCTCTCTTTCACCTGCAATAAACATCCACTCATAATAAACAATCATCAACCTCAACCTTTGGTGAAACAGTCAGAAACAAGTCTAGCAGGTTAAAAGAGAAAACTTCAACGTCAAAGTCTTAAGTCTAGGTCAGTAAGTAAACAAGTTGGTTAACTTTTGGTACTAATAGCTCACCATCCAGTTTGTTCCAAATCATCTAATAACATCATGTCTTGGGATGCATCCTTCCTACAATGGACATCAATATCAGGCATCACCGTAGTTTAGTCTTGGCTTGCAGTATGAAGAACATTAACTTGTTTATTTACTTGACCTTTTTCTTGTTGATTTATCTTATTGCACTCATTTCAATGACCTCTCGATGATGTCCAAACAAAAGGATTTAGAGAGAAAGGAATGGGGCAACGATCATTATCTTTTATTTGCTGTGCTTGTTGGATGTTCTTGTAAAATAACCTTGGTCATGCCTACTTTGTTTGGTATGTAGGGAGGGTCTTTTAGGTGTCTTGTTGACCACATAGGAAGGATTTCCTTTCTATGTTTTGGTCTGAGATGTTTGGAATATCTGAACTACATTTTGAATGAGGTTTCGTATGTCAGGTGTGAACATGAATACTCCTATCTAATTGTCGAGTCAAAGTCCATCACACTAGGTGCAATGCCATCTTGGTTCTTTATACCTTGATGCATCGTGCCTATGTGTGTTATCAAACATAAGGTAAGTATCCCTTTTAAAATCCCAATTCCTGATAAGAAAATCATCATCATCATTATTATCTCTAATAAAGTCTCGTAGATCATGGACTTGTTGGATACTCTTGTCTTCATCTTGTTTCTTCTTTCTTATCTTCGTGCTAAAATGGTACCATGACAGTTAATCAAAAACATCACCAATGCATCCATCCTACATCCACAAACCGTCAGCATGCTACATATCATCCATATCATATCATATAGGAAACATTGATCATCTCACATGCATTGCATAATATAGATTGGTTATTCTAAGCATCTCATAAACCATACATTTGCATCCATTGCATAATAATATAAACATCATCATACCATCCATATATGCATCATTATATCATCCATTTTCATAATCATAAAGGCATCATAACATAAACATTATCATATCATCCACATAAGCATCACCATGTCATCCATACATGCATCATCATATCATACATGGAAAAGGTACTAAAAAAGAAGAGATCATGTCATAATATCTCATACATCACATAACATATATCATCATCTATTAGGAGAATAATATAGATATGTTAGTCCAAGCATGTTAAAATCATTTTCATATCATAACATTTGCATCCATATCATCCATACATCATCATCATAAAAACAACATAGAAAATATACTAAAAAAGAAATGCATTCATCCATCCGAAAGCATCTGCATAAACATACATCACATAATATAGAATCATACATACATCGCATCACATAAAATAAAGTCACATCGCATATAGAACATCACATATAGAAAATTAAATACATCCATCCATCATGCATAAATAAAATAAGACACATCTCATAATCGAATCATATCATATATATATCAATAATGTAACTGTCATGGTACAAATCAAGATCAAATGAATGTATCAATCAATGTATACAAATGCCCATGGGGCTATCAAAAATGGATCCTGTGGATCTCAAAAAGAATGGTGTCGCTAATAAAAAATGTGAGCTAGCCCTGGTGGCCACTCCCCTCACCCGCCTGCCTCTCAGGCTGGTCCTGCTTGTGACCTGTCTATTGGGAGAAATCCAACACCCGAGCCACTGGAGGCACTACCTATCGATAATGAAATTTGTAGTACTTGGCCTCTCTAATGGCCTTGTGGCACATCTGCGCAGGTACTGTCCTTCCCTATGTTGCAACAACCATGCTCTCTAACTACTTCCTTCTGCCCACCTCTTGTGGTAACTGTAGCTCAGTAGTCTGTCTCTGCTTCCTCTCGTGATCCTGCTCTACTGTGAGGGCTTGGACCTACTATTAGGACTGGTCCCTCTCTGCCGTTAGTGTCTATACTTGGGCCTAGAGTTGTTGAATCAATGCATCCCTTTGATCAGGCTAAGGTGGTGGCAGTGGTGGTAGTGATTGATCTCTGTATGGGGATTGCTGCCCCTCACAGGTGGCTGCTGGTCCCTGGGTGCATCTCTCTAATGATTCCCACCTCTCTACTGGTGTGGAGGTGGTCTGAATCCTCCTCCTCTATCTCCATCTCCTCCTCCTCATCCCTGCCCCTGCCTTGCTATCTGATCTCGGGGTCTCTGTCGTGGTAATACTATCCTGGGCACTGTCAACCAGACTGGTGGCTTGAACCAGTCGACATAAGCCTGTGTCATCCCTGAGTCTATCAGTCCCTGATCATAAGCCCAAGGTCTGGTTACCAACTATCTAAATGAGTCAACTTCATCCTCTGGTGGGATCGTTCGACCCCATGTAGTCTCCCTGGTGGTCTTGGAAAATATGGCCACATATTGGTTGTCTGGCCTATCCTGAATGTCTCTGAAATATCTCGCTACCTTATCAGGAAAGTAGTGCTCAATCATCATGTACTCACATCCCTGTATGAGCTGATCTTGCCTCACATAGAAGAGCTACTGAACATCATTGTACCATGCAGGAATCCCTAGCTAAGGCCTTCAAGTAAATGTGGTCATCTCATCGATAACCCTCCGCTAGTGAGGAATGCGAGCCTATCCTGTGTGGGTAAAGGTAAGACCACCTCTGTACCACCAAATTGTTGGCTCATCGGGCTTGATGTCGACCATTATGACCCTCGGTCAAAGCATGTCAGTGTGCTCCCACACCCAGATGTGAAAAAGTGTGACCCCTGCACCGATAGCTCTGCTGTCACAATATACAAACTCGTGCAAATAATGATATAGTGAAGTCAACATCACTGGTCCCCATGCAAAGAAACACCTCCTGAAGAGAATCCACTCCCAAGACAGACCCCATCCCGGACTAAAATACCTGCCTTGCCAATTTGGAGCTACAAGTCCTAAAATAATCACTGCAACAATCAGTTGAAATGTTGACACCCGACCTTTATAGTGCTCAAGCTCAATCTGACCCTCGACGAAGAAAATCTCATCCATCCCCATGATCTCATAGCACACATCCGTGTTGAAATCCACGTCATATATAACCCTCTCACCGTAGATGGGCGATCGTAAAATCCGCCAGACATCCTCCAATGTGACAATTGCCTCACCTATGGGAAGATGAAAAGATGATGTCTCGATGTGCCATCTCTCTACCAACATGGTCATCATACCCAAGTGTGTCCTGATGGAAGGTGCATACGTGACATACCATAGACCGATTGCTCCAAGGTGCTCCTAAAGCAACTCATGCAATCCAGTCAATCTGCTAAGCACTGTGGATCGGTTCTCTCATGAATGTATAGGCTCTCTCTCCTCCTGCACCAACAAAACCACAATGTCAAGTTTCGTAAAAAAAAATCTGTATCCTATTTGAAGTTTTCACAACTAAAACAGTAAATGCGTCGCTATTTGAAAACTCCAAACTACGCCGCTGGAAGCCCCAAATCGCAAACTCAACCTCGATGTTTCTATTTGACTGCGGATCTATTTGACCTAGAAACCCTAAACACCTAACCGGACCGTGATGACGCTTTTTGCATATGCATCACCATTTGGAGTTTGAACCCTAAATCCTAAACTACGATGCAGCGTCATAGATCGCAATAGCGACGCAGTTTGAGGCCCAACATCACTGATTATACCCTTTCAGCGACACTAAACTATGCTGCTGGACAAGTTTGACTTTCAAACTCTATTAAATGGGCACAAAAATTGAAAATGCAAGTTGGGTTAGGGTCAAATATCGGTGGTCCTGTGCTTGGAAGTCTCTGGTGGACTCACACTCGCTTGGAAATGTGTTGGGGAAGCACTCTTTGCGCCATCTTGCATGAGGGTCAGAGCTCAAAAACAAGAAATTTCTAAAGGTTGAGTGTGCAAATGAATTGAAAGTGACCCCTTGAGGGCTATTTAAGCATGAAAATTAGGGTTTTTTGACCCTGTTTAAACATCAAACTAGGTTTTTGTGCCCCCAAACCTATTTTTGTCCAACCGAAGCTCATTTTAGGTCTTTTTCTCACATTTTAGCATGTTTTCAGCATCATGGAGCCTTTTTGGACCCGTCGGGTAGCTTGTCCTCTTTTTTTGAGAAATCACCCAAAAATCCAAATTTTCGTCCAGTCTCTTGAGGGGGCAGTATACCAGCGTAATTCTTTCATTGGGGCAGTAGTGGGGCATTTGAAAAAATTGATTTTTTTTTGAATTTTGATCTTGGTAAGTTTATTCTTTGAACCAACGTAGCAGGTACATTGCTTCAAAGAGGGGCAAAATATAGACACGTAAAATATACTAATTGATCTCGTGCACCTAATCCTGATTTACTAACACCAGTTCATCCTGAATCACCTCCTTTGCTAACCATTTAATCAGATAATATTTATTTAATTAAATTAATCATATTTCATCTTTTAATTAAATAAATCCACTTTATTGATTAAATCATTATCTTTTATTAATTATATAAATCATTTTGTTTAATTAATCCTAATGTCCCCCTTTTAATTAAATAATTCATTTTATTTAATTAATTTCTAAATTCATCTCCTTTAAATTGAATACATTAATCTTTATTTGATTTAAGTCTAACACCATCCCCTTTTAATTAAATAAATCCAAATTTATTTAATTAAGTCAAATATTCATTTTTCCTCTCATTTTAATTTATTTAAATCTAAAAATCTAAGTCAAAATGTCAAATCAACTAATTATCATATAAGTTAATCAAATCATGATTAATACTAACAGTAATCCCTCAAATCCTCTAGATTTTGCAACTTGTGCATGTAAATCATTTTATTTGATTTATAAATTCTCTTATTTTCATTCAAAAAGGCATCAAGTTGGAATATTACCTCATTTTTGAATTCTCCCTCCCAAAAGGACTTGTCCATCCAACAAGGCATTAAAGGCCTCTTACATGTCCTTTTTCTTGAGCCAAGTGGCATTAACTCTTCTTTCTTCTCCCTCCAACATGTCACTTCTCCAATTTCAAATATCCACCTAATGACATTTATGTGCACATTCATCAAAATGTGCTCCACCTCTATCCACTAACATGTTGACAAGTGGCATTGTGCTATTTGTTTATGTTTTGTCCCACATTCATCCTTTTTACTCATTCTTCCATCATTCTCTTCTATAAATAGAAGGCTCTTTTACTAATTTGGGATCCACAACTTTATGCAACATCATTATCTTCATGTTTTGAGCAATTTCATCCATCCTTATCGAAGTTTCATAGTTCTCATCAATTTCATAGCTAGGTTATGGAAATTTTTATCAAGGAACACTATTGATCATCTTCAAGCTTGCAAGGAATTGGGAAAGGGCTATTTTCTACATCAAAATAGCACCAATTCCCCCATGGGATTGAGAGTTTAAGAATTTGAATAAGATTTAGTTTGCTTTCATTTGTGTTCTTTACTTTATTTCTTGTTCTTCATATTTCAAATGAATCTTATGGGGAATGATGGTTTTGATTTGCATAATTGACTAATATTGTGTTTGTTGTTTATGTTTGTGCAGGCCTTGATCCACCATTCACAATAGCAACACCAAGTTCAGATGGTTCAACCCTCCCAGTGTTTGCAACTTTGTCAAAAACTCTATGTCTGCTTCCACATCCTCCAAGCATAAAAGTTCAAAGGCTTACTTTATGAATTTTTGAAAGTTTCCCTAACCCCAGTAGGTGTTGGTTTCCCTTTAGCCACACCATTAAAAGACATTTTTTATATAATCCCTCTAGATGCACATACATTTCACATTAAGCTTCACTTCCCTATGAATGCATACATCATTATTATAAGAATCTACACAAGAAAATCTCATAATTTTCCATTGGCCACAAAACTGAGACTTCTCCTTGTTAACCATCTTTTGTAATCATATCCAAGCGTTCAATGCTTTTGATACAATAATTTTAATTTTAGCCCAAGTTTGAAGGTGAGGGAAAGATATTTATTTGAGGATTCCAGAGCTACTTTCCAACCATAATAAGTTCAATATCACAGTGGTTGGAGCAATTTTTGAAAGCAATTAAATGGGTCAACCTGGAATTTCATCTCCTCAACCAATAATGGTCCCTTGATTTTCCAATAGTTAACCTACACAAATATCAAAATAAATGATGTCAAAACTATACAAACAACAAGGAAATATTGTTAATTCTATGTATATGGATTTGTTGCTCTCTACACCTTAAGTTTTGACATTTTTTTAACAATTTAGACTAAGAACAATGGGTGAATCTAGAAATTTGAACGGAATCACTGAACTTTTCCAGGATCCATCTTGCTCATGGCACTCATTTTTGGAGTGAATACAATTAAAATTAATTATAAAGATCCTTCATAACCAAATCCATTATGCATTGTATTTGGAAATAGGGATAAATAAGGAACCACCGACAAAAATATAAGACTATTCCTCTTAATAAAAATTTAAAACATGTATTCCCATACTTTTTATATGTGCTTAAAATCTCTTCTTCAGTGGTTCAAATTACATGACATACAAAAATGTTGGTAAATTGGAATCGCATTTTTTTTCTTTTGGTTTATGTAATCTTGGCAATCCATAAAAACCATTAGTTCAGGATCATAAGGAAAGTGTTTGACCTAAAATTCCATGTATAGGTTGTTTGAACATCAATTAGTAGACCATTTATCTCATATTGAAAAAATATTCCAAAATTATCCCAGGATACTAGAGATACAATCCTAAAAGGAACCATTATTCCATTTTCTCAAGAGATAAGCTTGTAGCTTTCACTATAATCTTCTCTACTTTGGAGTTAAGATATTGTACTCTAGCTTTAGCATACCTTCTCAATGATTCCTCATGAAGAAAACATTGAAGTACATGACCATAAGCACATCCATTTAGTAGAGGTTCATCATTTTCTAAATACACTATTTTGGAGTGATGGAGGAGGTGAAGGTGATGATGATTCATGTGGAGGTGTAGGTTAGCCGAGCTTCCCTTTGGGAAAATTTTTCCTGATTGGTTCTCTAGTTATTTTATTCCTTGTACTAGAGTCTCTCCCTCCTTAGGTTCTTCTTCATTGTCACAAATTGGTATTGGTATTTTTCCTTCCTCTTCTTCCTTGCCATATTGGGAGGTGTCTTCTTTGCAGTTTCCTTGGTAGGGGCAACAACAACTGAAGATCATTTTCTTGTCTTGGCCTTATCAACTACCTTTGTAGGTTCTAACAACCTCATCATTGGAAAATGATGTCACAACAATTTGAGTGACTAGGCTACGACACCTTTTTCCCTTGTTTTAATATCGTCAATCTCATCAATAGAACAATCTTCATTAAAGATTGGCTAGTTGTAAACTTGTTGATGATGGTAGATGGGGTCAAGAACCTTCCCATATTCTTTTAATTCCTTTGAAACATAGGCCTTTGTGCAAGATTTAATCATTCTTACTGTCAACTAATGGTAGTCTTTCATCCACACTTCAAATTCTCTTTTGTGGTTGGCCCAATGATCTTCAAGCTTAGGTTCATGAATAAAGAATGAACCTATCACCTTGCCAATATTACTGATTGGGTCAAACCGGTGTCGAGCATCATTTTACAACACAACATTATATTTTAATAGCTACACATCAACATTCTTTGCATTTTATATGTTTGCACAAGAATAAACTCCCATTTTGATGGGGAAGCTATACTCAGACTTGTGCTTTCCTACAATTAATTGGTGAATCTAAGTCACCTATCTGTAGACTTCCAACAAGATCATCTTATTTGAGGGGTACTTGGAGAGCTTGTATGGAATCTTATGGTAGCCTTCCACTCAGATATATGTGAATATTATAAACTAGATGTACTAGTTCCCCCATGCTTTCAATTCTTCCATAGCATGATTGGAGAATATTTTGGAGAAATCTCCCTCCTATGACTACAACATAAATAAAGTTGTCATATATAGTAACTTCTCTGAGTCCAACTTTAATTGAGGATAATGTTCATATATAGTAACTTCTCTGAGTTCAAAGGAACCCACTCAATCCAGTCCTAGGAATGAGGCTTGAGATGCCAAGAGATAGACCAAGTATGAGGTCATGTAGAATTTAGAGGTGGCAAGAATAGTCTTCAACTGCTCATGAATGGAGTCACTTATAAGAGTGGCCTAGTCAATTTTTTTTCCTTGAATCATTGATGGTCACAATGAACTAGACCATCCATGGATAAAAATCCCTAGCATGTTGATATCCAAATATTCTACTCAATAGGACAATCAGGTCCTTGATATCTTCTTTAAACTCACTCCGGTGTTGCACCCTATCCATCTCGAGGGTCACTTTCCTAGGAGTTTCTAGCATATTATTATTGATATAAGTGAGGTTTTTAGCTTCTTCATCATCAAAGTATTAGATTTCCTTCTTCATATCAATTAACTCATATTGAGGGTGGGAAGGAATCCTAAAAATTTTCTCGATCATATCAAGGCTAAGATCAAGGACCACTTCCCCTGATGACCCCAATACCTTCCTTGTTTTATGATTGTAGTAATGGGCACATGTTAGGACCAATTTTGAAGATTGAACAATTATAAAAAATGCAACGGTTTGCACCAATCCAGATTTAGCTATTACTGTAGCAACACATGTTCTTATCTCTTCATTATTGATTCTCCTCTTGAATTCATCCATGTCCACGTGACCAATTTCAGTGCCTCCAATCTTAGTGTAAGGGGAAAAAATTTTGGATGGTGGATGATAGCCTTTGTATTGGTATAGATTAGTTACTATTAGAGATGATATTACATGTATGATTGATGTGATTCAACCATACAATCCATATGATGACATTAAAGCACTGAGTAGTTTTATATGTCTCTTTCTAGGAGTGTTGCTGGCACTGAGAAATTTATATCTATTTATAGGAAAGTTTCATTAGATAATGTGCATAGCATGTCCCCTTTTTATAAGGGAAAATATAGAATTAGAGGATATACAGTTACTAGATGTATAGATGAGCTTCTTGCTCCTTTTATATATTCTAGATAGTTAGTAGTCCATCATAGATGACCTCATAATTATGAATTTCCACTTTAATTTTGTAAACAATTATATGCTTGGTTTCATTTATAGTTATATGTGGAATAACCATCTTTTCCTCATCATGCTGGATAGGGTAAATGGAGGTTTTTTGACAACTTTGAATATAGACGTTCAATTTTTCCACCACCCGTCAGCAAGAGGGAATTAGTTGGTCGATTTTGAAACATAGGGAAATAGGCTAGGTAGGTTTTGAATGGGGGTAATGCACCCATCTTCCCACTTTAATTAGGAAAAAGATATCCCCAAAGGTAAGATTGACTTTCAACCCTTAGATTAGTCAATCTTAATGGAGATCTTGTTGTTTTCCTTATGATTGAGGGCAAGGTAAATATGCCTGAAATGCACTTTTGGGAGATAAATGAAAAATACCAAATGAATCCAATTATGCAGTGTAAAACTTGAATCATCAATTTAAAGTATGATAGAAACAAAAACAATCAATTCCTGGAAAATCTAAGAAGGGTAAGATTTTATGCACCCATCACCAAAATCTTTTGTTGAGTGTCCTCCTGGGACAAATTCACCCTAGGGCGAATGGGTCTTGCTATAAGGATCAAAAATATGTTTTTACAATCCTCTTTTCCTAAGTCCACACTCTCAATTCCTCCAAATTTCACAGTTGAAAAGTCAGAATTAAATTCTGTAAGTGAGTTCTCATGGATCGACAAATTTGATGACAACTTTGCAAAATTGCACTTTTGATCAATCTTCAATCCTTCTTCACTTGCAAACCTGCACATACAAAGAGAGGGAAAAATTGTTTATTTTTGGTGAATGGGGATTTGCCTTGGTCAAACCCCATTTTGGTAATTAAACCTTGAAATGAAATGAAACATGAATGGAAGGAATGATAAATGAATAATTTTATGTTGCAACTCACCAAACCCTTGAATGGAGATCCTTAGAGGACTAAAGTATAACACATCTCTCCAAGGTCTTGATCTTGCATGAAATGGCTTTATTGGATGTTGATCTTGATGCTTGAATTTTGACTTGAATGCTTGAAACCTACATCATAATGTTAGCTCCAAAAACATGCACAAATGAAGATAACTTTGACATGTTGCTTGAGATCTTAAATGCTGCAACAAATGACTGAGAAATCTGCTCTTGAATGCTCTTGACATTAGTCTTAGCTCTTGTGAAGTTCACCTCTAGTTTGTTTCTTTCTTCTAGGATTTGGATAGATAAAAAGACCTTGTATTTATAGGTAATTTTATAATTTCTTGATAATTAAACATCCAAGGCCAAAAATTGCAAATTGAATTTGAATCATGAAATTCCACAAAAAATTTATTAAAAATTGGGGTCCTAAACTTAAGGAGGACGTAAATCCAGGACACTCCAATTCTAAGGCAATTTAATTAATGTTTTTGATTGTTTAATACAAGTTCCCCTTTTGAAAAATGAGATTGATTAGGCTTTTAAATGCATAATTGGGCCAATTAGAGTCTTAATTAAGTCCAATTAATTAGGGAACCCAAATATAGTGTGAAAATGTAAAGGAGTACATTTTCTAACACTACATTTAGCCCCCACTTTAGTGAGAGGATGAGCCCTACACTCAAACTCACAATAAAGTAGACAAATAAATTCCAAGAGAGGTCTAATTGTACAACTATTGGAAGGATAAGACAAAAAGGGTCAAGGAGGATGATCAAGCCACCAAGATCTAAGATCTCATGGAAAGCCAACAAAGGCACAAAGAGACACATGCCTATGTTAAATGTGCAACAACAAGACAAGATACACAAACATACAATGTCAAAATTAGAGAAGGGTGGATCAAGCATCACCTTTTTTTCCAATAGGTATGGATCAAGCCTTAGCTATTTTTCCAAAAAATGTTTACAAGTGGAAACCCGCTTTCCACTATGCAAACAAAATATACTCACATGGGCTAGTGAAATCCACTGTCCACTAGGTGAGCCCCAAAAGGTGACTGATGGGAAAGTCATGCTGGGCCTTTAAACTCCCATGTGTTAACCATACCAAATTTATACCTCCTAATAACTTTTATAAGGCACCAAAAAAATGTTCACAAGGCTAGCAAGATGCGTTATGCTAGGCATTCATGAAAAATGCTCCACTAGCAAGCAAGTTGTGTTATGCTTGGTGGTCACGAAAAACATAAAGGCTCCATTGGAAAGCAAGTTGTGTTATGCTTGGTGGCCTTTTTAAATATAATAGGATTAGGGTATTCAAAGGGGTTTTTCTTAGTTCATGAAAGGTATCACCTTAGGGAACATTGTGAGCTTAATGTCTCCAAGAGAGGACTAGTCGAGGATAAAAGATTCACAACTTAGGGAATGAAATCCATAGCATTACCACTAAGAGGAATGTCATATGCCAAGAAAGGTCACACTCTTGAGGAACATCAAACCCAATGTCACCACCAATAAGACACATCACATGAAGTAAGAATACCACACTTTGAAGCAAACAATGAGTGGGGATGTGCATGCCCCCACTTTAAAGAAATTGCTTAAAACCATGCTGTGAGAAATTACTTTAAAGTAGAACACAATAAATTCCAATAAATGAGAGCTTTATTCAAAAGCCCTATGCAAAACATATGTTTTTGAGTAGAGCTACATCATGAAAGGAGGGTTTCCCCCATATGCAATCCTAAGATAACACATAAGGGATCCATGGATTTGGGGTCAGTGTTATGTCTTTGCTACAACGATATAATCGAGCTTAGAACTGTCATCATTTCCCAAATGACTCATAAAACAACGAGCACAAAGGAAGAATGATACATAAAGAGATAAAACAAAGGAAAGATTTTGGGTCAACATGGAAGAGACTTGAATGTCTCGATGCCTTGCATCATCCCTAAAAGGAAAACACAAGACAAGAGAAAAGATAAATGGTTATGATAGATAGAAGAATAAAGATACAAATAGAATAATGTCACAACAAATTCACTTCCTTTGTAGCCTTGCACCAACAAAGTGACAAGGGTCATCCAAAATAGACTCATAAACATATAAAGACATGCTAAGCAACATTGTATGAGGGATCACATTACACACATGCAATCACAAAGAACATGAAAATAAAACAAAGAAAAGACTAGTATGGCACATGCGAGCCAACCTATAGCAGGTCATCCACATCCCAATCTTGTTCATCGTATGCTAAAGGTGGACAAATAGCGAAAAGGACAACAAGAAGTGCTGTACTAGGAGCATCACCAAGTTCAACATGTGATGAGTCACTCATTATAAGAGGATCATCACAGTTGTTATCATCTAAGCTCATGGAAGAGGAAAACAATAAATTCAGCTCATTATGCACTTCCTCATCAATCTTAATAGTCTCATCATAATCATCATCCAAGTTAATCACAAGCGAGGCCTAATGACAATGTCCATAGAAGTTTCTTGTTGTGGTGAAGGTGGAGAATCATCATGCTTTTCTTGAGTTAAGTTTTGATCTTGATTTTCTATTTTATTCTCTTTATTTAAATTACAAGCAATAGCACAATGCCTACACCTACGCTCTTTAGAAATTTTGTTTTTTCTTGTAAAATTTTCAAGTTGCAATTGTGTAGGAGCTGGTTTATCAACAATTGGTTTCTTTTCTTCCCGAAAAGGAGGAACAAAAGGAACCTTGGGAGGTTTTTCAACCACTTTCTCTTTATATTTATAAACTTGTTTGATATTAGGAGGCACAACGAGAATTATATGGTTATCTCTTGGTATTTTATAGGAAATAAGTGGAGGATTTGTCATGGGTTGGTCTTGGTTACTTGGAAGGGCTTTTAGTTCAATCATGGTTTCATCAATTATAGGAAGCTCAATCATGGGTTGAGGCATGTTGCTAAGGGATAATTATGCTATGCACTTTGCCTTAAAATTTTGATAAGATTTGAAAAAGAATTCCACATGAGGCTTCATAGGTTCCATGGGTTCGGGCCAAAAGAAATCCAATGAGAAATTCCCATGCTTGAAGATACAAGATTAAAGCCACTATGATGCACAGTAAAGATATCAATGCCAAATGGAAACTTTAAGAACTTATGTACTATCGACGATGACAAGATGACATCCATGGAGCATAGCCATATATAACTAGGCTTCACACATAATTGGTTCGACGCTAGGATGATGGAGAATGAGACATTCAATTGTTTCAATCCAAATTTTAAAGGAAGAGTGATCGAACCTATTGTAGGAAAAGTAAAACCATTATTTGTTTTGATCCATGCTTTTGGTTGTTCATAAGAATCTTGATAAAGTTCATGTACAAACAAGAATTCCTCAGTGATCACATTCTCTACACATGCAGGATCAATTAATATCCCATTAGTAGGCTTGTCATTGATTTTGTTGGCAATGTAAAGAGGACCATTAGGTGCTCATCTAATTATGTCATGTTGTGAGAAAGAAATGTCAAGGGGAATTTTGGTTTGGCCCTTACGAGGTTGAATTCCAATGAATCCGACCATACATTGTAGGTCTTCTTCATTATCACCCATATTGTCATTTTTTGCATCTTGAAGTTTGTCAACATTCATCACATCATTCTTAGTATTAGTAACTTTCACAAAAGAGACATTATGATTTGGCATGGGGTTGGTAAAGATTTATAAATTTTAGTTGGATGGGGTAACAGAATTATTTACTTGATCATTAGCACCACCAATTTGGATGTGATTAGAATCAATGAGGTCTTGCATACTATATTTAAGAAAGTTACATTGTTCTATATTATGTACATTTTGTCAGTGATAATGTCAAAAAGCGTTTGAGTTAAAGTTTTGAGGTAATGGCTTAGTTGTGTCAATGGCTCTAATAGTAGGTAGGGTAACTAATTTCTTACTTATAAGTTGCAACATAATGGAGTGAAGGGTATCAGGTGATGGGGTAAATTGTCTACTCATTTCCCTAAATAGATATGGATTTGTCATTTTTATGGTAGCCACTTGGGAGTTAACATGTTGAATTGTTTGAGGTGTATTTAGTTGTAAAAAGCCTTTATTTTTTTTCTTGAAGGGTTGGAAATTGTTATGGGGCATAGGTTCAAATTTATTAGGATGGTTGGAATTTTTTTTTGTTTCATGATGACTAACAAAATTATGATAGTCACAAAGGTCTGTGTATAAGTGTGTAAAGGAGGGAAATTTCCTCATCCGAAGCTTGTCTTGAATTTTATTTTACAAATTTTCGTTGAACATTCTTTGAAGATCAACATCAAGAATATTAATGTTGATTTGTGAGTAAAGAAATTGATAATGAATGATAAAGTCTATGACCTTTTCATCATCCTTTTGTTTATATTGCATTAAATCAACCAAGGTCATCTTGGGACCCATGTGCACTTGGAAATGGTTAAGAAACGAATCAACATGTTCATTGAATGAACAAATTGATTTATTTGGTAAAGAAAAAACCATTCCAAGGTAGTGTCTTTCAAGGATCTAGGGAAAATTTTAGCCAAGAGCTTGTCTTGAAAAATGAAGTCACTACATAATGTTGTGTATGCTGAGACATGGTTGCTAGGGCCTCCTTCTCCACCATATTTCTCAAATCTAGGAATATCTATGCCTTTTGGAATTTTCCCTCTCAATATCTCCTAGAATAATGGGTTTCTTTTGACATATTGTGATGGTTGGCCATTTTGATTTTGGTTTAATGTGGCAATTTGTTGTTGGAGGGATGAAACATTTTGTAAGAGTTTGTTAAGGACAAAATAATTGGTTGTGTTATTGGATTGAGGTGAATATGGTGGAGGTGTATATGTATTGGGAGGACAAGTGAATTGTAAGTTTGTGAGGGGATATGGATTAGGAGATATGAGATTTGAATGCACAAAGCTAAAGGGATTCCTAGTGGGAATACCTAAGGTTGAATTGACATTTCTAGTGGGTTGCTATGTTGTTGTAACACTTGGATTAGTGTATGTAGGAATAGAGGTCATAGTTGTAGAAGGAGGAATTAGATTTCCACCTTGACTTTGAGTGTACCCCAAAGTTTGAGCACAAATAGCTATTATAGGAACATTTTTATCAATAATATGAGCTAAGCTACACATGATCTCTATTCCTTGTTTATTATCAAGCATTTTCCTCATGTTATCTTGGACACGAATCATAGTACCAACAATGTCTTCAACACTCACAAAGTTTTGAAATTTCTCTAAATCTCAATCCATTTGTTTGAGCTCTTCTTGAGGGACACTAGAAACCATTGTTTCAACATCAATCACATTGTTTGTTCGAAAAGCAGTCATGGGAAATGATGTATGGTCCATAGTGGGTTGACTAGTATCAACACTATGAGTGAAAGAGTTGGAAAACTCAAGATCCACAATGGATGGAGTAGTGTGGGATGACATGAGTCTTGAACTATGTCTCACTATAGTATTGGTAATAGGACACCAAGTTGTGAAGCTCATACAAGTTTCACCCAACCAAAAGTGTACCCAAAATGGAGAATAGGCATTAAAAAACTACAATAAACACCAAAAAATAAGAAGTGCTTGATGCAAGTATGTAAAAAGAGATTGCAATTTTCAGATTTAAAATAAGATAATTTACTGATTATGCCATGTAAAAACTTGAAAATGATGTCTTTTAATGCCAATTTTGATTTTCAAACAATGTACTTGATTTAACCAATTGAACCTAATGCATATAATTACAAATTTTATTTTTTTTGAAACTAAAACACAAAATTAATAGAAAAAAAAAATGAAGCAAACAAAGGAAAGTTATTCCCTAGAAATTCAAAACAACACCTGTACATGGACCTATTCACCCTAGGGAAAATGGGTCCTAGGTTAGGGTTCTGAAAAATCAAAGTTTGAATTTCTAGTTTTAGATTGCAAACTGTTATTTTAGTGACAATTTTCTAGATTTATGTGTCATAATGCAAATGAATTTAGTGATAAATGATGAACAATGTGACACTTTTTCAAATGTAATTTTGACCAAATTTGTGAATGTGAATGACTGAAAGTACACTAATATGCAAGTACTATGTAAAATCAATGTAATATGCATGTAATTTTTTGAAGTTTTCAGATTTTAAAGAATGCAAAATGTAAATTTAAAACCCTATATGAGATGCAAACTAATTCAATTTTAGCAACCCTAAATAAAATTCAAAGTAATGCAATGCAATGCAAACTAATGCAAATCCTAGATTTAGGGTTTGAATGTACTCCAATTTTAGAATTTTAGATGTACAATGTCAGGTTCACAAAAATGAAACATAGGGAAATAGGTTAGGTAGGTTTTGAATGTGGGTAATGCACCTATCTTCCCACTTTCATTAGGAAAAAGAGATCCCCAAAGGTAAGATTGAATTTCAACCCTTAGGTGAGTCAATCTTAATGGAGATCTTGTTATTTTCCTTATGATTGAGGATGAGGTAAATATGCTTGAAATGCACTTTTGGGACATAAATGAAAATACCAAATGAATGCAATTATGCAATGTAAAACTTGAATCATCAATTTAAAGCATAACAAAAACAAAAAACAATCAATTTCTAGCAGATCTGAGAAGGGTAAGATTTTACACACCTATCACCAAAAGCTCTGCTAAGTGTCCTCATGGGACAAATTCATCCTAGGGTGAATGGGTCCTGCTACAAGGATCAAAAATATTTTTTTATAGTCCTCTACTCCTAGGTCAACAATCCTGATTCCTATGGATCTCACAATCAAAAAGTCAGAATTAAATTTGGTAAGTGAGTTTCCATGGATTGACAACTTTGATGACAACTTTGAAAACTTTGTAAAATTGCACTTTTGATCAATCTTCAATCCTTCTTCACCTACAAACCCACACATACAAAGAGAGGGGAAAATTGTTTATTTTTGGTGAATGGGGGTTTTCCTTGGTCAAACCCCATTTTGGTAATTAAACCTTGGAATGAAATGAAACATGAATGGAAGTGAATGATGAATGAAAAATGCTATGTTGCAACTCACCGAACCCTTGAATGGAGACCCTTAGAGGACTAAATTCTAACACATCTCTCCAAGGTCTTGATCTTTCATGAAATGGCTTGATTGGATGTTGATCTTGATGCTTAAATTTTGAATTGAATGCTTGAAACCTACATCACAATGTTAGCTCCAAAAACATGCATGAATGAAGATAACTTTGACATGATGCTTGAGATCTTGAATGCTGCAACAAATGATTGAGAAATATGCTCTTAAATGCTCTTGGAAATAGTCTTAGCTCTTGTGAAGTTCACCTCTAGTTTTTTTATTTCTTGTAGGATTTGAATTGATAAAAAAGACCTTTTATTTATAGGTAATTTTCTAATTTATCGACAATTAAACATTAAAGGGTGACTATTGCATGGAAATACTGCAAAAATCATATTAAAAATTGGGGTCCTAAACTTAAGGAGGACCCATTAGCCCTTGGGAAAATAGATCCTAGGACCTAATTTAGGACACTCCAATTCCAAGGCAATTTAATTAATGTTTGCAATTGTTTAATACAAATTTCAATTTTAAAATTGTTTAATACAAGTTTCCCTTTTAAAAAATAATATTAATTAGGCTTTTAAATGCATAATTGGGCCAATTAGAGGCTTAATTAAGTCTAATTAATTAGGGGACCCAAACATAGTGTGAAAATGTAAAGAGGAACATTTTTCAACACTACAGGTTCTTCCAAAATGTTTGGAACTAGCGACAACAACGTATACAACAACACCTACCAGATGTGATATTTTTGACAGTATTGCCACCATTACTACTTAGATCGATTAGATATCATATGATCATGTTGGTAGATGTTTATTATTCCCACACATTAGTCTTCCTCCCATCGAGGCTACATCTAGTAGTTATGATCCATTTATTTTTATTGATCTACCATCACCATCAGATGTGACTCATATGAGTGACGCGACTGTACGTAATCTATGTGTAATCTCCATTACTAATTTACTAGCAACATACAAGTTTATTAGTGAGGAGAATGGGATCCCTATAGATGCTGTCACGACCCATATTAGATGATATTTTGTTACATAGATGAGCCAAGGGGAGGTAGCTTCATAGGGTACAAGGGGTATCAAGATATTCCACTCCATCCTACAACCCCCACACAACATGTTCAAATTGATCCTGCAACTTATCCCTCTCAACATGTTCTAGATTAGGTTGAGGTTATTGCAACTGATCTTGTTCCTGACACATATAAATGCACTTCTTTTTGGCACTGGTACTATACCATGTACAAGTGTCCCCATGATGTCATTATGTTCTTGTGAGATCAGTGAGATTGGTAGAGCCCTTGAGGATCAGTGCAGGTGCTTGAATAATTTATATATTTTGCATTCAAAAAATTTACATGTATTAAATATAATTTATTTTAAAGTAGTTATAACTCTTGATTGAAATCATGTATTTGAAAATTTCTAGTAGTATGATGATTTGGAAAGCTTTGGAGATTTAGAGCATGTTGATGATCCTATGCATTATACATTTGAGGTACACATAAATAATATTTAAATTTCTTGATACATTCACAAATTGAAAGTACATTGTAAGTTTTAGATAAATTTACATATACACATGTATATTAAATAAAATTATGTACTTTCTTGTGTAGGGATTTGGATAGGGCATGAGATAGGGATTAGGACAGGGATTGAGATAGGGATTAGGAAAGGGATCGAATTCATCTATCCATACTAGTCATATTATACATCCTCTTTGAGTTGTTTTACATGTACACGCATGTGTTATATCTTTAGACATTATACTTCTTATTATGATTTGTCACATTATATACATTTTATATTATGGTGTACATCATGTTATGGTTTGTCACATGTTATATACACTTATATAAATACATTTCTTGCTATGGTTTGTCATATTATATTTCTTATTATGGTTTGTCACATTATACACACACACACATATATAAATTTTATATTGTGATTTTCACATTATGGTTTGAATATATACATTTTATATTTATGATTTGTCATGTTATGGTTTGAACATGATTTATTTAAAATAACGATCTCTAGTTATAATGAATTATCAACCAATTAAATTAAATTAAATTAAATTAATTTATTATGATTACATATCTAGTTACATGACCATACTTATTATGATCTAGATAGTTAGAGTAAAAAATACTTGATCTAAAATAGGAAAGGGCACAATCCATTCCACAAGTAGAAAATAAGGATATCAAAAATAAATATTGCATCTTTCTTATTACACTAGATTTAAATTGATAATAAATCATATAATATTGCTACTTGAACCTATCAAGGTGGGTTTTTCCTCAAATTTTCGGATATCCTAGATGAATAATGTGATGTGTATTCAAATGTGTTGCTTAAATTTTATAATTGAGATTTATCTTAATTAAATTTTTTAGATTTAATTGAATCTAATTGGTCGATAATGATTTCAATATTTGAGTGATTTCAAAGTAAAAATCATATTTTATACAATTATTACATATCTGTTGAGAATCAACTTATAGATTTACACTCATGGGTAATTATAGGGAGCTATGAATTACGTGATTGTGGCAAGTTCTTTATTTGATGGAAATTTGATCTAATCTACTCTATAGAGAAAATGATGATTAGAATCGAGAAATTAGAATGTATATTTAATAATCATGGCTTCATCCTTAGAGAGTGAAGTAAATAATTGTTGAAGCAATGGTAATACATAACTGAACAACAAAAATAATAATATAGATGATAAGCTCAAAATTACCAATGCCCTATTTTAATATATCATAAAGAAGTTTAGTATTAGAATTTTTTTAAGAATAATAGATTTTAAAAAACAATTCATACCCTAATCTATTCGAAGATAATTACATGATATAAATAAACTTAATCTTATATTTATACTTGGAAAAATAGGATAAAAATAATACAATACAATATGGTATATATGTAGGATAAACCTTTTTTAGAAGAAATTTCCCCACACTTCAAATCATGAACCAATTGTATTGAAAATAATTTTTTTTGTAATTTATTAATATTATAGCTAGGGACATGTCTCTATAAGAGTATCACCAATATGGAATTATAAAGTAGTTATAGCATCATAATAATAACTAAAAATACACGTCTTTCAATAAGCTTACCAATGACCCAATAAATGCATGAAGCATAGATAGGAAACCATCTATTAGTTTTAGAGAGCCATGTATTTTTTAGTTTTAGAGGTTAAATTTAATTTTTTACATATCTTTAGTTTAAGGTTACATAACTCTAACTATGGAATCATAATAAGTATTTAATTTTGAACATATTATTTCTAATATTTTTGTGACTATAATATATGTTGGCCTTAGTAAAAACCAAAAATAGTGCATATGGTAGGATTTAAAATAGGTATATGTTAAGGTTTTGATAGTAATTTATTCCTTATCAAATCTATGTAGTATGATGTTTTTAAATATACACCTCTTATGATTTTTAAGTTCATTATGTGTTATTGAGGTTTAACTTGAGACACTCTTTTTGGGCTAAGTTATGTAATTGTACAAGAATCTCTTTCTAATCAAGAATGTATCCCTCTTGTGAAAATTATGTATCTAATAAAAATGGCATCAGATTATTTTAATTAATATAAATTAGATGCTTCGTGCTCTTATGGGAAAATAATAATTGATAACACCATATAGCATATTCTCGGTCTCTTTTACATTATGGATCTTACATGAATATGAAAACTTTTAACCTTATCTTATTTCAAATTATGATAATTTTAAGTTTGATTGACATGATCATAGGTAGATCCTACTCGTAGAGATTCTTATCTACTAGTTTAGCTACTATAGAAAACATTTAGAAATCAAATCATGAATTGCTAAATTTATTTCATAGGATTTATTAAAACCTAAAATAAAGTATTGGCCAAAAGACAATAGAATAAATACACCTTGAAAAATATTTATAAGAAAATAAGATCACAAAAAGAAAGCTTCATGAACTACTAATTCATTCAATGTCTATCTAATTATATACATAAAAATATGACATATATCGACCTATCTAAACTTGAATGAGCATGAAAATATCATCTAATCCAACAAAAAATCCAAATTTAGACTATCACATGTAATAAAAAATTATTTGAATTCAATATATAATAAAAATATATTTTCAAATTTAGGTCCAAATGTTTTTAATATTAAAAGCAACAAAACAAGGGTGTTGTCCCATTAAAATAAGGCAACTATGACCATTCATAGCAAATTAACACTAACAAAACAATGACATCAAAACATATAAAAAATAGTACAAAAAATAAACAACCAAACTAAAACTACCAGCAAAGTCCATCATGGAAGCATGATATAAATTCACCAAAGATATAGACCACCGAGGGTCATACCAGTCATAGAGGAAATTAAAAATATCTTTAACAAAACAAAACATGATCGAAGGTTGATACAACCATCCCTAGCCAAAAAACTGAAACCCACCCAAGACTAAATCTACTTCCTACTGCATGGCTTAACAAGAGTTATCGTAGCCTAGTCCTCAGAGAGGAACTTAAGCAGTTCTTTATTGACAGTGTCTTCCTTCACCTTGTTCGCAACCATATCCTTCTGCAACAAACAAAGCATAGTGGTGGACATGTGCATAATCTTCAAGGAAAACCGAGTAACATATTGCAGTCTTTTCTCCAAGCTCTCGATTTTGTTTTTCATATTTTCAATCTCCTCCCAAGAAACATCCTATTTACTATGGCCTTCCTCCATAGGAACCTTTCCCTTTGCAATGTTAGGGGTGCAAAGCTTGGCCTCCTTGATTTTAATGCTGGCAGGGCCCTTTTTAAGACTTTTGGAAACATGGGAGGAGCTGCTAGTAGAACTGGAGAAAGCCTCCTCACCCTCTTCATTCTCCTCCTTAATCCTACTCTCACTCCCATCCCCATTGTCAAAATTCAAAACCTCCTTGAAAATATTCCCTTTTTCTTGCTTGGTAACCAGTCTATTAGACCGGTGAGGAGTATTAGTCTCCTCAGTGATCTCAATGTCTGAGTCAATTTGGTGGAGCCAAAATTTTGTCTTAGTTGAGGCTTTGGCCTATCCTCTCGGGGTGGGGGCTATACGTTTTTTCTCTTTGCTTTCCACCATGAGCCCCAAAGAGGGGGAGGTGTCCTGCGGTGAAAATTTTGAGGTAGGGTTTTTAATGCATTTCTTCTTATGTGGGCTAGGGGTGTCCATGATGCTAGCCAACAGAGGGGCAAAAGAAACCAGAGCTTCTTCAACAGAGGCATGATGGGAAACATCAACAACAAAGATGGGACAAGGAGGGAAAAGGGCCGAATAAAAATGGGAAAGCCTAGAAATGAGCCCTTGGTGAAATATGGTGAAATTTTTATTCTCATTCATGGCTTCAACAACATCCAATACGATACTCTCAAGGGAATGCATGAAAAAAAATGGAAAGGAAATATTATGGTGATTCCTAAGGTGATTGAGGAAATTAAAATGGTAGTAGTAATACGTGCCATACCTTCCTTCAAGGGTGAAGTATTTCATCACCACCATGCACACTCTATCCCAAGGCTCAGGCATCGCTTCATGATCATACCCTCCGTGAAGTTTAACAGGTTTCTCATCACCCCAGAAGAAAATGTTGAGGCTAGTCTGGTTGACAACTTTGGTGGTTTTCTTCCATGTATGCCCATCCAAAGAAAGACTCGTAGCCTTGGAGATGACCTCCTCGCTGATATCAAAAGAAATGCTCCTAATTGTGACTCTTCTGTCCTTCCAAGAGGTCACAAATTTCCTTGAAAGACCCTCATCGTGGCTGGTCATAAATTCCATATACTATGAGATACCACCTTCCCTACATATATGCCAAATAGTTCCATCCGCCTTCTAGTTGTCACATTTATCGGGATCCACCCGCACTCGGTCCCCACCCATAGCTCCAACATGCTCACCACAAACGTCTAGAACAATACCAGAAAGAAAATTAGCTGACCAGAAATAGAGAAAATTAGGAGTAGAAAAAACCATGTAGAAATGGCCAATAAGAGGTAACTTGTAAAGCCAAAAAAGATGAAAATAAATGCTTCTTCCCATAGCCAACTCAGACCTTTCAGTTTCCCCATGTGAGAAGTCCATGACATGAAGGGAAATGATATCAGAGAAAGATCTAGATGACACAAAAAATTGAACCAAATCTGCCCACCTGAAAAGCTTGTCACGAGCTTTGAGGGGGTTAATAAAATAATGACCCCGTCGGGCATTAGGATGGAAATGGATAATCTTGGTGGAAAACCAAAAATAGCCATACATGGCACGTGGAAAATCCTCCCCCACTCTTTTTTCACACAACGACCAAAAATTAAAAATATATCTCTCGCCCTCAATACTAACAACAGTTAGTAATAGCCACACCAAATTAGGGAAAAAATTGTTAAGCATCATGGAAAATAACATTGGAGTTTTTTCTTAGAAGAATGGAAATAGAAGGAGGTAAAGACTCTTCTTTCCTCTAGCACCACAATCCTTCCCGATCAAGCCCTGCAACAACCAGACTGTCAACAACTACATTTCCCTCTCTGTAAACATGTTGGATGGTGAACTCCTAGAGTCTGGTAAGAAGGGAATGAATGTATTCAACAACCCCTTGAATGGCCCAACCAACAACCATATTTCCCTTCATGGCTTCAACAATCGTCAATGAATCACCCTCAATTTCCATGGACTTGACGCAGATTGACAACACAATTTTAAGGATCCACAGGAGGGCCATACCTTCAACCTGATTGCAAGTGTGATCTTTTAGGTTCCCTGAATAGGCAACAATAAAACAACCATTATGGTCACGGATGATACCCCTTCCTGCAGCCATCCCAGCTCTAGCCACCCCATCAAAATTCAACTTAAACAGGGTGATTTTGGAGCTTTCCACTTTGTGTTGCTCCTGACAATCCTCTTTGAGTCATCGAACTTCTGGAAGTCATTAGGAAACTTCCAAATTTTGGCTATATTTCTATCCCAGTTTGTAGGGGGGCAATTGGGGATTTTCCATTTGCACACCGAGATATTATCAAGGAGTCTATTGATGATAATTAGTAGACAATCCACATTGTTCTCCTTTTCTCTGAAAATCCTATTGTTCCTTTCATTCCACAGACACCAACATACATGAGGAGGAATAAGACGCCAAAGTTGCCTTATTAAAGGGTGTTTATATGGGCATTTCCAATTAAGGAAAAATTGATGAATATTCCTATCAAAAACCCAAAGGATGTTGAGCTTTTGTAAGACATTCTGCCAAATGTGGGAGGCATAATGATAGTGGATAAAGAGGTGGGAGATTGTCTCCTCGCTGACTTACAGAGGGTGCACCAGTTGGGAAATTGGAAGCCTCTTTTGACCAAATTATCAACAGTCAAGATTTTGCCATGGATGGAGGCCCACCAAAAGAAGTTGATTTTGGTAATGAGTTGATGATTCCATACCTTCTTCCAACAATATTAATCACCATTGAACTTAAGCAACATATGATAAGTAGACTTAACAGAGAAATCCCCTGATTGGTTCTTAGACCAGAAAATCTTGTCCTCCCTAGGATAGAGAGGGAGTCTCATCTTGTTCAAAAGAGCATGAAGCTCAACAACCTTATGGAGAAGGTCTGGCCTATCCAATAAGCTTAATTCCAAAGTTTTCCAATTGGCTCTAGGTAGAGTATAGTCTGCAATAAGAGTGCCAATATGTTCCTTTGCATGTTCCCTCAAAATGTTAAAGTTGCTATCAGCAAGAGGTCTACCCCCAAACCAACTGTCCTCCCAGAATCTAATTGATCTCCCATTCCCAATTTTCCATCTTATCCCTTCCTTCAAAAGAGATATGCATTTTAGGATATTATTCCAAACTCGTGACCCTGATGGGAGGCCCATTAGATCTAGTCCCCTAGAGAAATGTTCCCAGTTCAAATATTTAGCCTTCATTATGTTGCACCATTTAGCCTTTCCCAGACCAAGATTCCAACCCACCTTAGTGATGAGGGCTTTGTTCAAATTGATGATCTTCCTAATCCCAAGACCCCCTTGAGTTTTGGGATGGAAGACAGTGTCCCAGTTCATAAGAGCAAGCCTTTTTCTCTCTTCAACACCAGTGCAAAGGAAATATATTTGGATTCTTTCCAACTTTTCAGCCATAGGGCCCAAAATCTTAAAGAGGGAGATGAAATAGACTGGGATTCCTTACAGGGAAGCCTTGAGAAGCTACAATTTACTAGCATTACTATGGAGAGTACCCTTCCATCCAATGAGCTTCTTTTGCATTCTTTCTAAAATATTATTCCAGAAGCTGTGAGTGACCTCTTTAATAGTGAGTGGTAAGCCAAGGTAGATCCCCGATAGGGATGCACATTGACAACCCAAAATAGATAATATCTTGGCTTGGAGATCAACTTTGGTATTGAAAAATAGATATGAATCTTATTATAATTTATGCATTGCCCAGAGGTATTAGCATAATCCTAGAGAAGGAACTTCCATTCTTTAGTTTCAATCACCGAAGATTTTCCAAAAAGGAAGGTGTCATCCACAAATTGCTGAAGAACAGAGGGGGGGAGGGTGGAAGCAGCTCAAATTCCCTAAATTTTCCCAGAGTGCAGCAAGGATAAAAAGTTCCTACCAAGGACTTCAACAACCATAATAAACAAGTAAGGTGATAGAGGGTCACCTTGTCTAATACCTTTTTCGGCCTTAAAGAACCCCCAATGGGGTCCCCTTGACCATGACAAAATACTGGACAGTCTCCACAAATTCTTTACCTAGACCAATAACCTTCTCATTAAAACCAAGTTTAGCAAGGGCCACATAAAGGAATTTCCATATGACCCTATCATAGGCCTTGGAAATGTCTAATTTGAATGCCATACCTTGATTCTTGCTTTTCTCTATTGAGTGGATTATTTCATGAGTTGAAATAGCAACATCAAGAATTTGTCTTCTAGGGATGAATCCATTTTGGCATCTACTAATAACTTTATCCAATAGAGGCTTGAGTGGGTTAACAAGGACCTTAGAAAAGGTCTTGTAAACCGTGTTACAAAGAATAATAGGCCTGAAATCAGTCATATGCTTTGGCTCCGACATTTTGGGGACTAAGACAATGAATGCATTTTTTAATTTTTTTAGCAATTTTCCAGTTCTGAAAAAATATCTGACCGCCAAAACCAAATAGTAGCTGACAATGTCCCAGTATTCTTGAAAAAAGGTTGGGGGAAAACCGTCAGGCCCCAGGGATTTATAGGTACCCATAGCAAAAACAACCATCTTGACTTCCTCCTCCGAAATAGGGGCACAAAGTTGAGAGTTATCCTCATCATTGATACTAGAAGGGAGGTGCCTCGGGAGTCTGTCCTGCACATCATAAGTAGGGGTGGAACCAGTGTCTAAGTAAATCTATTTGAAGTAGTGCTCCACTATTTCCCCAATTTTATCATCCTCCGTAACCTCTTGATTGTCTTAATTAATCATGAATTTGATGGTGTTTCTTTTTTTGTGCCTACAAGCCGTTCTATGGAAAAAGGTAGAGTTCCTATTGCCCTCTTTCAACCACTGAACTCTAGATCTCTGCTTCCAATATATTTCCTCTTTACTTAATAAATATTTCCACTTCCTCCTCCAGGATTCCTCCTCCTCATGTAGAGTTTTAAGGAGAGATCCTCTGGCCATAATATTTTGCATCCCCTCAAGCTTATCCTTAATCATCTTTTTAGTTTTAAAGAAATCCCCAAAAGTAACTCTAGACCATCCCTTAGCCTCTTTTTTAATAAGGTCCAACTTTTGGGAAATTCTATACATAGCAGAAACCTAAACCAAATAGGATCACCAATCCTCAACGAGCTTTCTAAAATGCTGGTGAGACATCCACATAATTTTGAACCTGAAAGGGTGAGGGCCATGAAACAACTTGTTTAACCATTGGAGAAGAATTGGGCTATGGTTAGAAATAGTTCTAGGGAGAGAGACAAGAGAAGCATTGCATCCCAGATCCCCACCCATCGAGATAAGCACCCTATCCAACTGAACCTGAATGAGGTGATTACCTTTCCTATTGTTAGACCATGTAAAAGGATTACCCTGCAAATCAAGATCAAACATACTAGACTTACCGATAAAGTCTACTAGATGATTCATGCTGTCCGAGTAGTCCATAAGGAAACCAATCTTCTTCGAAGGGAAAAGGGGGGAGTTGAAGTCCCCAACCACCATATACAAGGAATTTCTATCAGACAACATTAAAGATAAAACTTCCTCCCACATACTCTTCCTCCCACCCCTAGAATTAGGGGCGTAGATGTTGAACAGATGCCAAGAGTGATTGTCATCCTTGAGGGTCACAACAAGGTGGTTGTGAGAGAAGACAAAGGCCTCCCCATTATCTTTCACAGAGTTCCACATAGTGGCAATACCACTTGAGGCACCAACTGCCTCGTTGTAGAAGAAGGTGGAGCCTAACCAGATTTTCTTAGCAATAACATAGAAATTCTAGTAAGTCATCTTAACCTCCTGAAGCAAAATGACATCAATTTTAAGATCCACAATATATTTCCTTAAAGAAAACTATTTCTGAGGACTATTCAGTCCTCGTATGTTCCATGAAAGGAACTTCATTTTTTAGTACAATGTGTTGAGTCAAGGGTTGATTTCCAGCCATTGGCAATATCCTTGGCAGTAGCATTATGCCTTGAAAGTCTCTCCGACAATCTTCCAACTCTACAATCAGTTCCCACATCCACTTTCTTATTCCTTGTTTTTCTCTTTTAGGATTTCCAATCCTCCTTAATATCACTACTTGCTAGAGCATTAGTGGGAGCGGATTTGGAGTCCAGAGTGAGAATGACAGATTTAGTTACTTCCCCAGTACATACCTCCACATTGTCCTACAAGGTTGAGAAGATACAGGAGGATGCAACCACTAGATTTGGTTTTGAAGGGGTAATTGGCCCCGACCTCGACATCTATTGAGTAGGAACAACAACCTCCAACAAAGACACACCCACAAGTTTGACGATGACAATAGAACCCAACTTCGTGTTTCCCAAGTCCAAGCACACAAAGGACAAAGGAGACTAGAAATTTTTTTGATCACCATCAGAGGTGAGGGGACCAGAACCTAGGTCAACATCCTTGAGATCTCTGAGAGAGGAGAGATCTCCATCCTCCAAAGGATCTGAGGAAGACCTCAACACCTCAGTGTTATAATTGGACTTAACCCTGAGGCCAGGGGAGTTCATCAATTCAAACAGACCATTAGTAAAAGGATAATCCTCCATCTCATTAATTTTTGCACTCTCCTCTACATTACTGGTGCAAGGGTCTGACTGAATCTTAGGCAACATAGGAGGGCAAGACGAGTTCTTTCCCTTAGAAGGAGTTTCCTTTGGAGTGATACTTTTGCAGCCATCAATAATATGGCCTTGCTTGCCACACTTCTGACAAAATAGGGTGGAATTCTCATAGACCAAAGCCTAGGTCTATTTCCCTCACTTAGATTTGAGGGTGATAAAGTTGGGGAGGGCTTTGTTGATGGATAAATTAACACAAAAGTGAGCAAAAACCAACTTGTATTTTTCCAATGTAACCGCATCCACTACAACAAAGCTGCCAAAGGAGTTCCCAATCCACTAGAAAATCCTCTCATCCCAGAACTCCAATGGAAGGCCTGATAACCAAACCCAAATAGGGGCCATGTGAGTGAGTTTAGTGGACGGGTCAAACCCTGACTTCCACTTAGCCAAAGACAAGAAATGTTTACCGTAGGTCCAAGTGCCCAAGAGGATAAAGATCAAATCCTCTGCCATAAATTTGAAAAGGAAAAGACCACCAGGCATTGCCGATACAGACACAATACCTTTCAGCTTCCATCGAGCATTGGCCCACCTCTAGCCCATATCTATAGTTGGCCTAAAGGCCAATAATATTCCCACTAAATCAAGGTGAAGAGAGGAAGAAACCTCATCCATGACTGTGTTAGGGAGGGAAAGCTCATAATCGTCCTTATTTTGAATGATTTCTAGACTGAAGTGTCAAGGGTATTAAACCTAGAGCCTGTAAGGATATTCTTCTAGCAATCCTTATAGGGGTCAACACCCTTGGTGCAACCATTGTCCCTGCCGGCAGAAGACCTATAAAGTGCATTGGAGTCAGACAAAACAAACACCACATCCCCATGAGCCTCATGTAGACAAATCTTGTATGTATCGGGTAGGGGGTTAGTCTAGGGGGAGACAAAGGCCTCCCTAGAACCTGCAAGCATCAGAAAGTTTGAACAACATTAGGTGAGAAGAAACAGGGTGGGAAGTTACAGATCACCACAAATATTCACCGGTCCAAATGTTACATGTATATATCCAGACATATCTAAAATATATATGTACATAAAAAACTTAAAGCTCTTGGTACATATAATTTGGATCCTCTCTATCTTTTATTAACTTTAAAGTTTTTTCATGATCTTCAATAGACAACCTTCACTTTTGTTTGCCACACCCTCTTTTTTGTAAAGTTTCAAAAATTTATTCTTGTTGCTATAACTAAGTGACTATAATGTAGAACCTTTTGTCCAGTAATATAATCAATAAATATAATACCATTTTTATCTATCTTTATTTATTGATAATATGTGCCTTCAACAACGACTAATCTAGTGAGATAATCTTGTCCATCACCATCTATCATTGATTGCACCAATTTGTATTTTGGTTGTGTACATCCTAGTAGATAGTAATCTACACCTTTCAAATTGTTAGGATCTGCAACAACAACAAAAATATCTCCTCTACACACAATGTAGTAAAAATATGTAAATACATGATCAAATTATAGTTTTAATTTACAAACATTTTAAATATTTAGATAAACATGCTCAAACATGCTCAACTTAGGTAGAATATAAATCAATTTTAAGTTAAAATTTAATTTAAAAGTTTAAAATTTACCTGTAACAACTAAATCAGATACATGTTTGTAATTAGCTAAATATAAAGGATCATAGACATCTACAAAGTCATTATCTTCAAAAGGAGGCATTGATACTAATTGTTCTATTTTCTATTGTGATATATACACATCTTTAATATTCTCACATTGTAGAGTATTTGCATTAGTCTCAATGCAATCAACAAAAAAACATGATTTTTCTCTCACTTGAATTACAAGAGGCTTGCTATGTCCTATTGTCATTATTTGATGCAAAATTCTACTACCATTAATTGTTTAACAATGATAAGGATTTGATTGATCAATATATGTAAATCTCAAACATCCAATTAAGAAGTGTATATATTTATTTGAAAATTCAATTCATGTACACTTTGAATGTAATGCCCACCTCTAGAACCATAACCAGATGCATGTGCACTGCCAATCTGAACACCTTTGTGGCCTCCCAAAGCCATTGCCAAGTTTCCCTCCACAAGACGATCCTTTTCAATAGCTACCTCTATTGTATTTAGATCGAAGACCTGGACTCCTCCACTGATTCAGGCATTCAATCCCCTGAAAAATGCTAAACTAGCATCACCTCATCATTGTCGATCCCTGCATACTACTTGTGCTCATAGAAGCGACACTCATACTACTCAACAAACATTTCCATTTGTCTTAACTCATGGAATTCATCTTGTCTCCAATGGTCTAAAAGGAAATGGGCCCTAAATCTCTCCATAAATAACTCCCAAGTCACCATGCTAATGTCAAGATGCAATTTCTGTTCTTCTAGTCGCCACAAAGTGGATGCAAAGCCTCTAAAGTGCATGATGGAACACCTAGCCTTAGTATTAATGCCATAAGGATGCATAGCAAAGCATTAGTCCAAATTGATCAACCATGTTTCTGCCTCCAGTCCTCCACTAGTGCCATCAAATGTGGGGGTCGTGCTCTCAACAGGTCTCTCATGTGACTCACCACTATGACATCCTACTCTGCTGCTAATTCCCTTTGTCTCGGTGATCTCTCCCTTTCTCTCCCCACCCGCTCCTCCTCCTTCGGTCTAGGGCCTAGATGATCAATAATCTCCTCAAGTAGGTGTCGCAACTTCCCTCCTTACAAACCTAACTACTCCGGGTTTTTTCCTTCACCCCTCAGATTGTTTTAGGAACTCTTACATTCCTCATGTTCTGAACCATGGGAGCTTGGAGGCGATAAAATTTGGTGGTTGGCTCCCCGATCACCACCTCGGCCTCTTCCATAGCCATGACCCCTACCCCGAGGCATGTTCCTGCACAACATTAGAGGGGAACATGTGATATCAAGAGTTACACGCAAAGGTAAAACTAATGGGCTTAGACTACCTAGAGAACCTAGTGTTTGAAAACCTAGCTCTAATACCAAGTTGTAATGCCCCGTCACATGAACCCCAAAGGACAACTAAGACAACAATTACACATTTTTTATTATTATAAAGTAAACATACATGAGATTCACATTAAGTTACGATACATGAATGCAATTAAATAGATACACTATCAACTTATGTCCTTTGGGGTATACATGATGACATTACAAAACCTAAACCCTTATCATAATGATAATGAACGAATTCCAATTTTGCATAACAAACCATGACATAGCATACATTTACAAAACCATAAATCCAATATAATTCCATCAATAAGAAGCATCCACATGTGAAAAATCAACATAAACAAGATTAACTTAATCCCAATAACCATAAACATATTATCATCATGTGAATACAATGGAGCATATTTCCACAGATACAACACATCAAATAACATCTACCACGAATCATTAACCACATAAGATTCACAAAGGTTAAATTATATATTACATCTATTTCATTACATTACATCGCATTGCATGAATGCTGAAAGGGAACCCAATAGGGTGCGTAGCATGTTCCACCAAACCACATGGACCCAAAGGCCCACCCCTTGTGCTAGGAGCTAACAAGAAAGACCCATGATCCAAGATAGTCAAGCAGAACGACCATGAGACCTAACCACATAAAAACAACTAGAACAAAACAAACAACAACATCAATGACTACTGCAAGATGACTACTTCCAGAGGCGTACACATGCAATGGCAAGGGATACTATGGGAGAGTGTCATCGCACAACCCTATCGTGGGTTATCCTGGTTGCCTCTCAATAGGTGCAAACCCCCATCTATGGTTATCTAGGCTACCTATCAATAGGTGCCAACCCCATAGGGTGACATGTGTAGGACCACTAGCCCCTCATGAGGATGAGGTGGCAATCTTGCCAAACATGGCCTTCTAAACTCACCCTTAGTCTGCGAGAGCACTAATGATGAGGGCGAGGTACTATACTTATCTTAAGTTAATGTTTTCCTACCCAACCCACTAGTTCATTTTGTTAGGTTTTCACTTATTTAACCAACTCTTCCATGGGTTATCCAGGATACCCCTTTGTGTGCCACCCCCCATGAAGAGCCACCCTCCCTGATAGCCCCAAAATAAAACTCACTACAACAAGGGGTGTACCAAACATTACAGCCACAAAATAAATATGTGTGCAAGGCATGAACTATCTCGCCCAAGACTCACAATGAAGGAAAAATAACAATACAAGGTAACACCCACAAGAATTTAAACAAAGGTCAAATCATGAAATTCTAACAACTCAGCTTCCCCACTACCTCTAGAAGCCTACTAAAAAAACTACCTGTAACATCCCACTAAGGGTACTCACACATAACGGGTTCCCGACCAACTCAAAACATGACTAAGCATAAAGCCTCCTCAACTTAGTAGAATAATATAAGAAAATACAATCCCCATGAAACCACAACATCCATCTTAAGGGATTAATTACAACAGGTGTTTTGGACAATCTCATAACATGTCTAAACATATTTAAAACAACACTTTTACAGAATCCTTTAAAACAATCAATTACAATATAAATTACATAACCAAAATATAACTTAGCCAACATCCTTAATACCATCATCCTAACATTAACAATTTCTTCAACCAAATATCCTTAAAACAATTAATTAAACTCTATCTCCCTAACTAGCAATACAATGATTTGCAAAGACAATTCATTTATTTAATTGAATCAATTCTATTAACTAACAAGGATATACCCCCTCCTATTAAATTTAACAGATTTAAATATCTTTATTCGACATTTATCCAAATTACCAAAAATATAATTGTATACATATATACACTTACGTATACATATATACATATATATATATATATCGTTATAATTATATATATTTAATCATATCAATCTTTCCACATGAAATATCATTATAAATCATAAGTCTAACAATATAAATCTATTTATTATCATATTCATACAATTATAAATATAAACATAAATAAATAAATAAATAAATAAATAAATAAAATATATATATATATATATATAAACACACACACACAAATATATATATATATATATATATATATATATATATATATATATATTTATATAAAACATAAAAAATAAGAGGTTGAGAATTAGGGTGTGACCTCAAGAGTCTATTGTTTTCTTTAATTTTTTTTTTAAATACATCAAATCTGAAGACATAAATATATCTATTTTCTTAATTAACAAGGGGCGGTTGCTACAGAGTATAATATATGCTTAAATTTTTCCATTGAAATATTGCACATATCCATTAACAAAACATCAGAAAAAAAATACAAATTAACACATTTATATCTGTTTGTTCATAAACATATATCCGTGTTTTAAAACAAATATATAATTGAAACTCAAAGGAAACCCCCAAGCTAAGGAGGCACAACTAGCAATGCATGGGAGAGAAGGGTAATAGGAAGCGCGTACAACCTCCAAGCTGTGCATAGGAGCAACACTAAGAAAAGAAGAAGAGTGGAGGGGGCGCTAGGTGCTTAAACACAATAAATCTCCAACCTAGTCAACAACACAACTGCTTAGAGACAAAGATGGTGATGGAAACACAAAAGGCATCATAGAAATCAAGTTTGCAAAACTAAGTCCATAACAAGACTACCAATAATAGAAAAGTTGTGGCAAAGAATTAAGTAGGGTAAAAATTAAAAGTTTCCCCTTAAGTTTGGTTGTGAATAAACAACGAAATGAGAAGAAGACTGATCCATTCATACATTATTAAGTTGAAAACTGATTGAACCCCAGCTATAGGGGCACGACTAACAACAAGGGAAGGGAAAAATTAGAGGAGATGTGCGAAACTAAATACAAAGCACACTCAATGCACTAACTATCAACATTCAAGCTGTTAACAATTCCCACATACACACAAAATTAAATTGAAAATAACATCAAGATATACATTTGAACTCAGGCTGTTTACACAAGCCATTTTTTTTTATGCGAAAGCAAACGAAGATTGGAAATTCAAAATGAAATCACTAACCTAGAAAAATGATGGTTGTAGATGGAGTAGACACGTGTAGACGACCTCTCTTCCACAACCCTTCAAAAGCTTGTTCCTCAACAACAATTTTTAAAATTTTCCAAAATAAAATTTGTATGTTCTTTTATAGAGAAATAAAGAATAATTTTTGTAGAGAGAATTCCCGTTCAAAACCCAAAATTAAAAAATAAATTCTTTTCTTTTCTTTTCCCCAATTTAATTAAAGAAAACCTCTTTAGTTTTCGAAAGCAAAATCCAACAAATATAGCAAGTCTCCATTGCCTTTTTAGTTCTGAAAAGTGCATGTACATGCACTTGTCCTTCCCACTCTTTTTCCCCAAATTTTCCATCCATATAAAATCTTATCCCTTTCATTTGATTTAAAAACTCATATTTATCTCCTCATTCGATTAATTAAAATATCCTTATATTAATATCTATCTTTAATTAATATTTAACCATTAAAACATTAAATCATATTATCACATTTACAAAATAATTATTTATAAATACAATTAATATTCTATTACAATTCATTTATCTATTCGTCATTTAATTAAATAACAATATATAATTACCGAACCTTTATAACTTAACAAATTTAATTTAATAGTTAAATTAACAACATTCATCTAATTATTTAATAATTTAATTAAATCAATGTTACACTTAAGAACATTATAAAAATGATTATTTAAACGACATTAATAATCTCAACAAGGGAAAACATCAATTATAAGAAATCATTAAAATGACACATAAACAACGATTAAAATAAACAACTAAAACAAAACGATACCACAAAAGGAAATAGAGTTGTAGACGAAAGACACCGTCAGACATAATGATGGGGTGACAGACTTGAATGAGGAAACTTTCTTGTCAACTCCATTTTCAACTTCATACTTGTTGGGATTGTAGGGCATGCTCAAACCTGACAACACAGGTGGAGTCGGTGCCAGTTACCTGCATCCTACATCAAACCAATGTCAAGTAACATATATATCTAGTCACAAGCACACTGTGAGAGGTAGTCGCAGCATAGCAAGGCACTCATGAACGAGCGATGCTACACCGTCCTTTTACCAATACTCAACTAGAAAACACATCATAATAGATATTGGAAAATAAGCATTAAGCAATAACATCACAACACAATATCACATCCAGATGATAAACATAACCAGATAAAACCAAACACCAAGTGTCACCATATCATCAACATCATAAAATAGTATCATGAGCATATGAGCAAATTAAACTACCAATCCACACAAGTCAAATTGGTGAAACAATCACCATCATAATCTCAAGTACACAACACCACAAAAGAGTATCAGAAAAGTAACAACTACATGAGGGGTATTACATTGAAATTCAAATAATAAATTCAAATATGTACCTTTAACTTCCCAAAAATAGTGTGTGTTGTATATTGAGTCATGAGCACCAAAATGAATTTTGCACCATTCAACAATTTCATTTGCATTGTGTATGGCATTACCTGCAAGTTCATGTTGGTGAAATGCCAGGTTAAGAGGTTTAAGAATTAAAAATTATAGAATTTAAATTTTTCTATTTCATATGGTGTTACCTGCAAGTTCATGTTGGTGAAGTGCATGCTTCACACACGCTCCCACTCCATAATTCTCTCCTTTTCCATGTCCACTCTCATAAAAAGTCCACAATTTTTTTTGTCATGTCTAGCATGTTATTGGCTTAACCAATTAAAATCTTTTACAAACTTAAATTGTCCTATGAAGTTATAAATAATTTCATTCAAACCGAGGGCGGTGGGCCTAACTTGATTGACTAAAGCATCCTATTGTAGGAAAGAAGTCACGAGGTCTAGTCTCCCCACTGTCCCTGTAGTACCGAAGGGCGTGTCATGCCAGTGTTACCGGTCATGTGATTTTTTTTACCAAGCGCACTCCAGTTTATAAGGGGTGGCTACCCAATTCTAATTCCTGCAATCTAAAATAAAATAAAAATAAAAATTCATTCAAACCAAATTAGTAAAAAAGATATATGTGCACACACCATATAAGTAACTGAATAATTCAAGTCTTTAAATTAAGTAAATAAATAAATAATTATATAATTTTAAAAAAATCAATACTTACTAGCACATCCATTAGACCATATCCAGTGTTGTGAAGCATTTATGTCACATCATCTCAGGTCTTCAAAAAACATTATGAAACAAGGGGCTAAATAGCTTCTATCATGACCCGTATCATTGATGTTAAAGTGAACCTCTTTGATGATAATTCGATTATCTTTGCTACTTTGTGCACCATCTACATGTAACTCGACATGCCTATAGTAAACTTGTGCAAAGATTGCATCTTTCTCTAAATGATAATATTGACTTTGAATCTCAGTTTGAGGACTAAATCTATAGTTCTTAGAGAAATCTACAATAGAGAGAATACAACCTAGTGGAAAGCAATTCTTTGAGTCATAATTAAATTTCTTAGCTTTCTATATTACACCATGACAATGTTGGATATGTGGATATATGATATTGCAAAATTTATTCATAAATTCATTGTAAGACAATCCACTCTCTTTTATGACAATTTTTTTGGCCTCAACTCCTGACTTTGTTGAGTATTTCTCATATTCAAATCTCTCCCAAGTAACTTGCATTGAATGATCAACATTGTCAATTTGTAAAAGATTCTTCAAATTTCTACAATCATTACATATATAATTTTTTTACACCATACATTGAATTCAACCGAATCTTTTAATTTTCACATACAAGAGACTTCACAAATTTTGTTGTGCTTCTAGGGATGGCTATATTTGGATTAATTACTGTCATATATTTTTTATATGATTGTAGGTGTAGATGAAATTCAACATGATTTTGACAACAACAAGTTTCAGACACTTTATTTATAGGTACAAAACATGGTCGTAGCCTCTCAAACATCCTTTGAAAAATCTTCACATCTAAAAATTCTTGTTTGAATGCTTCCAAAAGTTCACTTTGTGTTGTATCTATAAAATATTTTGGATGAGAAATTTTTGTACCATCTTCACCTATTATTTTTATAGTTCCTCTTATATTGGAAGAAACATGAGAGTGGTTGGTCCAATATTCAATCACCTGTTTCTTTACATCTTCTAAAATTCTATCTTTTTAGGGAACCCTATAAATATTTACCCAATTATTCTCAATATTTTCATCTAATCTATTTCTCTTTGCAATATATCTTTGAACAGTTCTCCTAGAAATATTTAGTAATTGGGAAATTGATTGAACTTGTCTTCTATGTGATAATTTCTTACTAGAAATTATAGTCATCAATTCTCTACGTGAAACACTTAAATTAGTAGCTCGACTCTTGCTTTCAATACAATTCAATGCTTCTTGTAGGTTTTCAACAATTGTTTGTTTTAATGAACTTGATGAATTTTTCCTATTATCAACCCCTAACAACTCCAAATAGGGGTCATTTCATTTTCCTAAATAACTTTACACATAATTGTGCTCTTCCAATTAGAGATTTTTCTTCAAAAAATTCATCCCATATTCTTTTAGAGTGTAATTTT